>JARQZJ010000010.1:0-550000 GCA_030704895.1 Henosepilachna vigintioctopunctata | reverse complement strand
TAAACTTAACCGATTGTCACGGCCACCTTCAATACAGGCCATGAAGAGCGTAGTCCCTCGGTGTTGCCAAATTGTGTTTAGAGGTATATCCTAGACGGATGTTCCCAAGCTTTCAAGCATTATTTCAACTCTTTTTGTATATTGCGAACAAACAAAAAATATTGATAGTATTTGTAACATATAGAACATTATATTGGGTATTGTGAGCACATATTTCTGTAACAGAAAAATAATTTTAATCGATGCCCCATTTAAATAACAAACTTTTCTCCATTAAATATTGAATGTCAGGAATATCTTTGTATCTTATCAACAAATCACTGTAATTTGGTTACTTATGGTAATAATTTCTTGATTCAAATTAGGGAAATAAAAATGAATTTTCTTGTTAACTGAACCCATTTTAACATTCCAACAATCAGGAATATTTATTTCATTGGAGTAAAATTGACAATTAAATCTGACTTTTCAAAAATGATATTCAAATTCTCATTGCGAGCTAAATAATTTGTCCGCCTCTCATCTGGGCTTTTCCTAGGTAAGGGCATAATTTCTGACCAATAATGCGGTAAATTTGGAAAAATTGAAGGAACCTCGTGAGAGACTAATCTTGTTATTGTAGGTATTCTTACACTCCCACTAGCTGAAACGAATTTCTCTTCCCTGTTAATATCAGTTTCAGGAAAATGCAAGGCACAAACAACTGAATATTTTGTTGGAGCCCAATTATCTCGTGGTATACATTTCATCGATTTACTCTTTAAAAATTCATTTTTAGGAAAACTGAAAGTCGATACTAGTTTCCCACCCACCCGCAGGGAGCTCCTATAATTTGATTTACAACCAGGAATGCAACAAGTTTTCGTCATTTTGAGAAAATATACTTATTAGAAACTCACCTATTCCAAGCTTGAAACTTACTGAATCATCTACGGAATACCTATCCTCTAAACTATATTTCACAAAAAAATTATTTGTAGGTAATCCGTACTCAAAACACAACACACATTCGATTCGATTGAATCGGTACACAAAAAACACTTCGTTTTTATAATTTGATGTTATGTTATCCACAAACTATCAACACTAGCACCTAAATAACACTATAGAAAATTGATGAATAGAGGATTTGAACTGAAATCGTAAAATATTCAACTTCAAACTACGAAAGTCTTAAACAACACACAACACAATTGATTTCGTTTCACTGAAATTTGTAAACAAACTAAACACTTTGTTTCTTAGTGTTTGATGTTGGTTCAACAAATTATCAACATCAACACATGTATTACAATGTAGGTACACAATTGAAAAATATAGAATTCATACCAAAAGCTCAAATTATTGAACTTCAAACTGCGAAAGTTTTGGGAAGCGTCCTATTTGGCCGTGCTACTGTTCTGTGGACGTATCACAATTAAAGCCAATGGACCTGTTTCAAAACAAAAAGTGACGCAAATAATGAAAACGTCCTAAATGTTTTGTTTTAACATCTTAATTAATCAGCATGATTAATGAAGTACAAGTTTCAACTTTATAATTTCTGCATTATTTCAATATTAAAATTTTGGAATTGTTTCGAAAGATATCTACATAGATACATATATACATTTCCCTAACATCTGGTGAGAGTTATTGCGAATTTGATTTGAAAAAAAGAAAAGTTGCAGTATATTCGTTAGTTTAGGAAAATGAAATAACATACTTACTATAACAAATAAGTGCCATATAGCTGCATGAAAAATCTAAAATATATTTTTGCATGAGGAGCGGATCGAAAAAGTCGAAAATTTCAGTGCGACTGTTATAAAAGAACTAAAACGTGTATTATTGTCATCAGTTTCAGCAAATGAAAAGCTTTCAGAATGAGCATTGTTCTTTTTCCAGTTAGACGAAGAAACGTAAAAGTCATACAATAGAACGAGCTTTCTATGTTGAAAAGAGCTTTTGTTCGCAGCTTTCGTTCTCTCGAGATTCAGACAAGAAAGGATTGTGGCTGCTATTTTCCTTTTTTCGAACGTTGATGTATTCATTCCCTTTTTGTTTCTATTTCTCACTAAAAAAATTTTCTCTTGTATTACTTTTTATCGAGAACTCATTTGATTTCAACATTCACAAAACATAAATCAAAGTAATTATTAAATGAATGGTATATACTTGAATATGTTCTTCATAATATTTCATCAATAATTGCCATGAAAGAAATGTGAACTATGGAATTTTATATGACGGGTGTTTTTTTAGAGGTATAGAACTTCAAGTTGCATCACTGTTGAAGATGGCGACCGATTGACAGTTGAGAAGTGATTTATTCTCAGTTTGATTTGGCAATTCATCATGAATAGACTCACGCCTGAACAACGCTTGCAAATAGTGCAATTTTATTTCGAAAATAATGGTTCTGTACGGAATACGTATCGCGCACTACGTCCATTTTATCGTCGACAAAATCGTCCATCAGAGCAGTAAATTCGATTAACCATGGTACGTTTTCGCACCACGTTTACTCTTATTGATAACTCGCATCACCAGAGACGCCGTACAGAAGAAGCTATTCTTCTGTACAGAAGAAGCTATTGCTACTGTAGAGCGCAACAAGAATGAGTCCATCCGCCATCGAGCACAGGAATTGGATCTGTGTCCATCCACTTTCTGAAAGATTTTGCGAAAGGATCTTGGTTTGCATGATCCAACGCAAACAAATTGGTTTTGCGTACAAAGTCCAACTCGTGCAAGCATTGAAGCCATACGATCATCAAGCAAGGCGTAGATTCGTCGAATGGGCCCAAAACGAGATTGCCGTTGCTCCCGATTTTCATAAGCGAAATTTGTTTAGCGATGAAGCGCACTTCTGGTTGAATGGCTACGCCAACAAACAAAACTGTCGCATTTGGAGTGAAGACATTTTTCAATTGTATGTGCAAACACCCTTACATCCAGAAAAACTGTCTGTTTGGTGCGCTTTATGAGCTGGTTGAATCATTGATTCGTACTTCTTCAAGAACTATGATGGCCGGAACGTTAGAGTCAATGGTGATCGGTATAGATCCATGAATACTAACTTTTTCATTCCTGAATTGAACAACCATGATGTCCAGGACTCCAAGGAGGCCTCCATTGGCCTTCAGGATCTTGTGATTTAACACCACTAGACTACTTTCTGTGGGGCTATGTGAAGTCATTGGTCTATGCGGATAAGCCACAAGCGCTCGACCATTTGGAAGACAATATTCGCCGTGTTTTTGCCGATATACGCCCACAAATGTTGGAAAAATTCTTCGAATATTGGTCGTCCAGCTTGGACTGAATCCGAGCCAGCCGTGGCGGTCATATGCCAGAAATCATATTCAAAATGAAATGTCACAAGATTATCTTTCGAATAAAAAAAATTCTTATCAATCGAATTATCCATCGTTGTTTTATTGCAATTTAATGTTCAATTCCTCTAAAAAAACACCCTATAGTTGCAGTAATTTTATCGAGTTGCATACTAGACATTCTTCTTATGAAACACAATTTGAAATTTTGTTATATTTTAAATATTAAGTATGATTCTCGTTTCAAACTTTCACATTCTTAAATTGTAAGCACAAGGTGTAATTCATGTCTTGACCTGTTGGAAAGTTGTAATACATTATCAGCTATTGTGGCTAAGATTTTGGCAGCCAAGCGGAACGCACCTGACATGATTACTTCATCAGAGTTTAGTGTGATACGAGATCTGATAGTATCCCTTTCTGCATTTGATGAAGCTACTGAAGGAATTAGCACGTGACTGCTAGTACCACTAAAGCGACATTTGCATCTTGCTAAAGCAACAATTTTAGATCTTCGCATTAAGCGTATTTATTTTAATTCCGCACTAGCTGCTTCCACGGCAATAACCACATTGTCAAAAGAAATACGTTTAGAACATAGACGTCAGACGTCGAGGACAACTATCACCACTACAATTCTCTCAAACTCAAAACATTCTCCGCTGTCGTTGTGTTCTGGACATGAAAAAATCATGATTCATTTTGCTGCAACTTCAGCAAACTCCAGTTTACTTTCAACCAATGGTATGCCTAGCGAGCTGAAGCAATATCTAGACCAGCTTATAATAGCAAGAAAAAAGAATCCAGCAATATTCTGGTATGAAGTTCGCCTTTTACCTCAGTCCTTTCCGACATAGCTCCAAAGTATTTGATATCGCCTGCGTTCTTTGATTCGTAAGAGAGAGTGGCATCTGCTGTAAATCTCGCAGTACACAGCAACAGAAGTCGTCTTACAGCCGAGCACATAGATCAAAGAGTTTTTCTTATGTCTGTATCTGATAAATATTGGTTTGGAAATAATTAAATACATTTTTAAATGGTTGTTCTTGATTTATTGAAAATGATGTCTATTGATTAGTATTTATCTAATCATGAAAAATTATCGAAGTAGATTAAGCCAAATAGATTAATTTTTATAGCACGAATATTCTCTGTAAAATCATACCGATATTTTTCAATAAAAATATTAGTATCGATATTGGTATTTTCAAACAATATCGATATGATATTCTTATACACGATATGATATATCGTTACCTTATTGCATTTTCGACATCCCTATTTTGTCCGAACATGCCTGAGTGCCTGAACATAGAATGACAAGGGGCAGAAACGAAAAACAGAATATTCTGGAATGAAAATTGCACTTAGCAATCAGGTATAATAATTACCCTTAAACAGAGATAACACCATAATAAGAGGTAGTAAGTATAAAAACTAAGGGGTTAATCCTACTAAGGTGGTAATCTTTTGACTTTCAGTTGGAATTTTATTCTTGAAACATTTGAATGTCTAGCTTTTAATAACCTTTTAATTAAGTAACAGGTCAAAAGGATTTTCTTGTATAGCTAGCTATAAAAACTATAGCTTTAAGATTTTATACCTAGCGTTTATAATCTTTTTTCTAAGCGCAGGTAAATTTTGATTGTTTTGCCTGTCTTTTATTACCTGGTTTCCATGTTCATTTCATTTCTAGATTCTTGTCTTTTTATTTTTTAATTTTAACATACAATGTTTTACTTAACAGACAGTTTAAAACTGTCCTATAAAAGAGGAGCACAAAAGCTTTTTCTTTGTTATTCTATGTTCTTGCACTATAGAATAGGAATAAAGGAGGTGTTATTCCAAACGCGCCTCAAACATATTATTTAATATATGAGACAACTGAAATTAATATTCCTTAATCAAAACATACTAACTTACTGACATAAGTCTTTTAATTGTTAAGTATACTTGTTAAATGTTAGTATACTTTTTATCGTTCACTAAACTTTATACGAGAAGGTCAAACTACAATATTCCATATACGTATACCAAGAGAGAAGGAAATTGTATAACGTCTGAAATTTGAGAAGAAGAAGTAGAATTGATAATCATAAGAAGAGAGCAGTCAAACTGACTCAAAACTCGAAACCCCTGTTTCTCATCTTCAGTTAGAGCACCAAATAAGCCTTATCTGTCAGTTACTAAAGTTTTGCGTCTTTTCACTTCCAGTTAGAGTAAACTTTTTGTACTTAACCTACAGTTAAGACCATAGGTTCAATTTATCTTTCGGTAGGTGACCCAGAAGTATAACCGAATATGAAAAGAATGTGTCTAAGTAGCCCTTTTGGCTTTGGGTTTATTGCTTGAAAGCAAGATGACTTTATTTCTAAGGAAATACATAAAATATTTTTAAATACTCATTTGAGTTTTTGGTTCGAATATTTAGCTGAATATCATTTTCCATATAGTGGTTTGAATGAATAATTTCTAGTTTGATTCCATCAAATTTATCACTTACAATTCAACTGTTCCCTAATCAATCCAGAAAAACTGTTTCCCAATGAAGATGAGTGGTAGTATCAGTAAAGTTCAAAGAATGGCGTTGAAAGTAATTTAAAAATCAATGAGAAATACATCAAGTATTGACAAAGAACATCCTTGATTAGACAGACCTACTTCGAAAGCAAGGGGAAAGAACGTTCATTGTTGAGGAACAGATTCGTAATTTCAATCAAGAGCACCATCACGGGCCCCGATATGTAGAATTAAACTTTATTGTACTTCTGTCGTGCTTTCACAAACAGATTTTCCGCGATAGGAAAACTTTTTTATCTGTAATATGTAGCAAGATTTATTGTCGATCAAAATTTTTTCTTGGCCCGGATATTTATAGATATTTGAAGAGAACTCGAGCAATATTACATTTGAAATATTAAAAGCAAATAATAAATCCGTGCTTGATACACTTTTTTGTGAGACTTGGATTCGAATCCTGGAAAAGACATAACAAAACATAAATCGAACAAACACTCAAATTCACTAATAAAAAAATATTAACACCTCTCTCTCAAAACGGCCACAAAATTCTAACATCATAATCTGTGAAATATATAGGAGTTGAACTGGATAGACTCCTTGTAACACAGCTAGAGATCAATGAATTCACGAAAGAAATCTCCAAAATAATGCCCCACAATGTGCTCGAATATAGACTTATACACAATTTACCTTACCTACATCTACTAATCTTTCGAGAAGGATGCTGAATATAATCAAAGCAGCTCCGATAAAAATTGTTCGATAATTTGAATAAAACTGAGTATTTTCTAATTCTCACTATAACTTAGTCAAACATGACGAATAACGGGTGTTTTTTTAGAGGTATAGAACTTTAACTTGGCATTACTGTTGAAGATGGCGACCGATTTAACCGCTGAAGAGTGATTTATTCTCAGTTTGGTTTGGCAATCCATCATAGAATAGATCGCGCACTACGTCCATTTTATAGTCGACAAAATCGTCCATCGTTTACTTTTATCGATAACTCGCATCCCCAGAGACACCGTACAGAAGAAGCTATTGCTACTGTAGAGTGTAGCATTGAGGAAGACCCGAATGAGTCTATCCGCCATCGAGTACAAGAATTGGACCTGTCATCCACTTTATGGAAGATTTTGCGAAAGGAACTTGGTTTGCGTGCTTACAAAATCCAACTCGTGCAAGAATTGAAGTCAAACGATCATCAAGCAGGGTGTAGATTCGTCGAATGGGCCCAAAACGAGATTGCCGTTGTTCAAATTTTGTTTAGCGATGAAGCGCACTTCTGGTTGAATGGCTACGTCAACAAACGAAACTACCACATTTGGAGTGAAGATAATCCTCAAGTGTATGTCAAAACACCGTTACATCTAGAAAAACTGACTGTTTGGTGCGTTTTATGAGCTGGTGGAATCATTGGTCCGTACTTATTAAAAAACGATGATGGCCAGAACGTCAATAGTCAATGGTGATCGGTATAGAGCCATGATTACTAACTTTGTCATTCCTGAATTGAACAACCATGATGTCCAGGAGCTCTGGTTTCAACAAGACGGCGCAACATTTCACAGAACTCGTGCCACAATCGATTTATTGAAAGACACGTTTGGTGACCGCCTAATTTCACGTTTTGTTAATTGGCCTCCAAGATCTTGTGATTTAACACCGCTAGACTACTTTCTGTCGGGCTATGTGAAGTCATTCGTCTATGCGGATAAGCCACAAACGCTTGACCATTTGGAATACAATATTCGCCGTGTTATTGCCGATATACGGCCACAAATGTTGGAAAAAGTCATCGAAAATTGGACGTCCAGATTGGACTAGATCCGAGCCAGCCGTGGCGGTCATATGCGAGAAATCATATTTAAAATGTAATGCCATAAGATTATCTTTCGAATAAAAAAATTTTTGTCAATCGAATGATCCATCGTTGGTTTATTGCAATTCAAAGTTCTATACCTCTAAAAAAAACACCCTTTACTTAGATATATGACAATATAACTAATTAATGCATTGTGGTCCACTAAAATGCACTTATGCCAACGCTTTTCCAATCACCGAAGCACTTCTGGTGCTTCGATCCATCAGCTTGTTCTTCGATTACGACTTCATATCATCAATTGTGACAAAACGCTTTGCTTTCATTGGTCTCTTCAATTTCAGGAATAGGAGTAGCAAGGAGGCAAATCTGGTGAATACGGTGGTTGAGGCATGATTAGGTGTTGTTTTTGCTAAAAAATCACAAACAAATATTGATGTGTGAGCTGGTGCATTTTCAGGATGCAGAATCCATGATTTGTTTTTCCACGATTTCTATCGTTTTAGCCGTATTGCTTCACGCAAACGTTGCATAACTTCCTTTTAGTGTTCCTTAATGACCGTACGACCTGTTGGCAAGAACTCATGGTTCACCACGCCGTTGTAATCGAAGAAAACAGTCAGCAAAAGCTTCACATTTGATCGAAATTGGCATGCCTTTTTGTCTTAGCTCTTCTGGCCGCTTACATCGATGATGATTAGGCCTTGGTTTCGAAGTTATAACAATATACCCACGTTTAGTCACCAATTATGACCTTTTTGTGCAAATCTGGATTGTAGTTGTCGCCATTCAACAACCCTGCTAACGATACTAATGCGACGTTGCTTTTGCTCAAAATTTAGCAATTTCGGAACAAACTTGGCTGCCACACGTTTCATGCCCAAAAATCCATTGCATGGCATCAGCGATTGATATGCCAGTATCCTCTGCAACTTCCCTAATAGGGATTCGGCAATTTTCCAAAACCATTTCTTCACTGCAACTCCAGGAATCTCATCGTCATCAACATCTTCTCGAGCAAAGTGTTTGGACCACTTATAAACACTTTTTTGAGACAAAGTAGACTCACCAAATTCCACAGCCAACATTTTATTGCGCTGCACACATTATTCGATTTTTCACGCAAAATTCAATACAGATTACTTGATAATTTTTCTCAAAAGTAAGAAATCTATAAAATAAACTTGCGATTAGGTACCAACTCAGATCAAAATTTTAAGTTATTATTAGCATATCTAGATTTCTTGGAAGGAGTTTCATGAAGTATTTTGTTGTGGTAATTGGCACCATAGGAAACTCAAAATATTTTTTTGATCCCCAGTAAAGTTATATCAATCAAAACTTTCTTGTTTATTATTCCTATTGATTTCGCTGATTGCTTCAGTTAACAGAATTCAATCCTTGAAGGGGACTTATATCGTGTAAAAAACAATGATATGAATATGAGGGGAAGCCTACCCTGATTTCCGTCACCTCTCAGAGTTTAATCGAAAGACTTAACCCTTGTGCGAGGGAGGAACCAACATTTTCTTTGTTCTGTAATACAAAAGACTTAGTACACAACAATCAGCTTCTCTTCGAATATTTTCCAAGCATTACACAGAAAATATGCTCGAAATGTCAATCAAACACTTTTATTAAATTATTATAACCGAAGGTGAACTTCATATTTACGATTCAGTTTGTGAGCTCCACTTAAATGAAATAACGCTTAACTGAAATTGTTTTACAATGGATTGAATAAATGACATAAATAGCTTGAAATGGTATGATTTACTGAATGAAAAACTGACATAAAAATTGAAGTTTAAAACCATGAAATTATAAATTAATACACTTGATTTAAGTTTCACTGAATATAATTAAAAACTCTACATGTGTTTCGGGTGGTTAACCAATTATCAAGAGTATATAATATTACTCAAGATTACTCTTGATAATGGTTTAAGCATCCGAAACATATGTAGAGTGTTTAATATCTTCAGTGAAACTTAAGTAAAGTGTGCTAATTTTTAATTTTAGAGTTTTTAACATAATGTTTCACCAAGAGATAAGCGAAACCTTTGTGTCATTTATTAAAGTTTAGATGGAATTTGACATTAGTTGGGTATATTATTGATAACAGCATTACCGAATTTCAAAGCAAAAGAACTTTGAAGTTAAAAAAAACTATTTTCGAGTAATTTATTGAAATGACATCATGATGTTAAATTTTGAAAACTACTTGATATACATTTGTATGTAAGTACTGAAACTGTTAATAGAATTTTGAATATTTGGATGTTGTTTTAGCCAGCAAGAGAACTTTGGCATTTAAAAAAATTTATTTTCAAGTAATTTATTGAAGCCGTATATCGGCAATAACACGGCGAATATTGTCTTTCAAAGGTCAAGCGTTTGTGGCTTATCCGTAGATTAATGATCTTAGCCCCACAGAAAGTTGTCTAGCGGTGTTAAATCACAAGATCTTGAGGCCAATTCACAGGTCCAAAACGTGAAATTAGGCGGTCACCAAACGTGTCTTTCAATAAGTCGATTGTGGCACGAGCTGTACAAGTTGCGCCGTCTTGTTGAAACCACAGCTCCTGGACATCATGGTTGTTCAGAGGAATATTATTTTCTATACCGATCACCATTGACTGTTTCATCATCGTTTTTGAAGAAGATATTGATAAAGCGCACCAAACAGTCGATTATTATGTAACGATAAGAGGATTATTTCGAATCATCAGCATAAATTGATCAAAATGCGAACAGTTATCATTTTTCTAAATGTTCACATTAACAAAATTTCGAGCTGTTATTGCCAGATATTGATATTTATTATAGATAAGTATTCGAATTATCATAAATTCATGCGAACAGTATCTATATTACTGGAGGTTTCCTTCAATGAAAATCTGAACATTAAACTCAATAATTAATATAATTAATGCCTTTTGTACTTGAAACGCAACTAATATCACTTGTTAACCAAATCAATTGAAATGTGATGAAATAACATTGAAATGCAATTTCTAGCTTTACCTTCATTGCATAAAGGCGTGACATCCGAGTCAATGAATTTTAGAACTAAATATACAGCTACTGAAAAGTTATAAATCGATAACGTACAATGTATTATTCTTTAACGGCATTTATAGCTATTCTAGAAGTTGAAAAGTTTTATATTGCAATAATTAATAGAAGGACGAAAACATGTCGAAGCATTCAAGAGAAACTTTACTCGAACAAAGAGTTCTGTAAAGAAACATATCTTTATATTGTGCCAACAGAAATACCATTTATAACGCAAGAATGGCACTGAACTCACAAACAAGAATATCAATAATAATATTGGCAACAAAGAAGCTTTATAGCAGAAAACAAGATATGATTAATGGTATGACATAACCTTACAATAAATGGCTAATGTTTCCGGTATCGCCGGAAGTTTCGTAAATGGCCGCAGTGTGGATATACGAGAGCGATATCAAAGCCACCACCCGTTTCCGCTGGCTATTAGCAATATTATAAAAGGGCGGGTCTTCTGCCGTTTGCTGTTTGTGCCGGTCAACAGTGTGTTCTCTTTTTACAAAAGATACCCCTAAGTGGATTTTCAGTCAAGCAGAATTTAATGCTGATTATGCTCCGTTGAACAGTTTGTTGTGAGTAGTTTCTTTTTTTATGTATCATCTATCTTCCCAAGTTACTTGAATGGTTTTACTTATATAAACGTCATTCTTATGGGAGAGAAACATGATTGTATGTTTTCAGTGTTGCTTTATTATTACAAGAACTAAAACATTGATTAGAAATGCCTTTATTAAATAAATACAAAAATGGTTCAGATTATCTAAAACATTTTCAATATATCTGTTGATTGAAAACAGGACAAGCAGGGAACATCGCTTCCTTTTTGGAATAAAAAAAATTATTTTTAATCGATTTTTACGGCAGTCATGAGTTGAATTCGATATCGAGAATTCGAAGAACACTATTTTCAAAATGAAAATTTTGAATAGTTTAACAATCTTTTTACATGAAATACTTGAAAATGTATGCATATAAATGATCATGAAAAACGTAGAAACCGAAGAAAATATTTGAGATCAAATTGTGAGACATTTTGATTTCAGTCGCCAGTTGACATGGTCAACTTGTCTACTTTGCAAGATATTTCAAAGAAATGCAAATATATTTCAGAAACGAAGGAATGTTCTAAATTAACTTGCGGACATACATTTATTTTTGGTTGAATATGATCTGACCAAAATTAAATTTACACTTGACATTTTGTACGTCAATGAAATCATTATTTGCTGTTATTGAATTATTACTTTTAAACGCAAACGACATATAAAAAAATAAACTGCAAAAATATTTTGATTGATGCTTCAAAAAGCTTTGTAATTAAAATAATTTTTCATGACAAAATTAATCGTATTACTGCTTCTAAAATATGTTTTCTTTAAAAATAATTGCTTTAATTATTTATGAAAAGTGTTGTAGATTCGAACTGATATTAAAGTTTCAGGAAATCTTAATGAATAAACTCATAACATGCATATTTCTGAAAAGTGATCAGAAATGAATAATGTAAAATACTGCTCGACAAATGCTCTAAATCGTTTATTTTGCATCCATTCGCAATTATTCAGTTTGATGAGTAGACTCAGACGGTTGTGCCTGCCCAAATAAATGCGAATTCAAATTTATTCATCCCCCTAAATGTTGCTCAAACACGCGCCAATCAAATTAATTAAGAGTCACTTTGACGGTTTCCGGCAATAAAGTCGTCTTTTTATTCACGCGAGATAATTTATATACTCTGTGGAGTATTCAAATGACATTTCCTATAAATTATTAGGAGATAAAGAGGCCACATATTTCTACTAAAATCATAATTCAATAAAGAGCAAGGCAGTGTTCAGTTTGAAAAAACAATACAATGATAATGAAAACAATATTTTCCAGACTAACATATTTCGAAAATATTTTGAAAATGCAAAAACAACTGATACGTACGTTTGACGTTCACAATGGCTTCTTCGCAGCGATAAAATAACAGCTTTATAACTTGATTAAATAAATTAAAATATGTTTAAGAGGTTAAATTGTCCACTGCACTAAACACCTTCACGAGATGGATGATTAATGTACTGAGTAAAATTGTAAAATTCGAAAATTGAACTTATTTACTGTTACATAGTTCGAAAGTATCAGTTTAAATAGTGGGGATTTATTTAACCAGAATTGTTTATTGAGGGGTAAACCGGTTTTCTTGAATCTATTAATTTCAAGGCCTTCTAGCACATTAAGTTTCAAGTTTTCGTCCTCTAGAAATAGGAATTCGTACACATACAAGAATTTTATGTTGAAATTGTGTTTATCTCATTAACATTATTGGAAAATTCAAAATAAGACAAATTGCTTCGGTAACTGCTTTGGTCCTTTTTTATTTAATTTCATTTTAAAGCATCTCATGAATGCTAGTTTGATAAGCACACTGTTCTTGTTTTAAAGTTAGATATACAGTTTAACAGCGATTCCAAACGGCCCATGGAAACGGTGGGAATCGAACCCACCAGCATCAGTAGGACGGAAGCGTTTCAGGCTCATTATATATTCGTAAATCAAATGTTCTCACATGTTTTTCCCATTTCCCTCCCGAAATAATATCGTAATCTCTCCTTAAACAATATCACTTACTCCGTTAGCTAGGTGTAGCTTTGAAGCTTATGCCAGTATTTCTAGAAACCTTCATTGGACAAATAAGAATTAACTGAGTAGCGTAGATCTGTTCATATCTACTTGGTCAGTTCATGCATTTCCCGAACCTTTTACCCATTTATTTCGGATGATTTTTAAAAGTATATTTGTTCATTTTTCATTGAAAAAAGTTTCTTATGCTGGATTAAACAGATGATTTGTTTCGTAATTCATTTCAGTTTGTGATGTCTAATTTTATCATTTATTTGTCTTGGACGTAAAAAAACTGAGACTATGGAATTGGATATACTTTTGTTGATGCTTTTTGAAAGTGATATTTCTTTGAATGTCTATAAAATATTGTAATAATAATAATATATTCATCACTCAGTTATTACAATAATATATAATAAACATCATTAGATTAAAAACAGTTAGCGTTAATTTGAAACAAAATTAACGCTAACAAGATGAAAATTCAACAAATATCAGTAGAAAAATATTCTTTCAAATTATGAAATCAAAAGGTTGACAATATTCCTTCAATTTCTTTTCCAAATTTATTGATGACAACCCTCATTTATGGATATCTGCTTAATTGAAGTATTTTTTCTTATTATTAAATACTTAATCTGAGCATTTTTATTATTACAATCTGACCACAGTGTACCAATGAGCAATTTTATTTCAACCTAATTGACTACTATCTAACTTAAACTAAACTAAGGTATACTCATCAGCGTTCCTTATATTCTAGTTCTACATTAGAATTACACAAAAACTTAATATCTAAAACGGGCACTGTTTTTGGCAGTCACTTTCACTTCACTATCTCAAACGGTTTTCTTCTTTTAAGTCTTCTTTTAATGTTAGTGTTGTCTAGCAAATGAATAGCTTCGATATTCATTAATATCGATCAATTCATATACCTATTAGTTTCGATATGTCGATGTTTCGATAGTGAACTGGTCTTCTGAATATGTTTTGAACTCGCCTCAATTTTTTCAAGGGGTAAAGTTATATTCACTATTGAAGTAGAAGAAGATAACAGTATCAAATTCCTAGTTTCCAATTATCCGCACAGATAGAAAACATGTGTTTTTAATTTTTCAAAAGTCAACATTCTCAGGCACTTTCATTCATAATATATTGGCCTATTAATTTAATTATGCCTATATTCAAAAAACTGCTGCGTTTAGTAGTTTGTCTAGAAAGTCTCTAATATACATTGTCAACTTTCAAGTTCTTGGAAATATGTCAACGATATGAAACGATGTCAAACTACAAAGCAATACTAAGAGATTGGGCAAATACCTGTAAACAACGGTCAGCAACTATCAGTAAATGATGATATTTTTAAGGAAACACGTTGTCAAAAAGTATTGCTTATGGTATATCTGAAAAAAATTAGGTAAGAATAAATCGAGTCTAATACGTCGTCTCAGCCATTCATTTGAAAATTTACTGTCAAAATAAAATTGAAATATATCTTTTTGAGTGAAAAAATTCTTTTGTCTAAATCTATCAACAATATAAACGCTATATACTTTAGAGTAATATATTCATTGACTAGTTAACTGAACAAGCAATCCAAGAAACTGTTTTCGAAAATATCAATATCAAAGTTGAAAATCACAATAAATTATGATAATATGCAATCACAGAATGAAATATATCAATGAATGATAAAGCAACCTCGTCATAGTACCAATATATTTGTAGAAACTAAACAAACAGAATGCATCATCGAAATATACAATTGCCAATAAAAATAGAAAATAAATGAAAAATTTCAAATATGAATTGATTATACCAAAAACATGACGATATGCATTATACTGATTTATTATTCTGTATTGAATGAATACTTTCACTAATCAATACCAAAAAAGTTCGATTTCATCAAAATTGAGCAAAGTTCTTGTCGAAGTCGAATAGACATCGAGTTGAAAATTACAAAAGTTGAAAAGCAAGAAAAATCCATTACCAATGTCTGCATTATTCCCTGAAGTTTCTCCAGGGACATCTTGTATAATGAAAAACCTGGATGACGTCAACAATATAGTTCCGGAGACACTTCAACAAAAGATTCGCCTTCGTGCTTTTGACAGATTTTAAAAAAGAATGCGGCTCCTGATAACAACGGTCTATGCCAAGAGTATGTAGCCAGAATTCTTCAATATAATAAACAGGCGGCTTTCTGTCTGCCGAATATAATATCCGAATATAAATGAGAAAGAGGGAGATTAAGTTCGGTTCACAATAGGTGTGAAAATGACGTGATTTTCAATATCAAAAAATTTAACGATCTGAAAATATTTTTTCCTAACCGGAAATTTCAAGAACTACCTACGAAAATCGAAAATGTTACGGTTCTCCTCTTCATTAAATTTTTTACTTATTTAAAATTCTTTTAGTGTGATCATAATAGTTAATAATAAGTAGAAATTCGAATCTGTTCTGTAGCAATAAAATTCTCATCCTTTCTTTCGAATGTAAAATGTGGTGTCCTTAAATGGAAATTTTCCTGATAAATGCCTTTTATAGATACATATATCCATTTTTCTATTATATAAAAGCTACCCATTCTTATGTTCCACATTTTGTAATTGAAAAAGAATTATTTCAAACCCTTTTATTTCAAATAAAGGTGAAATTTATGTCTACGTTTTAAATATAAATTTATATTTATTTAGAACCTTGAATGAATATTCATGGGTGAGGTATCACATCTCTTTGAAATGAGAACCGGTGTGCGTCAGGGGGACGAACTTTCATCAATCCTTTTAAACATTGTTTAAAAAAGATCATTATGGAATGGAAACCTCACATAAGAAGCATACAAGTGGGTAACAAAAAATAAAATCGAATAAATGTCAAATGTCTCGATTTCACAGACGATAGTGCTGTGATCACAGACAACAGAACTGAAGCGATTCTCACCGTAGATAAACTACATAATATTTCGCAGAAAAACAGGTTACAAATTTCTTATGATAAAACCAAATACATGGAAAGAAAACCAAGAAATAAATCTTCTCTAATCACAAAATATGGTGAAATTCTGTAAGTTGGTCATTTTAAATACCTCGGAGAAGTTATGCAGTCCTCAGGTTTGAACCGAATCGCTAATGAACAAAGAATTACCAAGTTCCAAAGGGCCTACAAGCTTACATGGGTGTACTAAAACAAAAACAACATTTCTAGAGTACCGAACAACTTCAACGCCAAATTGAGGCATTATAACACAACAATTCTTCTAGAAGATATTTACGCAGCTGAAACAATGGTTATTGACGGTCATTCAAGAATTAGAGAAATAGAAAAACAAGAACGCGGACCAATCGAGGAGGACTTGAAACTATATCATGAAATTAGATCACAGGACAACCGTGTTAAACTTCAGCTCGGGCTGGACCATGTTGTCACTTAGTTTGATGATAATTATTTGAGTTTGAATGTGTCAAAGTGTAATGTTGTCTCTTTCACAAGGAAAACGATCGAATTGGGTGTGACTATAGCGTCGGTGGTCAGGTTCTTTCTCATTCTTATAAGGTGAGAAATCTTGGTGTAGTCTTCGATCAGAAGCATTCTTTGATTCCACACATCAACCAATTTATTTCTCATCTGCCTCGAAAATATATGGATTCTTTATATGCAATGGCAAATATTTCAATAATTCCTCAACATTCATAGGACTATTTGATGTCCTAATCCGCAGCAAGTTGGAGTATGGTAGCAGAATCTGGCACCATATTTACACTTGCCATCGACGCCATCAAGTGAAGCCATTCAGTGAAGGTTCTTGAAATTCTTTGTTTGGAGCCAGCATAAAGTTTATCCACAGAGAGGAGCTATTCAAAACGAAATATTGAGTCGATTTAGTTTAATCTCATTGCAAGGAAGGAGAGAAACTTCATTACTCAAATATTAGTACAAATCATTGCACAACAGTATTGATTGTCTCCTCTCTTGTCCGATTTGAAATTTCGGGTTCCTAGGCAAAATTCTCGTACTACAGAATTATTCCACCTAGGACTCCAAGGACCACGTCACTAATTCAATCCCTCATTTGGTTTATGGAGTCTGCATTCTATAGAGTTGCCAATAATTGTGACATTCACTTTGACTCCATAGAAGTTATTATTATGAGTTATGTGAACAAAGGAAATCGACTAAAATCAATTGATTTGGAATGTGTTCTTCGTAAAAATTTCATTAAATGCTATTTTTTAGTTCTTAGTTACTATTGAATATAAAAAAAATCCAAACACTCGAGCTTTTGATTTACACTTTATTGACAACACAGCATGACGCGTTTCGTCGTTACAAACGACTTCTTCAGATACTAAGAGAATACTTAGATTTAAAGCTTGTGGCTTTTTGTGGCAAAAAACGTGTCAATAAAGTGTAAATCAAAAGTTCAAGTGTTTGAATTTTAGTTCATATTCAATTATAATGAATTTACATCAAGTAAACGCCAACACTATTTAATATTAGTTACTATTTTAGTTTTTTAGATTAGATTGAGCTCATTGTTATATCTCTTTCGTTTTATTTATTTAGTTATCATTCATCATTATGTTATTATTTTTTGTAATTGGGTATTATAACTGTTGAGAATAAAGAACTTATGATTATTATTATTATTATAGGAACGAAAAATTCTCAGGAAGATTTACGGGACAATCAATAGAAACGGCATTTAGATGAAAAGGCCTCAGAATAAACTTTATCGAAAGACAAATAAGATAACGGAAGAAATCAGAAAGCGACGAGCAAATTTCTATGTAAAATATGTCTAATAAATGAAACAGTTCAGAATACCGAAAAAACTACTCGATATAATTATAAAGCGTAAATGCGGAACAGAGTGGCTAAAAGTGGTCCAAAAAGATCTACAACAGATCAATTTAAAAAATCTCGAAGATCGCACTGAATGTCGCTATAAAATCGCAATGTGAAGTTTGAGCAGAAATTATCGCGCCAATCTGGAATAATATGCACAGATCAGCATGAAGCGTTTTTGGGAGACAAAAAATCTGAAGCAAAAACCCTGAAAATTATGAATTCAAGTTCAATAATTCTCCGACTAGGGAATAATTCTTACAATAGTAAAATATATTGTAATCTACACTATAAATGAGAAATAAAATTTTTAAATTTCTCCTGATTATGTTGAAAATATAAATCCAGAAGTTTTTTCTTCGTCACACTACATTATGGTTTCATATAAAGATTACGGAGAAATATCAATATTTCTGGAAATTTTTACTCATAAAATTATTCTGCTATATACTATTGATTTCCTCTCTTCGGATAATATAAACATACGGTATAGTTTTTAATCAAGATAGAATAAACTATTCATCTTCTATTTCCACAACTATCTTAATTGCAGTTGGGTTTAAGGCCCATAAAATTCAGCCATATAAAATCTGTCATATAGGCGCTAATCAAATGACAAACATATATTGAATTGGAGGTTTAATGTTCTGTTTGTTTAACACACAATCGTGTCTATAATGTAATAGCTTTCATCAGAACGAAACGCTCAAGAATTTTAGTGGGTTGGTATGAAATTATGTCATAAAACTTTTTTTGAAATTATGGACATCATCTCCTGGCTAATAAAATGAATCAGTTATATATCAGTATGTTTTTCTCAGTTTGGAATTGTGGATCGCTGTGTATGCAAATCTTAAATTCGTTAATTCGTTATATTCAAAAATATGAGAACCAAAAACATTTTTTTTTGTACTATGCTTGTTTTAAACGTTAGTCTAATATTTGTTCAGTATTGGATATTTGTTATTTTTCTTATTTAGATAACGAGGATTGTTCAAAGGAAAAGGTGAAGTTTGAATTTTTTCGGGAAGTAAAGGGTGTTTTTTTTAGAGTAATAGAACTTGCAAATTGCAATAAAACACGATGGATCATTCGGTTAACAAGAAATTTTTTTATTCGAAAGATAATCTTGTGGCATTACATTTCAAATATGATTTCTGGCATATGACCGCCACGGCTGGCTCGGACTTAGACCAATTTGGACGTTCAATTTTCAATGACTTTTTCCAACATTTGTGGCCGTATATCGGCAATAACAAGGCGAATATTGTCTTCTAAATGCTCAAGTGTTCGTGGCTTATCCGCATAGACCTTAGCTGGCCAAACCCAGGCCCGCGGGCCACATAGTGGCCCGCCAAGGCATTTGAATTTGCCCGCCAGCACTTTGCGCCAAGGCATTTGAATTTGCCCGCCAGCACTTCGCGCCAAGGCATTTGAATTTTCCCGCTAGCACTTCGGCAGCGCGGCGTGCAATAGCACTGCTTCCACTTGATTGGTCAGCCGAGCGCAACCGATCCGCGTCGTTCGGGTATTGTCGCTACTTCGCCCGCACCCCGCACGCATATCGGTCCCGTCCTCCAATAGCCAGACAAACGGACGGTTAGCGAGCATCTTAGTACCGTTATCAATCTTACTTGAATGCAAGTATATTGAATTACTAATTCGTTTTGTGACAATTCGTTTAATAAATTAGAAAGAATACTACCAAAACTTTGCATCTTCTCTGCAGGTAAGTGTAATATTTGCATGTGTTACAATTAGTTTGTTTGTTTGTTTGTAAATACTTTCCTGCACAGCAGGCGGCGCGGCGGTCTTATTGCCCAAGATGTAGGATTTGTACCTACGAATCTTAATTAGATATTTATTGATATTGTGGAGCGGTGCCTGTCCAAATTAATAGTTTTATTTTACTTAGGTACTAACCTTCATTTCATAAAACTACATGTACATTTACATGTAGTCTTACATGTACATTTACATGTAGTTTTACATGTACATTTTATTGTTTTAGTATGGCCCTCAGCAAACCTAGTACGAGTACATCAAGAATAAAGGATAACCCTCGGACGTTTCATGAAGAATGGGAAACAAAATACCTTTTCACCGAAAGCAAAGCCCGCAAACCTGTGTGTCTCATTTGCTCAGCAACAGTAGCTGTTGCTAAAAAAATATAATTTAGAGCGGCATTTTAAGCAAAACCATACAAAATTCGACAAAGAGTATCCAGTGGGGTCAGCTGTAAGGACTGATTTCATAAATAAAAAGAAGAAAGAACTATTTTCACAGCAAAATATTTTTGTAAAACGACACGAAGAACTGGAAGCCATGGTCAAAACATCGTATGAAATATCTTTATTATTGGCTAAGAAGAAAAAGCCGTTTTCTGATGGGGAAATTATCAAACAGAGTTTGTCCATTTTTGCACAGAACTGCAATGATCAAAAGGTTAAAGCCATGGCAGCTAGTATTTCACTGTCGCGCAACACAGTAATGAGGCGAGTAGAAGATATGTCAACAGACATTAACAGTCAAATTGCAGAGTTTGTAACTAAATGTAGATATTATTCACTTGCATTGGACGAAACCTGCGATTTAACTGGTATGGCGCAATTAGCTGTTTTTGTACGCTGTATTGATGACAATTTCAATATATTTCAAGATATATTGGACCTCTGTCAACTGGAAACTACAACCACAGGAAAAGATATATTCATGAAACTGAAAGATTGCATTGAGGGTAAGAGCCTAAACTGGGATAAATGCAATTCAGTTTGCACTGATGGAGCACCTGCGATGATGGGGAAAACCAATGGCGCTGTAGCTTTGCTGCAAAATTACATAGGTCGACAATTGTTTTCTTATCATTGTATTATACATCAAGAAGCTTTGTGCGCTAAAGACATGACTTTCGAGGACGTGATTGACCCAGTAGTACGCTGCATTAATTTCATACGTGCCAGAGCACTTAACCGACGAGAATTCAGAACGTTGTTTGAAGAAGAAATAAAAGAATACGGCGAATTACATCTTTATTGCGCTGTTCGCTGGTTATCTAAAGGCGAAATGTTGAAACATTTTTATGATTTGAGGGAACATGTTCTGGAATTTCTGAAAGAAAAACAAGCATTGCCAGCAGAGAGAGCTCTGCTTGAAAATTCATTATGGCTGTGCGATCTTGCATTTTTAGTTGATACATTGAAGCACCTTAATGTCCTGAACCTTAAACTGCAAGGAAAAAATTGTTCTCTTCCAACAATGTTCAACTTGATCAATGGTTTCAAAGGGAAGTTGGACTTGTTCGCAGCAAACTTAGAGAGAAATAAAGTCGACCATTTTTCCACACTTGCAAGTTTAAAAGAAGAATTAGAGATCACTGCCCTTGATATTCCTAAATACCTATCAAAAATAAAATGTTTGAAAGAGTCTTTTGAAAACAGATTCCAGGATTTTGAATCGGACAAGAGAAATATTCAGCTGTTTATAAATCCATTTGCTATCAGTTCTACTGACTTGGTTGATTATCCAGCAAACATACAGCTCGAAGTAACAGATCTTCAAAACCACACTGCCCTGAAACAAATTTTCTATGAAAATGTATCTTCAGAGCAGCTAACAGAAAGTTTTGCAAGTTTTTGGAAAAACGTTTCCAGTGAAGATTTCCCAACATTGCGCGACCTTGCTATGCAAATTTTAAGCAGGTTTGGTTCCACCTATGTGTGTGAGAAAACATTTTCAACTCTATCATACATCAAAAATAAATATCGCACATCTCTCACTGCAAAACACATTTCGGATTTGATTGTACTATCAACATCAGACTTAAAACCAAATATCGACAAATTACTATCACAAAAACCTCTTCACAGCTCTCATTAAATAGAAATAATGTTGTTATTATGTATGTTACTTAATTTCATTTACAAATAAAGTAAATTAAACCAAATTTTTAATGTACGTTTTGTGTATATTAATACCTTATGAATATGGTATTTGGCCCGGCGGCACCACAGTCTATGAAATTTTGCCCACCTTGAAAAACTATTGGCCAGCCTTGGCATAGACCAATGCCTTTACAAAGCCACACGGAAAGTAGTCTAGCGGTGTTAAATCACAAGATCTTGGAGGCCAATTGACATGTCCAAAACGTGAAAGTAGGCGGTCACCAAACGTGTCTTTCAATAAATCGATTGTGGCACGAGCTGTGTGACATGTTGCGCCGTCTTGTTGAAACCACAGCTCCTGGACATCATGGTAGTTCAATTCAGGAATGAAAAAGTTAGTAATCATGGCTCTATACCGATCACCATTGATTGTACCTAACGTTCTGGTCATAATCGTTTTTGAAGAAGTACGGGCCAATGATTCCACCAGTCCTGCACTTGAGGATTATCTTCACTCCAAATGCCGCAGTTTTGTATGTTGACGTAGCCATTCAACCAGAAGTGCGCTTCATCGCTGAACAAAATTCACTTATGAAAATCGGGAACAACGGCAATCTCGTTTTGGGCCCATTCGACAAATCTACGCCTTGCTTGATGATCGTTTGGCTTCAATTCTTGCACGAGTTGGATTTTGTAAGCACGCAAAATTTTCCATGAAGTGGATGGACACAGATCCAATTCCTGTGCTCGATGGCGGATGGACTCAATCGGGTCTTCCTCAATGCTACGCTCTACAGTAGCAATAGCTTCTTCTGTACGGCGTCTCTGGGGATGTGAGTTATCAATAAGAGTAAACGTGGTGCGAAAACGTTCCATGGTTAATCGAATTAACTGCTCTGATGGACGATTTTGTCGACGATAAAATGGACGTAGTGCGCGATACGTATTCCGCACAGAACCATTATTTTCGAAATAAAATTGCACTATTTGCAAGCGTTGTTCAGGCGTGAGTCTATTCATGATGAATTGCCGAACCAAACTGAGAATAAATCACTTATCAGCTGTTAAATCGGTCGCCAACTTCAACAGTAATGCCAACTTAAAGTTCTATACCTCTAAAAAAAAACACCCGTTATCTATTCATTCATCAATATCCATGTTGTCCTACGTCATAACCATATACCCACGTTTCCTCACCAGTTGGGACCTTTTTGAGCAAATCTGGATCGTCGTTGACGTCATTCAACAATTCCTGAGCGATAATAATGCGACGTTGCTTTTGCTCAAAATTTTGCAATTTCAGAACCAACGTCGCTGCCACACGTTTCATGCAGAAAATATCTGAGAAAATTGCTTGGCATGAGCCGATTGATATGCCAGCATCCTCTGCAACTGCCCTAATAGTGGTTTGACGATTTTCCAAAATCATTTTCTTTTCTGTTTCGATATTTTCTTCGCTTGTTGACGTGGTTGTAACTCCAGGACGCTCATCATCATCAACATCTTCTCGGCCTTCTGTAAAGCGCTTGTACCACGTACGAACACTTTTTTGAGACAGAGCAGACTCTCCGAATGACACAGCCAACATTTTATGTGCGTTGGAGCACTTTATTAACGCAAAATTTAATATAGATTAGATTCTTTGATCCATTTTTTTCAGAAGTAAAAAATCGAAGAAAACACAAAAACGTGACTTACATTTTCAGTTGTTGAAAACAAACTACTAATCAAAATAGCTGATAATGTAATAAAGAATTTTTGATAATCGAATGTGCACAGCCCGCCAAAATTCAATATTCTTGGCTTTTGAAAAGACCTCGTAGAGATTCTAATTCTTAGTACATTGATAGAAAAACTCATATGCTTCCAAATTGTTCAAATTCTTATTTTTCATTCGTCGAAGATTCGCATTCATAGGGAGTACTAGTCAAACTTAACAATTGAACGAACACTAGATATTTGTAGTTGAATTTAATATAAACTTAAATTTAAACACTTTACACAGAATAATTTCATTACTCTGTAAGCATCTTTTCTGTAAACATTATTTTCTGTATAACACTGCGTTCTTGGGCTATTCGGAAACAGCGTTTAACTGTAGCTCAAAGTACGAATGAAAGAATGAATAGCATTTAAAAGAATGCTTTGAAATGAAAAAAATACCTAAATCCTTCCAAATGTTTCAGTATGTTGAAACATTATTTATTTTTGTTGTTATTTTTTTTTTCATTATACACCTACTCAACTCATTTTTGTTGCAAACATTATGTACTCTAATCAAAACGTTTAAAGTTTTTTGAGGCTCTTTGTCCTTTTAACAGCTTCAATCTAATTAATTTGACTTGTCCTCCGAACTCGACATCTTTATTACCATAAATTAAAATCTCCTCAAAACATATTTTAACACCACTTTCCATAGAATTTTCTCCGAAAGCTGTTCTGTTCTGGTTGGTTGACAAAATGAATTTTAAATGAAATTTTAATTTAAATAAATTACAAAGTAAATTTCCTACATCCAAATAAGAATTATTTCAAAACAATTGTAACTGATCTAATTCTGAATTCGTTACCCCTTCGTTGCACATTCCATAATTGTAAACAAATTATGGATAATAATTCGTTTACTGTCTGTTTCAAACATCTGTGTCCTCTGAATTTTTAACAACATCAATAAAAATTCAAAATATAATCTAATCGAACACCAAAATTGTCTATTTGCCACCATTGGGTACATAATTATATGTAATATTGTTTGAGAATTTATGGCCTGTTATACAGAGATAGTGATCGAATTTCGTTAGTTCATTGACAATTCTACCTTCGAAATAAATTACAGATTGAAAGTGATTGTATTTGATTATATGCTGTTAAGTTTGTTCAACGAATTGATTGAGAAATGACGATTAAATTAGAGAATGACTTTGACATGTTTAATCAATCGACGATTGAGTATTCAAAGCTACGAAGATTATTTTTATCGTGCAAACAATGTTTTTCATTTCCCAATAACGATTTTGTTTTCTAAAAGAACGTGAAGTATTATTTTTCTTGAGGGTATTGACAATTCCAAAAGATTATTTTTTTCAGAAGCAAAGGACAAATTAAATTCGTGGTAAGGCATATCTAAAAGAACATCTACTTTAAGTTTGAGCGCAAGTACGAAAAGCTTTTCATTTCATTATTAACTATTTCATAAAAGTATTGTAGTATTGTTTTATGCTATTTATATTCATATTGATTATCGCAAAGGATGAAATTCTCTACAACTTATATTCCTACATGTTTTTTAATATCATATATAATTATTACTCGTGTTAGTTATCTGAAGGTACGGTCAATTGTGATTTCACATCAAAAACTCCTTCTTTTAAAATGGAACATTTAAATTTGAAACTTCTGTATTTCCAATTTTGTTTTTAGTATCTGTTGTCTTTCATGTTTCGTAATTAGGAGTTGTCCTATTAAGCAGTGATGTTAAATAAATAAATTAATATCTAATTACATAATAACTTGAGACGGAAGATTCTTAAGCAAAAACTGGATAATTTAACCGACGTATTACATTGATATTTTTGCGATCGAAGAACTAAAATGCGAATAAACTTGGTTTTTCCACAAATATTGTTTTTTATACTATTGATTCGTTCTCTAGTATTTCTGAACAATTGAAGTGGTTATATGATTTTCGATACTCCCAAAGAACCCAGAATTTCGAGTTTTATTCCACAAACCGAAGTAGTTCAACTTGCTAGATATTTTATTATAGATAACACTATCCTTCTCGTTGTTTATCGTATATGAATGGGATCGGTGGCATTTCCTGCATCAGGTTGTCATTTCACCGCATTGTCATAGATATACGGCGCGATCAACAATGCATACAATTGCATATGTGGTACCATTGTCCAGCATTGTGACCATTCAACCAACACAATCGGACTATTGATACATAGAGGGTGTAACAGCGATAGATTAACTATTCACCAAACGATATACCTATTACCTGCGTAAATTGATTGATATTAGCAATTGTATCAGAGTTGCTCCCATTGTAAGAACAAAGGCCACTTCTAATATTTGCCGTCCCATCATCTTGCAACCGAAATTGCGTGTGAACTAAAATTCAACATACATACATATCAGAGTCAACTCGCGTTTTCCACATGCTAATTAAGTAATAGCATAATTTGTTTTATTTGGAAATATTTCTACGATATTATGCTTACCTAACATATGGCTTCCAAGTCGTTTGAAATTAGAAATTATCAACTTTAGTTGCGCATTTCACAGTTATAATAAGAGACATTCGTCGCATTTTCACTTAGGAGTACCTATATTTATTCATTATAATATTATATATGATATAATAAGTTCTTTATTTGTAACAGATATAACACCCAATTACAGAAAATTATAACAATATTGAATACATAACTGAATAATTAGAAAAAAGATTTAACTAAATAATTTTAAAAAATATTTAACAAAGAGCTCAATCTAATCTAAAAAAGATAGTAACTTATAACTAAATTATAGCATTCAATGAAATATTAGAAATAATCCAATCTAAATCAATTCGTTTTAATCAATTTTCGTTGTTCACATAACTCCTGATAATAAATTCTATGGAGTAAAAGTGAATGTCACAATTATTGGCAACTCTATTATATGTAGACTCCATAAACCAGATGGGGATTGCATTAGGGAGTTGGTCCACGGAGTCTCTAGGTGGAATAATTCTGTATTACGAGAATTTTGCCTAGGAACACGAAATTTCAAAGCGGACAAGAGAGGAGGACAATCAATACTATTATGCAGTAATTTGTACAAAAACTTGAGTGTTAAAGTTTCTCTCCTGCTCTGCAATGAGATAAAACTAAATCGACTCAATAATTCATAATGATTGACTCCTCTATGTGCATAAACTTTATCCTCCCTCCAAACTAAGTATTTCAAGAACCTTCTCTGAATAGCCTCAAGATGTCGTTGATAGCAAGTGTAAATGGGATACCACATCGTGCTGTCATACTCCAACTTGCTACGGATTAGGTTATTGAATATTCCTATGAATGTTGAAGACTTATTAAAATATTTGCTATTGCGTGCGTATAACGAATCCATATATTTTCGCAGCAGATGAAATGAGTTGGGTGATGTGTGGGACAAAGGAAAGCTTCTGGTCGAAGACTACATCAAGATCTTTCGCCTCATCTGAACGAGGGAGAACCTGACCACCAACGCTATAATCACAATCAATTCGGTCTCTTTTCCTTGTGAAAGAAACAACATTACACTTTGACACGTTCAAATTCAAATATTTGTCCTCACACCAACTAGCAACATGGTCCAGCGCGAGCTGAAGTTGAACACAGTTGTCCTGTGATCTAATTTCATGATTTAGTTTCAAATCGTCTGCGAACATCAAATGTAGAGAATGAATATTATCCATCAGATCATTTACGAACAGAATAAATGACAGTGGTCCAAGATTAGACCCTTGAGGTATTCCAGAGGTAGGTATGAACTCAGACGACTGTATACCCTTCAGCTGTACGAATTGACGTCGGTCAACCAGATAAGAATGAAACAGGTTGGTGAGGCTATCAGAGAATCCAAATTTGTTGCTTAATTTCTGTACCAGGAGCGCATGAGCAACTTTATGAAATGCTTTCTGAAAATCTGTGTAGATCGCATCAACTTCACCGGTGGAGTCGAGTACTTCAGAAACGTACTGTGAAAACAGAATTAGATAGCTTGAACAAGATCTCATTGACATGAATCAATGTTGCTCAATCTTGATGCTATTTTTGACGGCTGGATATATAGCATTATAGACCACAATTTCAAAAAGTTTGGAAAAGTTTGATAAGATGGATATTGGCCTGTAGTTGTTTACAACAGAAGGATCACCTTTTTTCAAGACAGGTACTACCTTGACAGGTACTTGGCCTTGGAAATCTTCGATTTCAGTTATATTACAAAACTACCGTCGCAATATAATAATTACAGTGCTAAAAAAGTGTATTTTTATCTATAATATTATGCATATCACAAAGCAATGGAACAATCCAATTCGTAAGGATATAAGTTGTTACACTATCCTTCCATTAATATATAGAACATAATCTATACATAGCCCATAGACATTAAGAATTCATAGAACCATTATTGTATTATTCTAATGATCTATTACTTTTATGCGACTGAACTACTAATCCAAAGTTGTGTATTGTTCATAGAACTATCGATGCACCTGCGCGACCGAAAACTAAACAAGCCATGGAATAGACAACAAAGGCAACAAGGCGAGGTGGTCTATTGGAATTTTACACCCCCAGTCATTAGTTATGATTGTATACTAATGCTAATAAGACGCTTCATAAAATTTTCAAAGTTTGAAAATGAATAATTTGAGCTTCTATTATAAATTTTATATTTTTTAATTGTGTGTAGTGTTTTTATACATTTCTGACATTTCTCTACATTTTTAGTCTTTTTCAGTTGCTAAAATCTTTGTATTTTCATAATCAAAATCGTGTTTTTCTGTTAGTTAAGGTTTATTTAATGCTGCGATTTGAATTTTTTCGTATTTATGCGCTTCAATTTGTTTAATTTAAAAGAAGAAGCGAATGCTAAGCCGGAAATATTCCTCTGATACTAAAATTCAATATGTGAAAATACATAATATATATACATATATATATATATATATATATATATATATATATATATATATATATATATATGTTTATAAATTGATGATTCTATTTTATATTAAGACTTGTTCTAAAACAGCCATTCATGTTTGTATTGCACCAATAAATTTACTTACTCACTTAATTATTACTGCTAATAATTCTATATGTTGCATAATTTGAAATTGTATTTTATCAATTGTTCCACAGGATGAAAATCATGCAGTTGTTATGACGTCTCTTTCCAATTAAACAAACATCCACGACACATTTATTCATTACAGAACCATGAATTGAAATCACGAATGCAAATTCAATAGGTACTATTAATGAATGATTGCTTCTTTACTAACCGCTTCAAACAGACTTAGGAAAGGGCTTCTCCAATTACACAAGAGAGCTCACTCCGTTGTAATTTCCTGATAGATTTAATCTTTAACGTTTGATGGGAAAACTGGCGATGATTACCTGAAAGGCTTCTAATTTACCAAACGAAATTGAATCTGCCGGTAACGGAGATCGAACAAATCTTACAGACTCTCATTTACTCACGAAAATAATTGTTATTTGCAAGCATTGTCGTTTGGATTCAAGCTGGGGTATAGTATTGATTCAGTTTCAATTTACTACTCTGTAGACGGTGAGCTGAGCCCCTCAGACAGATTTGCACTACGTAAAACTTATTTTGAATACCCAGGCAGTTATTCCTTTGTAAAACTGACTTTACTGGATATCTTTCAGAAAAACTTTCAGACTTTAGATTTCACAAAGAGTAATAGATATTCAACAATATATTTGATTGAATACTGTAACGCTTCATTGGCTATAAAACCATCTCTTTTCACAAAATTTCTGGTCAAACTTAACAAATTAGACGAATGCTTCTCTATGGCAATGGCTTCAATGAAACAATTTTAGTAGGTACCTATAAAGTGGGTGATTTTTTAAGCTTAGGGTTATTTTAAATCGAATAAAACACTCAATTTGCATCATATATTCAATATTTTTATCGAAGTTGATAACGTGGCTTTTGTCATTTACATTTTGAAGATAACTTCATGTAAATAGTGTCGACGGCTCTGTATCAAACGGTCAATTCGGAAGGTCCATTTTTGCGTCACTTTTTCGAGCATTTCAGCCTGTATCCCACGAATTACGAGTGTTATGTTATCCTGTAAGGATTAAATCGTGTTCGGCTTGTCCACATACACTAACGACTTTACATATCTCACAAGAAATAACCCAGAGGCGTGAAATCGCATGATTTTGGCGGACAATTCACAGGGCCATTTCGAGAAAAAAGCTGCTCACCAAATTCATCCTTCAACATGTCCATTGTTTCACGAGCTGTGTAGTATGTGGCACCGTCTTGATGAAACCACATGTCAAGCAAGTACAACTCGGCAAACTGGGGCAAAAAAAAGTTGCGTATCATGACTCAATAACATTCGCCGTTGACGATAACGTTTCTTCCACGGTCGTCATTGAAGAAAAATGGACTGATGATGCCACCAGCTCATAAACCACACCAAATTGTCGTATTTTCGGGATGCATCAGTAATTCTTGTATGGCATGTGGCATCACTTCAGATGCGACAGTTTTGTTTATTTACATATCCGTTAAGCCAGAAATGAGCCTCATCGCTGAACACAATTTTTTGATAAAACAGCCGATTTTCATTAAGCTGTTCTAATGCCCATTCACCAAAAATTAGACGTTGTGGTAGTTCATTCGTCTTCAATTCTTGCAGAAGTTGAATTTTATAAACTTTCAAACCCAAATCAACACGTAAAATTTTCCATGTGGTTGAGTAACACATGTACAATTGCTGAGAACGGCGACGAATTGACATTTCACGATCATTATTAACACTGTACGCTATGGCTGCAATATTCTCTTCAGTACGCACTTTACGCATGCGAGACAATGTTTAATGTCTAAAAAAGTGAACTTGGTGCAAAATTTGGTGAAATTTAAACAATTTTCAATCGTTGTTCGTTAATAAGTCATTTCATGATAAAATGGCAGAGTGTACTGAAAACTTTCCACTTTGACAGATGACGTTTGGATTCCATTACCAACCAGTGCCGTCAATCTGAAAAACTTAACTCTTAAAAAATCACCCTATAGTATAATGGCTTCAAAGAAGCCATTATGATATACACTTACAACTTATTTGTTGTTGTTTTGAATAAATTAATAAAAAATATTAACATGCAATTCTTTATATTCTGAAGAAATGTTCTAAAACGAATTCATTGCATATCAAATATTTTCAAATATTATGAGCGTTTTTGACCAATCATAAAGGATTACGTTACTCCTAAATAAACTGTTTGATGCATTCAGGGTTCTTTGGCATTAATATCCCAGTTATTTGTTAGAATTTATCATTATTGTGCAAATTAGGTTGTGGCGGATAAACATCCTATGGTTCAATTGGGATAACTTCTCAAAGAAGTTTACACATAGATACTTTTAATGTGAACACATGTTTACACATGTGAATCAAGCGATTTCAAATCGAAAGTTATACTTGAGAACATCTTATAGAGCTTGATTCAACTGAAAATCATTCGCAACCCTAGAGACGTGTATGTGACAAATTAAATAATTCAACATTGATTTGTAGGTATAAATTATATAAATCTGAATAAGATGTTATTTTTAAAGGACATCTTGGAAATAAAAGGGGGATGGATAAAGGAAAACATAGGTACATTCTATCTGTGGAAAATTTTACATCAACATTAAATAAAAAAATATATTAGAAAAGAACAAAAGAAAATAATAAATAGTAAATAATAAAGTATTGGTTATAATATTCGGACATATTGAAATTAATTCTGAATAAGTACAATAGGACCAACCACATGTGAACAATTTGAAAAAAGACGTTACTATGAATAATAAATTGATTATTATCATTTCGTGAGATTTTTTAAAGTTTTTCAAGATGATATGATTCTATTGTCCTTGGTAAAGACAATATTTTGTGATCTAAACACATCTGTTTTGGAGATCACTAACACCTTAGACTGAAATTAATAAACGTAGATGTAATTTATCTTAAATGCCAAAGAGTCGCATCAATTTTAAAGGGTAATAGAACTCTTATTGAAAAATACGCATACTGAAATCATAACAATATCCCGATAATAATGATCTTCCGTATATATGAATTTCAATATCGCCTAGTAGAAATTTCATTAGAGTAGAACGAACGTTCAATCGCGAGATGTCAGCACTTCCAATCTGCGTCATCTTTGATTAAAAGCCTTCTAATTCCACATACGTCAACCGCTTTTCATTTGCGTGATAAATTTCGACAACGGAAAGCCGTAATAATAAGATTTCTCTTATGAAAGGTGAGAATAAATTGATTTCGCGTTTCTGGTGACATATTAATGCACGCATTATCGCACTCATATTACGTGATGTAGTTGATGGTTATCGAATCTTGAGCGTACCAGAGACGGGTTCAAATGATTATGTTGGTTTGAAACAGTAGTTCCCAACCTTTTTCGACTTATCTTGCTTTCTTGTTCATGTTGTAACCGATGTAAGGAACCTATATTGAATTTTATTATTTTATTTTATTAACTAATATAAAAACAACTAATCATTCAAATCAAATTCAAAGAGATTAAAATGAATGTTGACACTTGAGAAACGTTAATAACCGAAACGTCGTGCGAATTCGATTTCTGATTCCGTTAATTTGTTAGCTATAATAAGTTATTAGTTTTATTTCATTTAATCTTATTTTTATTCTCATTTTATATTATTTCCTACAATTACTCATCACTTATTCATTTTTATTTCATTCATTTATATATAGTGAACTAAATTCGTGATCATAATTTCTTTTTCTACGAATTGAAATTTTTGCTTCAGCCCTAACGATACTAATCATTAATCTTTTTATTTTTGTCAGCTCATTTCGATTAATTCATCATCTGATTTATTCATTCATTCATAGATCTTGTTATAGAATTTGAACTTTATAAGTAAAAAATGTACGTTTGCATTTTCGAATTAGAAACTGGAAAAATTGAGAAAATCGAAGATTTGAATTGGAACTATTCGATTATTAGAACTATCGATCTCTATCTCATATATTTATGTCTGGTAGTTCCTACATAACTTCAAAGTTTTCAAAATGATCATAAGTGCAACAAATAATCTGAACACTCAATACTTTAGTTGATAACTACCAATAAATATCATATTGTATGTTTAATATAATAATTTAAGTATCTTATATTATACCTATTAATAGATCATTATATAAGTAATTATAATAAAACTTTATTCTCCTTGACGTTTTGTTGTATATCACAACTTTGTCAAAACTAATGAATAATTGAATTTTATGAATTACTATAGATATCAAAATGTCAAACTTATTTTTTTTAAATCAAATTAGTTTTTTTGTATTTTCACATATTGATTTTTAGTATCAGAGGATATATATATATATATATATATATATATATATATATATATATATATATATATATATATATATATATATATATATATTGAATATTTTTAGCAATAACAGTCTTTTTTTGATATGAAATAGTTTATTTTTGTTAACGTTTGGTTGTTATATTACAACTTTGTCAAAACTAATGAATAATTGAATTTATGAGTTACTATAGATATCAAAATGTCAAACTTATTTTTTAGAAATATCCAATTAGTTTTTTTGTATCTTCACTCATTGATTTTCATTATCCGAGGAATATTTCTGGCTTAGCATTCGCTTCGGAAGTTTTAGTCTTCTTCACCATGAGGAAACCTCTGAAAAACTCATGGTAAGCCAGGTGATTCTAATAAGTGTGATTTATCTTTACATATATATAATTACATATAGTTTTTTATACTTATCCAGAATATCTATATTGTTGGTTTATGTGTAACAAACTGAAGGTAGATCTGGAAAAAATGAGTTTTGATAAAAACTCAAAAAGTTTTTCAGAGGTTTCCTCATGGTGAAGAATACTAAAACTTCCGAAGCGAATGCTAAGACAGAAATATTCCTCTGATAATGAAAATCAATGAGTGAAGATACAAAAAAACTAATTTGATTTTTCTAAAAAATAAGTTTGACATTTTGATATCTATAGTAACTCATAAATTCAATTATTTATTAGTTTTGAGAAAGTTGTATTATAACAACGAAACGTTAACAAAAATAAACTTTTTCATATCAAAAGAAGCCTGTTATTGCTGAAAATATTCAAAATAAAATATCTTAAACAGGCAATAAATCAATTTCAAGATATATATATATATATATATATATATATATATATATATATATATATATATATATATATATATATATATATATATATATATATATATATATATATATATATATATATATATATATATATATCCTAGAGTGGTTTGTAGAACTCAGTGGCGACTTTTAGAGTTTCGGATTTCTTCGTAATTCTGTCCCCGCTTGAATTTTTGAGCGCGATTATCTGATGTTTCCCAATCAAGTTCTTCTGGATAGCTTTCTTGTAGCTTCTTGCATATTCTATAGCCTGCTCACTGTTTTTGTCTTGTATTTCCGCACATCCACTCTGACTTTTCTCTTTACAAGTGCACTCAGTGACGCATATTCGTTCCATTGGCTTCTAGTTCTTTGTTATGCTCTCATTTTTTTGCGTTAATCTTGGACTGCTTTCGTTTCGTCAGTTAATTTGGAAATTTTGTGAACAGTTTGATATTCCCCCTTCTTGAGAGCCGCTGATTTAATAACGTTTAGCAGCACATCTTCTCTCATCTCAGATATATAATATATTTCATGTTGAAAATTAATAAAATAACATTCTATTTTGTGTAGCTTTATTTTCTTTCGAGTTATAAGGTAACCTTGTGTACCTGCAAAAGGATTCCTTTAGTTCAGGTACATCAATATTTGTCTGCAAATAATTATGAAACGCTAAGGTACTAAGTAGCTAGTATTTCTTACAACAACATCCATATAAAACAAGGGAAACTAAATATCGTTTGGATGGATCATAAAATATTATTCAAGAACCTCAAAGACAAAAATTTACCCCCAAATTATTTTGTCCCATCCTTAGGTAAATGTTTAAATTGAACTTTCTTGATTCCATTTCCATTTCCTTGATTCTGTTCACACACAAAGACAAAGTTAAGATTCTTCCTGGAAGGACTAGGAAGTTCTTACTCTTCTTTTCCAACCATTTTTATGTGCATATTGATCCTATGAATCCAAAAAGGCAAGAACCTTAAATTAAAATTAACGAATATAAAACAAAATGAAATGCATGAGGGTAATTTCCATTCGTTTTTACCTAATTGAAATATCAGATAAATTAGAAAAATTTTTCTGAGAATATTAAATTAGAATTACTAAACCAACTAGAAATAGAAAACAGAATACATTGATTTTTATTCTGAGAATCAATTAGATGATAAAAAAAATTGAATTTTTTATCATACGATTAAATTTTTATCGGAAAGACTTCAAACAGAACTTATCTGAAATTATATGAAATATTTCGGTACGAATTAAAGGAAACGAATTTATCCCGCAATTCTCTTACTCCTGGCCTGCTTTTCTTGGAGTAATGATTTCGCCCATATTAATATTCAGCTTGTTGTATTCATAATGGAATTGTGATTTCCTATCACAGATTGAGAGTTGGAAGGTTCACAACATGTTTCCGTAGTATTTCAATTGTAAGATGCCATTAATTTTTGACAGATAATTGCTGAACTGTGATAATTTATGAACAACTTCGAAACTGTAACGCAATAATTGAATTGTGTAATATATTTGAATTAGTAATAGGAAAACACATCTATGGTTTCATTTCACGAAAATGTATATTACCAGACATGCGTAACTGTTTCTGGAGAGTTGTTGATGTAAAATTGAAATTGACTTAAAATGAAATTGAAACTTCAATAAAAAAAGAATTATTGATTATGAAAAATTTAAATACTAGTTTAGATTGAGACATGCACAAAAATTTGGAATCAACATAAAATACTAAAAGAAACAAATTATAAAATTGAAACTGAAATCGGAATGAAATTTGAAGCAACATTAATTTTCGAATTCTAAGTATTATTTACAATTTCATATTCTAAATCATTATTTAATTTTCCTGCATCACTTCTACCACTGAATTTCCTGTTTTCAAATTATGTTAATAATCAAATTTAAAGTGCCTATTCTTTCTATTTACGTCATTCCATACAACAAATGTGTTTATAATAAAATTATGAATGAAGAGAATATGTTCAAACGAGTTTCCGCTAGTGAAAATCGAGGCTTGTCAAAGCGAAAAATTGTATTAATTATAAACACATTTTCAACACGGTCATAACATAATTACGCATGAATAAAAGCAATATTGAAAACGAACAATATAACTTGACATCTGGACTGGTCATGAAAATGATGAAAAAAATATAATTTAGTTATAACAATTCTACGTTTCGAATGAGAAAACCATAATTACGTAATTGGATGGTCAACAATACGCTTTTACAATGGGGCATTGTCCATTAGGGACAATGAAGCTTAGATCAATCCCTATCCCGTTTATTATTGTATCTAATCTTTTTTCACAGTTCGCAGACGAAGCAGTGCTAATTGTTCCATTGTAAGGTAATAGCAATAAAAAGGTGTGAGTAGGTAGGTAGCATATTGCACTGAGAGGAATTTACCACCAAAAATAAATTGAAGTTCATTTCAAATTATCCCATTTCAAAATGAACTCCTAATTTACCACCAAATTAAAATACAGGAAAATGTATTGGATGATAGGACGCACAACCAAACGAAATCAGTTTTGAAACAGAAATAGTCAGGGCAGTGGAGGATTTACAAATTTGCCGCTAGTAGGCCATTCAATTTTTGCCGCCCCTACTGACTTTTGAAATTCAATACGTTAGTTTAATCCCGTTATTAGTATATTTGTGAACTTAATGATATTTCTGTCAGTTACTAGATTATTTTTGCAACCCGCTATGTACTGAAGAGTTTAATGTTGACCTAACAAGTTTATTTGACAAGAAAAACAAAAAACCGCGGACTTTAAAGCGTAAAACCTCTGTAACTTTTAAACTGCTCAATCGATTTTCATCAAACATGTCTAAGAACACTCGCCCGTAAAGCACCTGTAATACAAAGAAAAACTGAATTGAAATCGGTTCATTCGTTCGGGTGCTATGATGCCACAGACAGACAGACAAACAAGAAATTAAAAAAAAATATAATTCTACTCAGTTACTCATCTTAAGCCATCCTAGCTAATTTTTTTTCGAATATCTTTAATGTACAGACTATTTTAGGTTTACGATTTTATTATAGTATAGATTGTGTACACGTATAATTATAAAAAAAATCTTTAAAAAAAAAATTTTGCTAAATTTGCCGCCCCTCTAAATCTGCCTCCGTAGGCACCGGCCTACTTGGCCTATTCGTAAATCCGCCACTGAGTCAGGGACGAGATGGAAATAGCAAACAAGTTCAACAAATACTTTTTAAACAGTATAGACCAAATTGTTCGAAGTATACCTACAACGGCAAGCGGGAAATATATTACATACAAAATCTCTTCGGTTAGTACTGGATTTTCTACCTTTAAACGGATCACAATGGCAAAAATGAAGGAAAAACTCAAGAGCCTCAAAAAGGTAGGAGGGGGTGAAGGTGGTATTTCTAAACAAGTTCTTTGTGATGCTACATATGTTATAGGGGACCACCTTTTAAATGTTATAAACAGTTCTCTCGATTACGGCATTTTTCCAGATTCATGGAAATTATCATCCATAATTTCTGTTCCTAAGGTACAGAATACAAATATATGCAATGAATTTCGCCCAGTTAATACAGTGCCTATATATGAAAAATTATTAGAATCCTGCGTGAGGGAACAGCTCCATGATTTCTGCTATAAAAATAATATAATTGTTCCTAACCAATCCGGATTTCGCGAACAACACTCCTGCGAGTCTGAGGTTGTTAGTATCGCTGATGATTTTTTATCAGCTGTTGACAATGGCAGTTATGTATCAGCGGTGTTTTTGGACTTTAAAAGAGCCTTTGAAACAGTAGACATTGAAATCTTACTGAAAAAGTTAGAGAATATAGGCTTACGGAATAAAGTACTGAACTGGTTCAGGTCATATATATCTAACAGAGTACAGAGAGTACTGTATAAAAACTGTGTGACTGAGATATTAAGTGTAAATCACGGTGTACCACAGGGCACAGTTTTGGGTCCGTTACTATTTGGGTCCGTTACTATTAATGACATAGTATAGGTAGTCACAAAATCTAAAATAACTTTGTTTGCTGATGATACGATGATGTATATAGTGGAGGAAGATTTACATCAACTAACTATTTGAATCTTTTGAAAACAGATGCAAATAGTTTGTCTAAAATATACTATAATCTCATAAAATAAAATTTAAAATCCAAGAAATGCTCGCCCAATAAACCAAAGATAAGAATTCATCGGAAGATGCGCATGTCCTAAACAAACGAATCTACATATGTTACCCATAGACCATAATTCTCGCACTAATCAGTTTTACGGAAGATTTGTGAAATTGAAGTCAATTTCCAACTAACATGAACCTCTAATATTCTTGAAAAAGGCCTAGAGCCGAAACATATGTGGAATAAACAATTATTCCATCAATTTAGCACTTTGCTCATTCCCAAGAAACCTTCACACTTATATGTGAATATATATATATATATATATATATATATATATATATATATATATATATATATATATATATATATATATATATATATATATATATATATATAGTTATAACCAACTCTTCACAATTTGACCATAATCGAAAAAATGAATGGTTCAATACAGTAGTAAGGATATTGCCAACTACAGGTATATTAAATTTTACAATGTTGTCCATTGAACATCCACCTTTTCTATAGACCTGTTGACAAGGATATATCTACCCTTGACCACGGGTCTTCAATCATCGAAAAGCTTAAAGTGATTATTTTATGGCACCATTAACAATACTGAAATTTGCCAAGAAAACCCGATATTAATACCTAGAGGTACCTCAGCTTAAATTTGACCATCTATAGAATACAGTGAATCCCAAAGTATTGAAGAAATTTGTTTAATAATTTTTATATAGTCTTATGCATATCTACATAATGTAGGTATGTTATATTTTAATGAATGATTGGAAGAATTTCAATTGCTTTTATTATATCTTATTTTGATAAGAGACGTTTATTATAAAAATATGTTAGTTAGGTTATCTTCACGGTGTCATCAAAAAGTGTCGAAATATCGAAAATTGTAATGAATAAAGGAGTTTTCAAGCACTTCACAAGATCGATTATTCCCGTAACTTAAATTCTACATTTAATATATTATATATATATATATATATATATATATATATATATATATATATATATATATATATATATATATATATATATATATATATATATGAGATGTGATCACCCACAGCAACATTGTCCAACGAGCTGGTTGGAGACATCGTAGGAAGATGCTGAAAACATTTCATTAAGAAGGATCTGGAGTAACCATTTTCTAAGAAGATATTCAAGAGCATAGCTTCAGCAGATTTTAGGTGTTGGGGATGGCAAATTGTTCTAAATCTATGTATCATTCAAAAAGGAATTGTTCTCATTTCACCTATATACATTTTGAGAATTCTTTTCCTATGTAATTCTTCAATAGTCTTTTGTGAAATAGAAGCTTCCTTTGAAAATTTATATATATATATATATATATATATATATATATATATATATATATATAAAGTAAAAAGGATTAAGCAGGTATATTTGTATAAATAGAAAAAGAATAAAAACTCACGGTAAAAAACCGGTACCTGTAACAGCCGTTGACATATGTTTCGAGCTATTGGCTCTCCTCAGAACGACGTACTTTCAAGTTTCCCTTAGCTACAAGGATGTCGATTCCTTTTCGATGAATTTTGTGTGTGATCTAATTTTCAAGTTCGAACATATGAAACTTGAAATGCGGCGTTCTGAGGAAAACCAATAGCTCGAAACATATGTCAACGGCTGTTACAAGTTAAGGTTTTTTAAGGTGAGTTTTTTCTTTTCTATATATATTATATTATATATTATATTATATATATATATAGAGAATATTAGATGTAGACACTCTTTCATACTGAAGGCACTCTTCAGTTTCGTCTCGTTCAACAATCGAGAGGCATCGACTTCAATTCTCAAAAATCCTCTTATGAATGAAAAGACAGGAATATATTGTAAAGTCTTATGCATATATAATGCAGAGATTGCTATACATCAAAAATCTCAATTATCAATAGAAAAACATGAATACATTGAAAACTAAACGTTAAAATATAAATATAGTTTCACGCATAACAAAAGCAATTCGAATTATGCTAACCATCTATTAACGGAAAACCATACCTTTGATACAAATTTCAAAATTTTACATAATATACAGAAAAGTAGTCAATTAGATTTTTGGGAAATAGTGGAAATATATTAGCATAAATACTCTGCAAATTTTCCTGGAAATAGAACAATTAAACAATTCACCCTTGTAAATCCTCTTCAGGTAATATAACTTAGATTTCTGAATGGAATATCTTATCCCAAATTCATAGAATCTCAAATTCCCTTGATATTTATACCTGTATTTTCAAATTTGTTGTATTTTATCATCTGAAGAAGTCATTTGTAACGACGATACGCGTCATGCTATGAAGTCAATAAAGTGTAAATCATAAGTTCAAGTGTTTGAATTTAAGTTAATATTCAATTAAAACTGAAAGACTCACACGTCTCTATCAATTAATTCACAAGTGCGATGATATAAGCACGATAACATTCATTTTCTAGTCTATTTCTTCAAGTTTTTAGTAGCCCTTAATGTCAACCACCAGTAAGATAAAATCTATAGTTCCTACTTTCTCAACCTAGATGGCATTAGTTCATTAATTTAATAAAATTGTTGATAAACTAGTGTTGTACAACGTAGTATCTGTGAATAACTCAAATTTTTAGCTCTCTAGCCTGTTTGATAGGTCTGCAAATACTTAATTAACATTCACTTCGAAAGCATAACTTCTTCACCGGGAAAAAATCTCTGAGAAACTCATTGTGCGCCGAATGATATAAGAAGAAGAAAAATTTTACTTTCGGAAAATTAAAATTATACGAGGAAACAGAATTCTAACAATATGACATTTACAAAAATCATTTATAATTAGTTTGATGAATACAAAATTTAAATTGACTTTTCCATATTTGAGATTTGAAAGTATTCAATAAGAAAACACACTTCGGATGTTTCGACGTTAAGAAAAATTCGCGAAGTGATTCAATAACTTTGGGAGCAACCCACATTAATGTCATCGATATTTTATGCATGGTATGAGTGGCACTTTCTACCAAGACATTGCAAAAGTCGCAATAACGCTTGAGATAGGGAAAACTCAAAGAGAAATTAAAATATCCGTGATTGTAAAGAAAAGAAGAATAGTAATATTAAACGAAGGAATTACTTGTTTGGAAGCAATACTTCCCAGGGATACCCAAAAAGCCTTATGATGGAGAACGAAGGACATAAAGTGAATATACCGTCTTGAAGTAACAAAACAAATTCCAAATAATTTGCATTTTCCCCAAGCATGCAGCTCAATTAATGAGGTTTTTCTTTACACTTAGAAGAAATAAGGAGAGATTTTCCTTCTGAGAACCATTGTTACAACGTTATTTCATCCTTGTATTACATTTAATTTACCCCTTTTGTTAATGGAGTCTTGCAGTTGATATTTACTCAGGCATTCATTTTGTCGAACGGTTAGAAGACCGTTCTTTCTTTTCTGAACTGGCTTTCGAAGACATCCGATATCACAATATAAAATTGCAATTTGAAATAATTTAATAACTCTAAAAATAAAAATAAAATAAGTAAGCATTTTGAAATAATTTAAAGGTACTATTCTCTTTCACTTTCTATACATGGGTAAGTTTCTGTTCATTTTCTTCGGTGTGCAACATACTACTGTATGTTGTACAGCTAACAAAAGATAAAATCTTTTTTCAAAATAATTTTTTTCATTTTCAAAATCAGAGTTCACGTTCTTATTGAATTTCACATTTAGTCATTTTGTTTTTTGATTCCTTCTAAATATCTTCGAATATTGAAATAAACACTAAACATCTCTCAAAAGAAATTATTTTAGATTTTTTACCAATTTCATTATATCAAAATGTATCAAGAATTTTCTAGTTTGCTGATCATATCTTTTGTTCAGTTCAATGTAGAAACAATATATTTCATGGGAAGAAAAGTTCATTGAACATTTCATGAATACATTACTGAACCAACAGTTGAATCTTATTATATATATTCTTAATGTATTTGCAACTGTGGATTAATTGTATTACTATATTTTTCAGCATATGAAAGACGAAATTGAAATTATATTTGTAAAGAAGTACTGAGTTGTCGAGCCATAGAGTTCGAATTTTGTTCTTCTAAATATATCCTAGGCCACGATGGCGTAGGATATATTTATTTTATTCTTCTCCTTCATAGAGTGGGGAAGTCCTTATATCTCTTTTATCATTTAACAAATTAGTGGGTCTCATTTGTATTGTGTTTATAGGTTTTTTGCATTGCTGAAATACCTATTTTTTGTCTTTCAAAGCTCTATGGAATATCATTATATGGAAAAGTATGACTTGATTCTAGGAAATGTTTGGTAAAATTCGAGTTCTCTTCATTTAACCGAAACTGTTGATGTTCTTTGGATCTTGTAACAATGTTCTTCCTCTTTTCCCTACTGTAGCAGCTATTGCACTTAGATATTACAGCTAAGTTTATATACTCCAGATATTTTTTCGAAATAATTTTATCTTGAACATTGGAAAACAATTGAGATTCTTTGGGAAAATTTGAATGCTACGTTGACATTATTCTGGGAAAACATAATAATAATAATAATAATAATAATATTGAGTTTATTCATAGAATCATTTTCAATACAGTACAATAAACTCTCAAATCCACTGAGAAAATCAATTCTTTATAAAGAATAGTTTTCTGTGTGTGGTTTACAGTACACTAACAGATTTTCATCTGCAGAATAATAAAATTGAAAGACACAATCGGGTTATTACATAGTCATAGCCGGTAATATCCGTTAGAGAAATGTCACATCGGGTAGTTTTCGTCACATCAGGTAAGTAACAATTCCATTTAAATCAGTTTGGTACGTTTCATCATATCAAAAGTCACTTTTAAAAGGTTTGCAAAAGGTTTCAATTCAGAATATTCTCAAAGGTATCACTTTCATATTTCACCCACACTTCAATTTTTTTTAAACGTCTTATAATTTTTTATTTTTTTCAGCTCTACTGGTAACAAGGAAAACAGTCGAGGGGCTATATAAGATGAAGAACGTTGGCCAATTCTTTTCTCACATCTTGATGTTTGTAGCTGTTTATCTTTTTGTCTTGTTCCATATTGATGATCTAGAGGAGATATGGATATTTTCCTGAGATAAGTACTGCATATCAACCTGAAAGCAAATATTTGACGGCTATTGAGGATACCAGATATCTGATACAGTAGGTCACTAGGATAGCGAATGTCCTTTCCATGTATTATTTTTGTATAAAAACCGTTTTTGAGTTATATTTACATGTTACTATTTTTTCGGAAAAATACATTGAATCTTACATGGAAATTGTAAGATTTAATTTCTTTGGTTTAATTAAAGGTAAAGTTTTGTTGTACCTACCTTATAAAGATGATTATGAGGTAGACGAATTTAAGTACTTATTAAGGCGTTTTTGTTAGAAAAAGAACGTTCAAATAGCTTCGACTCATTCTTATAGGTACAATAAATATATAGTCACACGTCATCTTATTTTTTATGATATCGTTAGGGTATATTAAAGAAGTATTAGCATTTTCACCTTTTTCTGTACCCTCGTCGCTCATCTACCCCCTATTCGCGTCTCAAATAGGGGATTATGCGATGTCCATTCGACTGCGAGAAGGGCGGCAGATTTCACACCGAGTACACCCGCTAATTACCAATTTAGAATATCGCAGGTGCACTGTAAACGAAATTGGCACGTATTCATCACAAAACCGTATTGTTGCATATTCAAGTTATTACAATTCAAGCTCGGTTTTTAGCTGATCATCGAATTAGTTCGTAAGTAACGTTTCCGACTCTAGCACTAACGACATGAACTTTACATTTCTTGGAATTGAATTTCAGAGCAAAATGGTAGGTAGGTATCCATTTATTATGGAAACTTAATTTTTAAGTTGAAATGGACAAGTCTGGGTAGTAATTAGGGGCTGTTCAAGTATAACATAAGCCAATTATTACAATTATTCAACCCCCTCTATAATAGATCATATATACTAACGTGGATGTCTGGATAAATTTAAACTCTGAAGCCGATATATCTACGATTCATTTAAATATCCCTTCTTTGTTTTGAATACGCAATGACGCAGCACGATATCTCACTTTAAGAACCTCTTATTTTAAACCAATCAATACTAGTGTCACTACGGAAGTTTTAGGTTATGTAATGTGTCATGTTAATTGTCACAATAATGTCATCAATATTAAGTCAGCAAGGGATACAAGGTTGCCACTTTTAGGTCTTGCTTTTTCCTGCAACCATTAAGCTACCTTTTATTTCAAGAGTATTATATAAAATAATACTTTAACATACACATCTGAATTTACTTTAGATTTAAGAATTAAAACTACATTGTTCTATACCAGAAAATAAAATAAGGCGTTGAAAGTTTTTCATGAATAAAACAAATATATCCAAATGAAATAAATCTTCCTATATCTGGCAATGTTGCACGGCGTCAGATTGTTCTCCAACACACTTTTTTTTTAATGCGTTTGCCCAGATACCGGTCGTTGCATAAGCTTTAGCTAGCACTTATAGGTTATACATGTAAATAAGGTAAAGAGATAGAAAAAGGTACGTCTTCATGTTGGCTTAAGAGTCCATTCAACAATTCTTATGCCATCGATGTATCCATTTATATATATATATATATATATATATATATATATATATATATATATATATATATATATATATATATATATGATCTAGGTCCCTCTACCAAAATTCTTAAACCCTCCATCCCATGCTTACGCAGACATTGATATATGCATTTTTTAAAAAATATTCTTGGTTTTTTTATTCATCAGCAGAAGTTAAAATTCTAGAAATAAGGAATTAGGTTCAGGAATTATGGTAATCGCTCCCTATGTCATACTTGAATTTTAACTTCTCATTAAACATTACTGAAAGATATATTTTTTCGATAACCGAATCCTCGTGTTTTTTGACGATGATAATATGACCTCAAAATTCTAGATGGTTCATGTTATAGTTATACGATGATTTTCTATTTGTATTTTCCATTTGTTATTGCCATATGTCATGTCAGCAAATCGATAAACCTTCTTTCCACCTTTTTACTTATTGAATTGAAAATTATTTCATATTGTTGTCCACTTACCTATTTACGTTTGAATGAATAACCAATAGAAGTATTCGTATATATATTGGTAGAAATATATGAAAAAAATTGAATAACTTTACGGTACAATAAATATAGATTTTGCGTGGACAACCACATTCAGCAATTGAAGACCTTTTCACTGGCACCCAATGCGATAACAATGATATGAAATCATTCAATAACCGTATTTTCCGAACCATTTTTATTGACAATTTGTCATATACCACTCATTTTCCAACAATACGAGCTGTGCTCTTTATTGGACTTTATTGAAACAGGTAGAAAGGCCTGACGGATGTAGAATGCAGAGAAGTGCACGGTAGGGAGCTTCTTTATCTCTATATAAAACAATTATTGTGGCGTAAAGTATTTCCCTTCCAGAACTCTGTACGGTCTTTGCACATTCACCATTGAGTCCCTCTATTCAATTTCTGTTCTAGCTCGCGACTCTCCAATGTGAATACATCTCACACAGGTACCTTTGATTATAATCAATGCAATATGGAATTTAATATCCCGGAGGATGAAAGGTGCATAGAGAACACTTCTTATTCCTCGAACTTCCTCATTTCTTTTTGAGGCCCCATGGATTGTGTCATTCGTTATTCGCTCCCTTTTATCCTTGTTGCTTTGACAGTTATTTCTTTTTCTTTTAATTCGTAAGCAACTAAGCTTTTATGTAAAAACTGCATGCAATGAAAACGGAATTATGGATTTACCTAAAAATTTCAAATTTGTGTTGAATATAGTTTAAATTCTCACAAAATTTCTAGTTTACTTTCGTATAAAAAATTCCTTTGAACTAAGATTAGATTCCTCTGCGACTCATTTTCTTTCCTTCATGATATTTTGTAGTTTTTTAACAGCACGAAGGATATTGGTGTTATTGTGTAGGAAAGGAAAAAATTTAGCTTTTTTCGTACTCAGTTTGAATACTGGTTATGTATAAAACTTTATGAACATTAGGTAGGTACCAATTTCAAATACATAAATGTTGGAAGTCAATAGAAAAATATCCATGTACATCCAAAAATCCATGCTGCGTTAGAAATTCATTTACTCTATTGAATTTCAATGTTATTATTTTCTTACTTGTTTTTTCAATAATTATTTCATATGAAAATAGATGTGTTGTAACAAAACGGTTTAGATAGATGGCTCTAATTTACTTAAACGAGCAGCGACCGTGTGGCCTAATGGATAAGGCGTCGGACTTCGGATCCGAAGATTGCAGGTTCGAGTCCTGTCACGGTCGAAAAACTTATTTTGCCCTCAATTTACTTTTTGTTAAAAATTTTCAATGTCATAAAGTTCATTCTGTCTGTTGACCTTGCATATAAAATAGTTTCCACTTATTCCATTCATTGTATTCCATCTGTTTATTCTTAATATAATTGAGGACACCTTAAAATCAGTAAACTGTGGTTTATCAGTTACTTGTCATGTTTTCTTATTACCTACTATTATTACTATTATTATTATTATTATTATTATTATTTCAATTAATGTTCCACAGGTTTCCGATTAATTTATTGCTTCTTCAATTTATTTTTTTATAATTGATAATTTGTTAGTATGAATTGATTTATATATTCTTCTCTCCATGATAACTTAAGTGTTTTGAAGTGAACATTTTGATTATATTATTAACTAATTATATGGTGTCATATCAAAATACATAATCTAATTAATCCATTTGCTAAGGCCTTTGAAAGAGCTAATTCACTGCTCAAATCCAAGTGGACATACTTATAATGCATATATACTGAAAAATTCAGTTTTTCATTTCAAAATTCAAATCATAAGAATCTTTTGATTATACATATCTATATTATGATGTTTTAATATGATGCTAAATCTCGGTTGATTTAAACTGACGTTAGGATGTAGCTACAAGCAATAAGGAATATAATAATAGGTTACGCCATCTACTGGAGACGTGTGGAAGAATTATTAGTTAGTAATGACTCAACAGTTTCATACTTGATTCAACAGATGCTATTTGATATCTGTACATTCATGCTTGTTGAATATAAAAGTGAAATGTATCATTGATTGGCAAGAAATGAGAGTATATAGGCATTCATAGATATCTTCCATCTTCTGTAGATCGCAGATGACTCTAAATTACAGTTTTCTCCACCCTCAGAACAACTCCGCACTTTCGATTCCTAACGTCAGATGGCACTAGCAGCAATATTTGAAAAATACTAAATGAGCAGCATTTATACGAAAGCAGGAAACCAATGTATGTAGTTTATATCCCGTATTATTGAGCACTGGCTTTCAAGTTTTGTACACTAAGTGAACTAATATTAGAATTTAATGTTTTTCATATTCAACTGAATTATATACACTTATATACTGATGGGCTGGGCGATGTGAAAGAGAATGGCTTAGTAGACGGAACAGGCATTATTATTATTACTAATAATAATGATAATTGCTGAGATTTCTGACCCTACAAAACTTAATTCAGGCGATTAGAGGCTTCAAGATCACGGTGAGAATTGAACCCACCATCACCAGTGAGTTGAAAGCGTATAGGGTCGCTAGACCGCTGTCCCACTGAGCCTGTATTACGTACCCATGGAAGGAAATCTACAAAAAAACTAGGTAAACGCGGAGTTACAGAGGTCTGAAGAATGTGATGAAAAAAATGGAGCTTGCGGCATCTATTGATAAAAAATTGAAGCTCAAGTGGAAGTGTAAGTAAACAATACAGAATTCTGTAATTGAGAAGTGATTATACAGCATTCTGTGTTTGAATGAACAAGTTCGTAGTTTTACCGCATTACCACCATATAAATTTGGAAAATATTCACATACAAGTGAAATATTTCTTGGTAAGCCAGACACTAGAGTTCGCCACAATTTATTAATCTATGTTTCTCAAGGAATGAAAAGTTTTCAGTGAAATGCCCTAAGGACATTTTACTTGAAACTTTTGGAATATCGATTTTCCAGCATCATTTCTTTAAACATTTAGAGGTATTTTGATAAAAAGATGTGATGATAGTGAGAGGAATATGAGCTTTAAAAGGCTTTGTTATAGTTCCTCAATTCGAATTTTCATTTTAATAGATCTTCAAAACTACATTTTGTCGTCGAAAAAAAGAACAAAAACTAGAGAGACGATTGATGAACCTGACTCCATCTATCCATCTCAGTATGTGTATGTACATCTATGGCATTTGTATGTATCTATAACACACAAAGTGTTGAGAAGCTACAGTGCATGCGTTTGAGTAAAGCTCATGAATAAAATTTTACCGATATAAAGTGGCAAACAAAATGATCAGATCTGGGTTACTCAGTTCGCTGTAAGTCCCTTCCTTTCCTTTATTTACTTAGATAAATGATGCCTTCGAGTGTGTTCGATCATATAATTTGCGCCTGGTTTGATATTCTGCTACATATAATGGAAACTGACGAGACGAACCTAAGATTTGACAGACAGGGAAATGTTAACGAGGCATAAAAATTGATGATGAAAAAAAAGTTGAGCTGGAGTAAATACAGTATATTGAATGAAAAACACTTGGCCAAGTTTCATAAAATTATATTATTTTTTGGCATTTTTGTCGGGGTGCTACTGCCAAAACACAATATAGGTACCTAATTCATTACTTTGTGAAAGTAATCCAATATTTATTTATTTATATTATATATATATATATATATATATATATATATATATATATATATATATATATATATATATATATATATATATATTATATATATATATATATATATATATATATATATATATATATATATATATATATATATATATATATATATATATATTTATTTCAAATTAACGGTCTTATTAGATATATATATATATATATATATATATATATATATATATATATATATTCTTGTGATATAAATTCCAATATAAGGGTTTTTGTAGACCTTATGAGCTATAAGTACAAACTCTGTTTTATGAAGAAAATGGCAAGAAAGCAATTTAAACAATTCCAATTCCCTATTCTTAGCGGTAAATTTCTTTTGATTTTCGTACTAGAATTCAAGAGATTGAAGTAGCTTGTCTTACTAACAATATACATTGAACAAGAACAACATGAAAATAGGAAGTAAAGTTACATTTCAGCTCAGGTTCATATGCTATAACTTGGTGTATGGTACATGAAATTAAAATTCCTTAATATTTTTTTTATATATTTTACGCTTATCCATTCGCACACATTTGAGTTTTAGCACACCGCACATTATCGCGCACTACGCCACAAAAATATTTTTACATGTAAAAAAATCGGAAAATTTGTTTGATTCCCCAAATTTTGAAATACTCGAAACTGACCCCACAAATAAATTTCAGGTAGAAGTAAAATCACTCATCAATAACTGCAATATTATTTTCCAAGACACTAACAAAGTATTTTTATCGATTATGAATCCGCACATACCTAGCTTATACACTCTACCTAAAATACACAAAATTGATTGCCCAATGCGTCCAATTGTTTCTTATATCAATGCACCAGCTTATAAAATTTGTAAATATACCAACTCAAAATTACCTTCACTAAATAGATTCAATCCGTTCCACAGTATAAAAAACTCCTTAGAACTTATCAATTAAATAAAAATTCACTGCAGAAATAAAAAATATTATAGATAGCACTTTAGATCTCAACGATGATATTTCACAAGTAATTAAAAAAGAAACAATGTCAGCATTATCCTTATGTTTGAAGCATGTTCAACATGAAGGCCATGTTCTAGTTGTACGAACCTGGAGGTAGAAACACAAAAAGAAAATCTAAAAAATACAAACAACCTCTGAAGGAAGTCGCAACATTTCAGGCTACCGCGTTTGTTCTCTCCGGATTGGAGATTTGAAACCTGCTTTGCCCGTGAGGGGACTATTGATCCTTCAAAGATGCTCTAAGCCGAGACGTTGAAAATATGTTAATAATATTTGATGCTGAAGAAAATTTAGATGAAAATGAAAATTGTCAGCATAACCCGCAGATTGATAGCAGCCGTTGACACGTGTTTCGAGTTTATTGGCTCTCCTCAGAGCGCCGTAGCCAAGTTCTAGTTGTACGAACCTGGAGGTGGAAACATGAAGAGAAAAACAAAGAAATACAAACAACCACTGAAGGAAGTCGCAATATTTCAGGCTTCCGCGTTTGTTTTCTCTGGATTGGGAGATTTGAAAACTGCTTTGCCCGTGAGGTGACTATTTATCCTTCAAGGATCCTCTAAGCCGAGACGTTGAAAAATATGTGAATAATATTTGATGCGTAAAGAAAATTTAAATGAAAATGAAAATTGTCGGCATAACCCGCAGATTGGTAGCAGTCGTTAACACGTGTTTCGAGCTTATTGGCTCTCCTCAGAACGGCGGTAGCCTGAAATGTTGCGACTTCCTTCAGAGGTTGTTTGTATTTTTTTGTTTTTCTGTTTGTGTTTTCACCTCCAGGTTCGTTCAACTAGAACTTGGCTACGACGTTCTGAGGAGAGCCAATAAGCTCGAAACACGTGTCAACGGCTGCTACCAATCTTCGAGTTATACCGACAATTTTCATTTTCATTTTCATTTATATATATATATATATATATATATATATATATATATATATATATATATATATATATATATATATATATATATATATATATATATATATATATATCTGTATGAATTATATAAGATCTAATATATAACGGATTCTAGCTTTTTTCAAATCTCGATAATCTAAATTAGTATCTTATCGTTAGATGCCCAAAATCCTTTGAAGTCCTATATCACATCTGGAGACTGTAATTGCGAAGGTTTTTCTCAGAATCTCGGAACGATCTTCCACATTTCCTGACCTTAATTGCGAAGTGGACAGCACGAATTTATCTGATCGATAGTTTTTTAGCAAGCAGATAAGTCGCTGCCAGTTTTCCAGCTTGAGCTTAAGGAAAAGACAGGGCAGTGTGGTGTATGTGGAAACGTTTGCTGGATTATTTCAAGATATATCATGAAATGAATTACGACGAATACATAATATTGTTGAAAAACACAGTCATGTTGAATATTTTTATATTAAGCAATATTCACATCATTCAGAGAACAAATTTTCATATATTTATACGTTCATCTATTTTCATATGAATTAATTCAAATTATTTGATAAATTCATTATTTTCCAAAACTTTCTAAATTCCGTATTCATCAAACAAAAACTATTTTTTCAAATCTTTGTAACTATTGAAATGAAAGGATGAAATCCATGAAAAAATGTGATCATATTCTAGTGAAAAGAATTGTAAAAATATAAAGTGGAGTTCTATTTGAAAATCATAAAGGGACTAAAAGTTTTAACCCTGCTACTAGATGGCAATATAGTGCCCAACAAATTTCACACAGGATTTCTACATTTAATATATTCGTATTACCTCAGACATGGTTGTTTTTTTTTTTTGAATATTTCAACATCACTTAAAACGTCACATCACACAAAAAGACTTTTTGTGTCTGATAATATAAGTTCGACGAGTACAATTATGTTTGAAAGGAAATATTCATTCAATAAAATATAATATAGAGATAAAGAACAAAGTACAATAAGTGTGATAATTCACAGATTTTTGAACCAAAAAATAGCATTTTGCATCTGAATATCAAGTAACTAGAAACTACTTGGAATCAGATCTCATGTTTGTGGTAATTATACAAAATACGAAAATGCATTATGAAAGAATATTATTTCATCAATAATTGAAATTATCACCTCATCAATTATTAAAAATCTTAGACAAATAATATATTCATCACTATCAGAGAATGAGTAATGAAACCTTTGTTTCTAGAAACTTCTATTGCATAATGTTTTGAAAATAAAACATTTTACATTAAAAATTTTACCTTATTCTCTGAAGTTGAAGGAACAAAGAATAAAAAAGAAAATATTTCAATTACTCCATACGCGCTGTTTTCACTTTCTCTTGGAGAAGTACTACTAAAAGAAGGTAAATCTTTCATGGATGATGATCCGCCCCTGTAGATGGTCAGTTGGGAAATCGGGTATCACGGACGTAGAAAAAATATAAGTTGTGTTGTAGGCAGATAACGTCAAGATTATAGTGAAAAACTTTTCCCGTGACTTGAGCGTTGAAATGCACGAGATTCGCAAGGAAACTTTTGTTCCGAAAATTCCGCTTAGAAAAAGTACGTCATTCGTGAATTTGGAGTGAGTATGATACAATACTTTTTCGTGAAAGGCTCTTCTGCTCTCAACATCCGGATATTTATCATGCATTGCTTTGTATATTTTATATTTCGGAGCTTGATATATGGAACGAAACAAAAACTTCTTTACTTTTCATCGTTTTTAAAAATTCTTTACCTACTTGCTTCAAATCATGGCGACCTTAAACTTTAGACAAATAATAGCTTGTAGTTCCTTTGAGTTAAAGCTTTTAAAAAATAGTAAAATAATGGTTGATGAAGGTTTCTGCAGTTATACATTATGAAACAAATCTCTCCTTCTTCTATTGTGGTATAGTTTCTTTTGTTTTATATTCTTTTAGTCCCCTCCACCTTGTTAATCTAGTTTTCCTACCAGTCATTAATTTATCAATTGTTGAATTATCTTGAAAAATAGATTTCCTAAATTTATTAATTTGAAAAATAATGGGTGTTTTTTTTAACGGTATAGAACTTTAAGTTGGCATTACTGTTGAAGATGGCGACCGATTTGACAGCTGAGAAGTGATTTATTCTCAGTTTGTTTTGGCAATTAATCATAAATAGATTCACGCCTGAACAACGCTTGCAAATAGTGCAATTTTATTTCTAATGGTTCTGTGCGGAATACGTATCGCGCGAATTTTGTTACGCAATGAAGCGCACTTCTGGTTGAATGGCTACGTCAGCAAACAAAACTGCCGCATTTGGAGTGAAGATAATTCTCAAGTGTATGTCAAAACACCGTTACATCCAGAAAAACTGACTGTTTGGTGCGCTTTATGGGCTGGTGGAATCATTGGTCCGTACTTCTTCAAAAACGATGATGGCCAGAACGTTACAGTCAATGGTGATCGGTATAAAGCCATGAATACTAACTTTTTCATTCCTGAATTGAACAACCATGATTTCCAGGAGCTGTGGTTTCAACAAAACGGCGCAATATGTCACACAGCTCTTGCCGCAATCGATTTATTGAAAGACACGTTTGGTGACCGCCTAATTTCACGTTTTGGACCTGTGAATTGGCCTCCAAGATCTTGTGATTTAACACCGCTTGACTACTTTCTGTGGGGGTATGTATAGTCATTGGTCTATGCGGATAAGCCACAAACGCTTGACCATTTGGAAGACAAGATTCGCCGTGTTATTGCCGATATACGGCCACAAATGTTGGAAAAAGTCATCGAAAATTGGACGTCCAGATTAGACTACATCCGAGCCAGCCATATGCCACAAATCACATTCAAAATGTAATGCCACAAGATTATCTCTCGAATAAAAAAAAATTCTTGTCAATCGAATCCATCGATGTTTTATTGCAATTTAAAGTTCTATACATTTGAAAAAAAAACACCTAAACATTGAACGTAACAAATATATATTAAATTTCATTATCGTTTATCCTTTTATTTATTGGTTGTGAATAGACAATGGTGATTCAATCAGCTTGAATATCAATTTCACAATTTTACTCAAGGACAAAATAGTTCAACTTCATTCGTGATATCAGAATATACTTTTACGTTTACTTTTATTATAAAATAACATCAAATTTGAGGTACCCATTATTACATACATTGCTCGATTTTCTCAAACTTGCCCAATATAGTCTATATTGTTTATATAGATATTATCCAATCTTCCCTAGAAAACGAAACAGGAAGAAGTATAAATGAATTGACATATATAAATATAGGTGACTGAAGATATAGTGTAGGTAATATATAGGCATCACAACTTTTTGGATGTGTTTATCAATAGATTGGTTTGATTTCATCCGTCAGAAGCTGGCTTCTGACGAAATTTAATGTTGCAAATAACGAGAATTTGAATTGATAAGTGCTTAAAGGAGATCCATTAACACATTGGAACACATACTATTAAGTAATAATTCACATTAGTTAGCAAATAAATACTGATAATTTCACTTTAATATAACTCAAATAAAACAAAAATAATTGTTTTATTTGAGTTACATTTCGACAAAAATGTTTATTACACATTTGTTTTTTGGTATTACATTCGGTGCAAATTGTTGAATATAAATTTTCAATTTAGATCACTTTCAGGTTATTTCCTCAAAATTTTCACAATCTTCACAAACTGGATATATTTTTCGGGCTATAACCTGTCATCTTGTGCATTATACAACTTTAGTTGTAAGTTAATGATCATGATGAATTAAATACTCATGATCAATACTCATGAATAACATACTCATGAATAAAATTACTGACTTATATCAAATTTTGTTGAAAATATGACTTTGCAATATTTTAATATGTTAATCGTTTTAAAAATCTATAATTCATATATAATTTCCATGAGAAAAACTTCGTCACTTGCCTTGTTACTGTTAATAACCAATTTTCAGCCTAAAAACAGAAACATGAGTTATACGTGATAATTTATAACAGAAAATAAAAAAGAAGTGCTCCCCCATGAATTATCGAGTTTCAAAAGTTTTTGAAGAAATGTTAGAACAATAGAAGAGTAAATTATTTTAGATAAATATTCCTTCTTTTATGATTTATCTTATGCTTGTGATCGAATTATATTTCACAAATTGCAAATAACCATAATAATCAAAAAAACTTCTAAGTTTCATTTCTATGTTCGTAATGATATTCAACAAGATAAAGGGCATCATTGAAGTTCATAGACAAAAATTAACCTTCAGTTTGACCATAGAATAATTATAGTACCTATATATATGTTTGTGCATATTTTTGGTCCTTTAAACAGTAGCAGATGTTTATTTTGAATAATTCACTGTATTTCTGACGAACTATATACTAAGAAAAGCTTATGCATTCCTTCTCCATATAAATTTAAACTGTGTCAAATTCCACTGTCTCCTGCTCGCGCAATTTTCTATGAAAGAAGTACAATGTTTTCGAAATACGCATTAATATATCATATTATAGGTATAGATATTCATTAATATTTTGCCTGTGAATAATTTTAATGGAAACTTCAAAATCTGAGTCGAATTTTATGAAAAATCGTGAAAACTTTTCATTTATATCTTAGTCAGCCCATTTTTCACAGACAACTGAATTCTGGAATGAATGCTATCTCCAGCAGTGAATAGATTACCCCAATAAATAACTACACCTATCAAGTCAATATCAGCAAACATGTCCCAACTCCCAATTAATATCCTGGAATTGTTATGCCCTGAAGCTATCATCCAAATGCGATGTTATGGTTTCCCCATAGTCCTATTCCTACATGAACAAGGACAATTCATCACAAAACAATCATTCTCCATTGTTCGTTTAACAATTATTGGAAAACGGTTTTCCAATTTCTGATTGATTCATTTATGTACTGAAGTTGATTCAGGAGTAAAATGAGTTGTGCTATTGCAGAAAACATTTTTGTTTTGTTTATATACGTATATTGTACAGTGTGAAACAGCCAAGTGGAAAAAACAGTCAAATGGAATTTATTTATTATTTCATTTATGAAAAATTTTTCATGAACATGTCGACTTTGAATTATTGAATTTATATACAGCCTAGATGTTGAAATTCTTCAATTTTCATATAGAATATTCTGATTTTCAATTTATAGCAGAGGCCAACAAACAATATTGTTTATTAAATTTATTGATAAATGAGAGGTAATAATAGAAACTTGTCTAAAAATCACTGACTGAACAATTCTTTATTCGACTAGTTTCGCCTTTTACAGCATTATCGATAATGTTTGAATTGAGAATTCTTGATAATGCTGTAAAAGGCGAAACTATTCGAATAAAGAATTGTTCAGTCAGTGATTTTTAGACAAGTTTTTATTATTACCTCTCATTTAAATATGAACTATCACAGAGTAGATTCATCGTCCATTGAATTTATTAACTTTATTAATACTTTGTTAATACTTTATGAACTTTAAGAGACCTTCATAGATCTTTATGTGCTGAATTTAATTCCGGCCTCACATTTTTATCACCCATAATTTTCTAGCAATACGCCTTATATATAGTATAGACACCTATCTAAAGTTCTATGCGGCATCCGGAGGAATTAATGAAATGTTACCTCATAAGCATGGTTTCTATTTACAGAGGCTATTTAAAACAGTGATATAATGTGCTCATTCAGCTTTCACTTGTTATCTAGAATTGTGACCACTTTGTTTCTCTTTTTTCTTTGAAGATTTTTGATTTTAGTTTTTTCTTTGATGAGTGTCTTGTTGAACTTCGTTGTGAAGTGAGAAAGAATAGTCCATCATCGTGTTAGTGTTTCAGCAAACCTGCTAGCGTTTTTACACCACTTCAATGTACTGGTGAAAACGTTAATCCATTTTACTCTTCACTATTATTTCTAAATTGCCCTGATCAATGGAAAGTAATCAATGTGGTTGGTCAAAACGTGAACTTTCAGGTTTCACCCAAACTTTTTGAACTTCTGTAACATGTAAGGTATAAACCCCTATCTAAACTTCTATGCGGCATAAAAGGAATTAATGAAATGTTACCTCATAAGCATGGTTTTTATTCACAGTGGCTATTTGAAACAGTGATATAATGTGCTAATACAGGTTTCACTTGTCATTTGGAATTGTCTCTACGTTGTTTCTCTTTTTCTTTGAAGCTTTTGGTGTAGTTTTTTCTTAGATGGCTTGTTGAACTTCGCGGTCAAGTGAGAAAGAATAGTCCATCATCGTGTTAGTATTTCAGCAACCCTGCTAGCGTTTTCACACCACTTCAATGTGCTGTTGAAAACGTTCATCTATTAAAACGTTACTATTATTTCCTAAATTGACCGGATCAATGGAAAGTAATCAATGTGGTTGGTCAAAACGTGAACTTTCAGGTTTCACCCAAACTTTTTGAATTTCTTTAACATGTAAGGTATAAACCCCTATCTAAACTTCTATGCGGCATAAGAGGAACTAATGAAATGTTACCTCATAAGCATGGTTTTTATTCACAATGGCTATTTGAAACAGTGATGTAATGTGCTAATACAGGTTTCACTTGTCATTTGGAATTGTCCCTACTTGTTTCTCTTTTTTCTTTGAAGCTTTTTGTGTAGTTTTTCTTAGATGACTGGCTTCTTGAACTTCGCGGTGAAGTGAGAAAGAATAGTCCATCATCGTGTTAGTGTTTTAGCGACCAAGCCAGCGTTTTTACACCACTTCAATGTCTCGGTGCAAACGTTCATCTTACTCCTCACTATTATCTCCTAAAGTGACCGAAAAGTAATCAGTGCGGTTGGTCAAAACGTGAACTTTCAGGTTTCACCCAAACTTTTAGAACTTCTTAAACATGTAATGAAGAATAGTAAAACATACTCTAGAGCTTTTCCATTTCCCAAGAATTTTGTATCGGCTCCTTGAATGATACCCATGCTTCTTTCTCATTTACTTTTTTCGACATCGCTCATCAAACTTTTCGAATCGTATTTGATAGGCAGGAAGCAACGCGTTTTTAGCCGTGGGTATACATCAATGGAACACTCTTCTTCATCTGGAGTGCCCAAAGGTTCCATACTTGGGTCTCTGCTTTTTACAATGTTCATAAATGATATAACCGATGTCATTGATGTTGAGGTTTTATTGTTCGCAGATGACTTTAAGATTTTTCATTATGTTTCTAGCATCGGTGACTGTGAACGCATCGCAAGAAACTTGCATAATGTTGTAAATTGGTGTGAGTTCAACAAATTAAACTTCAACATCTCTAAATGTCATGTAATGTCGTTCTCCACAAAATATAATTTGATTAATTTCAAGTATGAAATTGGTGATAATATTCTGGAAAGACCCAATACATTTATTGACCTTGGCGTAACCTTTGATTCTCAACTAACTTTCGTGCCACATATCAATGCTACAGTAACCGCTGCCTGTAGAGTATATGGTTTCAATGTTCGTGTTGGAAAGGAATTTAGCAATATATCAACTCTGAAAACATTGTATTGTGCTTTCGTAAGATCTAAACTCGAATACAGATCAACAGTCTGGAATCCTGGTTATCAGTTACACATTGATCAACTGGAGTCTATACAACGAAAGTTCCTGAAACTTTTGAGCTTCAGAATTGATGGAATATATCCACCTATAGGCATACAACATGAAACGCTTACAAGCCGACATAATGTGGACACACTCAGTACGCGAAGGAAATGCCATGCATTAATCTTTTTGCATAAAATAATTAACAATAAAGTGAAATGTCAGGAATTATTGCAAAAGCTCAATTTCATTGTCCCAAGAGTTTCTTCCAGAAGCGCATTCACGTTCTACCTTCCAGCAGCTAGAACGAATGTTCTAAAATTTTCGCCATTGTACACGATGTGTGAACAATGTAATATTTTAGGAACTAAGGTGGATATTTTCAACTGTTCTGTTACTGATATTAAGGCAAGTTTCCTTGATATACATAATCTCTGATAAAACAATTATTTATATGTATTCACGAAGAGAATTCATATTCACTCATATAATTATGTGTGTATAAGTGTTAATATGTGAATGTATATGTATTTGTGTGTTTGAATTTATATGTATGTATAAGTTTGGTCAGCATTTAAGATTTTTTTAATTCTGTAATTATTTTATCTCATTCCATCAGTTGTGATTCATAATACACACTTTTTAATTAAAAATTAAACAAAATTGAAACTTTTGTACTACCAATTTTGTTTTTGTATATGTTGTGTTTCCTGTTTCGTAATTAGGACTTGTCCTGTAAAACAGTGTATGTTAAATAAATGTTCAGTTAAGATTTTGAAAGGCGTGAAAACTTTCGCAGAGATACTTGAAATATAGTCCACTTTTTGGGAAAGCCTTCAGAAATTGTTTCATGAGGCTCAACTTCATATGTAGAGGTGGTAAAGTCACGTCTTTTTTGGATTTACGAGTTTTTTCGTAGAATGTTCTTTTCACTGGATTATACTATGATACTTCATCACAGGTCAGTTCTTTCTGCACCAATGTTGATGAGCACTTGTGTAGGAAACGAGTAAGTGAGTTAGTTTGACAATAAACAGAGCAACAGCTGTTTACTGTCAAAAGAGCTGAAACAGACCTAGTTTTTCAGTTATGCAACTTAAAATTAAAGATTTCAAATCGTTCAAATATCGCTATTCAATTAATTAACTATAAAATGTGAAGAAATTGTGGGCTGTGAAATTAGCTTTTTTCATATTTTAATTGCATCCAGCAACCTATAAACGATATCAGTTTTATAAACCCTCTTGACAATGTATTATCAATTCGAAACATAAAACAATTTTGTGGAGTTTAACTTTTGTGCCTTTTTGAATTTTTCACTTGATATATTTCAATATTGATATTGAACTTAGAGTTGTGGGAGGATTGTTTACTCATATCGTGATCAGTAGAACTTATTGGATTTTGTATAGGATGAATAAAATGAATCAATAAAATCGTTTTTCTCTCTTCCCTTACAATAGATAAAAAAGGTTTGAGTAATTCACCACTCACAATTTTCGTAGAACTACCTTTGTACTTATACATTAATAATAATAAAATGGACGATATCAGGGAATAATTAGGCTTATCAGAACAGGAAATTATTGGGTTAGGGTTGCCTAATTTTCGTAGAGTACATAAGCTCGCTTTATGTTCATATCACTAATGTTGTGAAATAAGTATCCACATTCTTTGAGAAAGAATCTGAGAAAATGTCAGGTGAGAGCAAACAATTTATTATTCTGAAAGAATTGAAGAACATATTATATATATATATATATATATATATATATATATATATATATATATATATATATATATATATATATATATATATATATATATATATATATATATATATATATTACGAACGAACTTCTGGCTAATGAGTATAATCAGCCTCTATATCCTTGACTATGTATTTTGTAGGAGAAAGAGAGAAAATCAAGATAAGCAATATTTTCATTTTCATTTCTTTATAGTACATTAAATGAATGATTATAATATAATTGTATGCATCGAAGTTTTCAATATTCACAGGTTGGTACTTGAAAGTCTAGGTTGATTAGAGATCTTCAAATTCTTTGTTTTGCTCGTAACACATTCAGAAAAGCCACATTTTCTAAAGTGATTAATTTCACGATTTCAATTTGTAAAAGTACCTTTCCCAAGTGGTAATTACCACCATGCTTTGAAATGATTCAATTTCTCGAAGCGATTTCTGTTTTGCTTTTCAATTTCGTTTTTTAGAAGTTAATTTCCATTATACCATTAGTAACTTTATATCACCATGATTTACAAATATTTCATCAAATGCATAATTGCTGTTCCTGCAATTCCACTTGCAGTTTTTCTTGTCATGTTTAAATCTGATTTCAGCAAATTTTTTGCAACTCTGTCCCAATATCTTGTCTTAGATATTTTTCAGAGGAAATTTGAAGAGAGGAAGGAAACTAATAGACTAATATTATTATAACATTTTAATTGTAATGTTATTATAACTTCTCTTTTGATTATTCATCGTGAAATCAATTCGTCGCCGTTCTCAGCAATTGGGCATGTAAACCAATCATGTTGATTTGAGTTTGAAAGCCTATAAAATTCAACTTCTGCAAGTTGAATCAAATGACTTATCAAAACGTCTAATTTTGGTGAATGGGCCTTAGAACAGCTTAATGAAAGTCCTTTGTTTTATCGAAAAATTGTTTTCAGCGATGAGACTGATTTCTGACTTAACGGATATGTAAATAAACAAAACTGTCGCATCTGGAGTGATGCAACATGCCATATAAGAATTATTGATGCATCCCGAAAAAACGACAATTTGGCGTGGTTAATGGACTGATGGGATAATCGGTCCATTTTTCTTCAAAGACGACCGTGGAAGAAACGTAACCGTCAACGGCGAACGATATCGACCATGATCAGAGTTTTTTGTCCCAGTTGGCCGAGTTGAACTTGATTGACTTTTTTTAGTTGACTTGGTAAAACTCTTTATTTTATCAAGACGGTGCCACATGCCACACAGCTTGTAAAACAATGGACATGTTGAAGGATCAATTTGGTGAGATTTTGGTGGATTTTGCTTATCTCTCGAAATGGCCCTGTGAATTGTCCGCCAAGATCATGCGATTTGACGCCTCTGCATTATTTCTTGTGGGGTTATGTAAAGTCGTTAGTGTATATGGACAACTAATTGAAGCCTTACAGGATAACATTAATTCGTATTCCAAATTCTCGAAGAAGTGACGCAAAATTTGACCCTCCGCATGGACCATTTGATACGGAGCTGCGGAGAACATTTACATGAAACTGGTGCGATTTGAAGTATTTTTTCAGATGAAATAAGTATTTATTATATTTCATTAATACATTTTTTATGAACAATAAAGAAATATCAAATACTTCAATTTCGATATGAAATCAAATATTGACAATTGAAACTTCCATGGTCTTTGACTATTTCAAGGGAATGAACAATGTATGTCTTTTGGCAGTAGTCAAAAGACCTTACACTAATTTAATAACTACAACTGAAAACTAACTTTAATTAACTAATCACTAAAAAGTGATTTAGTAAGTCTAATGACAGTAGATTTTCATCTAATATAATTTCGTGTTACTAGGCAAAATTCTCGTTCTATAGAAATATTTCAACTAGAGACTTCAATAATGACTCCATAGAAGTTATTATTAGGAGTTGTGTGAACAGAAGAAATTGACTAAAATGAGTTGATTGAGATTGAGTCTTCGTAATATTTTATTAAATGCTATTGTTTAGTTATTAGTTACTATTTAACTTTTTTCAGATTAGATTGATCTCTTTATTATGTCTTTTTAATTTTATTTCTTTGGTTATTATTCAACATTATGTTCATATTTTCTGTTAATTGGGTGTTATATCTGCTGAGAATAAAGAAGTTATTTTCATTATTATCTACTATCTTAAAATTTGAATACAAATTTCTAAATGAAACGTTCTGAAATGAAAAGTTATGTCTGAAATAAAACTAAAAAAATCAAATGAGAGTGTGAATCAGCCTGAAACAAACTTAAATTGTAATTAAGACAGTTCAAAAATTTTTTTACTTTTGATCTGTTTTCTGAAATCTGTTGAACAAATTTCCAAAAAACAGAAACACCCGACGTTTCGGTTAATAAGGTATCTTGAACTATTGTCAAGTGAACTTCATCCATAGTGTTTATCTCATGTCGAATAATGTATCTTAACATGATAAAAATCGGGAGAGTTATCAATTTTACACATCCATTCTATTTCAAACTGAGAACACAAGTGCACTCAACAGTTCAAATCGTCGACTGAATAGGGATCAAAAACTCTCTAGATATTTAGGGACGTATAGGTGTTTCAATTTTAATGAACTATTAGAGGAAAGAAACCGATAGTCTCAACTTCGAAATTCTTGTATTATTAATTTTATGTACGTATTTTATGTATTAAATTTTTCAGTGATTCGAAAGGGATGCAGAATTATAAATATTGACGATGAATGCTCAAAGATAAGTACGAATCATCATAATGAGGAAAGTCATCGAAGTGTTACCCATCGAAGAAGATCACCATGTGTGGAACGTATACACGTATTTGTCTACGAAGAAAAGAAAGTGAAGGTGACACTATACTCTTAATTAATTATTGAATAACTTTTTCATTGATGATTGATGAGGCCGATACTTGGATAATACTAATATACATAATGAAACAATATTTAGCTCATAACTTAATAAAAGTACGCTTGACGACGTTTCGAAGTTCTACTTCTTTATCAAATGCTGGAAATTAGTATTAATTCAGCATTCGATAAAGAAGTAGTAGGTCGAAACGTCGTCATGCGTATTTGTATTAAATTATTAGAAAATTCTAAATATTGTTTCATTATAACTTTTTCATTACTAAAATGAACTAAGCTTATCTAAATAAATGTCCATGGTATATAAAGGCATTTGATATATTCAGTTAAATTCAAAAATAAGTTCAAGAAATGTATTTTAATCAACGTTGATTTAGTACATAGGTATATTTGATTATTCTTTCACAATGTTATCTGAAAAATTTTGGAGAAATTTGTAGTTGAACTTGAGACATCTCAGAAAATGCGGATTCTACCTACACTTAGATTTTTCAATGACATTATATTAATCACTAATTATTGTTGATCATTATCATTAATAATGGTCAACTTTTCCATGTGAAAATTTATTCATTGGTAAATGAAAGATGCCTGCAACTATTTTCACCCCAACTCTGATCTCTTCTTTTCTGGTAAATTGCCTTAGTGATCTAGTAATCCGACATCCTCATGTCCTGTAGCGATCTACTTCCGAAGAGATTTGCTTCATTAGGCCATTTTCTGACAGTTTGCCTACACAAATTCCAGTTGCAATGTTTCGTTTCAGTTTAAGCTGGTTAATGTGAATTTCTCAGCAATGAAATTTTGATTCAGTATAACTTCAAAGTTTTCTGAAGTGATGTCTTTTATTTGGCTCATATTTGAGCAGAACACAAACAAATATTGTTTTCTAGGAATAACTTCAAAATATTCTCCAACTCTGATCTTTGATTCGTTAAGTTTCAATAAATGATTCAATATTTCAATATTTTTTTGATGTGCATACATTCATATATACATACACACACATATATATATATATATATATATATATATATATATATATATATATATATATATATATTTAAATTGATTTATTGCCTGTTTGAGATATTTTATTTCGAATGTATTTACTTTATTTCGAATTTTTTTATTATAAAAATATTCAGAATATATATATATATATATATATATATATATATATATATATATATATATATATATATATATATATATATATATATATATATATATATATATATATATATATGAACGTAGAGATTCACGGATGGAAAAATGTAATGGTATATTTTTCCGGGAATACATCCGTTGGTTTGTTGAGTGCCTGTTGGGAACTGGCAGACGTTTCGTCAAGGTCTCACTTGACATTCAAATTTTTTCAGTGACAGTTATCATGAAAACGTTAACACAAAAATTTTTTAAATGTTAAAAACACAACGTTATTTTTTATGATAACTGTCACTGAAAAAATTTGAGCAAAACAATGAGGAAAATGTTTTCGAGTCACCAGACTCCGAGCAATCGATAACCATCATTTGAAGCATTGATAATGTCAAGTGAGACCTTGACGAAACGTCTGCCAGTTCCCAACAGGCACTCAACAAACCAACGGATGTATTCCCGGAACAATATACCATTATATATATATATATATATATATATATATATATATATATATATAATAAACGAAAAATTATATAAATCCTATAAACGAAAGGAAACAACTGGAATCAGATGATACGTGATAAAAATATGCATTTAACCTAAAATAATATATTGTATAATAATGTTGGATAATTTGAAAATTGCGCTTATGTTATTGGTGTTAAATAGTTTAATGATTGTAACCTCAACTCTCATGTAAGCAAACATTGTATATTGTGTTTGTAGATATTAATTCAGGTTTTTTATAAATTTTAGAACCCTGAAGAAGCAATAAAGTAAATTGCGAAAGCTTGGTTAAGAGAAAAGAGTACCACTGAAAATATTGAGTCAATAAACCCTTAAAAATTATTATAAATATATATATATATATATATATATATATATATATATATATATATATATATATATATATATATATATATATATATATATATATATATATATATATATATATATATATATATATATATATATATATATATATATATTTTAAATTAATGTATTGCCTGTTATAGTCTATATTTATATAAGATTGTGTATTCTTAATATTTTTAGCGATAACAGGCTATTTTCAATGTTAAAAACTTTATTTTCGTTGATGTTTCGATGTATATCACAACTTCACCAAAACTAATGAATAACTGAATTCTATGAATTACGTCAAACGTGAAACTTTTGAAAAAATCAGAAAAAAAATAAAATAAAGCTTTTAACATTGAAAATAGTCTGTTATTGCTTATATATATATATATATAATATATCGATATATATATATATATATATATATATATATATATATATATTCATATATATATATATATATATATATATATATTATATATATATATATATATATGAATTTATGCTTTTTTGTTTTTCAGACCAAAAAAATGAAGGAGATGACTTATAATAGACGGTGTTTTCTGTAGCCACTTTGCAACATTCAATTCAGCAGAGTTTATGTGATTATGAGATTAAATGATACTCGTAATAAAAACTTATTCAGTATAAATTAATCGATTGTTTCATTTCAATTTCAAATAGTTCATTAAATTGGAAACAAGAATAGCGTATAAAAATAAGAAGAAAACAATTCGATCGATAGAAGTGGACTCAATTATAATATTTTGTAAACTTGAAAAAATATCAGTGATTCATAAATTCAACTAGATGATATCTTACAATATATTTCTCTTTATGCTGACTTAAATAGGCGATCATCAACGTTATTTTCAAATTGAAATTCGCTTCGTTGGGATTTTTTGGAAGATATAGTGATCATAGTACACGACTATAACTACAGTTCACAAAGAGTTTAACAGTTTACACCCTATCAATGTTTTCAATGTCTACAATTTGCTAAATTGGTTGTTACATAATGAAAGTATTAGACCTAGACATGCTGAACAGTTCAAACAATAAAGTAGAACTCTGAGATTATTTTTAGGCAAATACATTATAATTTATGAAACAAATTTATAGATAAGCATAGTTATTATAACCTCAAATGTAGTAATAAAATTCATTGAAAGAATGATCAAAGAGTAGTAACTGTACTGGAAACAAGAGGTAAGAAGAAACACTTACCTACTGAGATTATTTATGTCTGATAGTTGGTGAGAAAAATGTGATTAGTATCACATTTTAGTATCACAAATTCCAATTTTCAATAAGTTAGAACAAATTGATTTAAAATAAATATATCAGCAGTAATAAATACATTTGATATAACATCAATTTACTGACATGTCAAAGACATATAAAATAGCTATAGAAAAGAGTCATTGTCCACTTTTTCATTTAAGATTTCCTTCCCAGATTTGCGCTTATTAGAGAGTCCAAGTCAGAAGACAAACTCCCCTCTTTAGATAAAATATTGATGAAAAAATAAAAAATATTATGTTTACTGAGTTGAAAGAATTTTCGTTAACGCCTTTCAAGATCGAACTAAATACTTCGGAATTTATGATAGTGAGCATATGCTTCAAATAGTCATTAGGTATACACATGCACAATTATCTCCACCTTCGATTATAAGATCTAATCAAATACTTATCAAATTATAATATTTTGTCATTGCTCTGAAGGAGTTTACAAAAATTAATGAACCTTCAATTATTATAGTAACTGAAGACAAATCAATCGAATACGTTTTCTAAACATTATTTTACCCAACAAACGTACAAACTCACATTTCTCTATAGGATAATTCAAACACTTGAATTTAATTTAATTTACACTGTTTTTCTCATAAAGTGATGCGTTTCGTCGGTATAAGCGACTTCTTCAGACTTCAACAGAATACGATTTGATCAAATTCAAGTGTTTGAATTAATAATAATAATAATAATAATAATAATAAGTTTATTTTTCCTCCAAGTGTATACATAATTCTCGCCTCTTGAACTTTGTAACAAACATAAAGTGTATACCCATAAAGTCATAGCTGTCTATGGGAAAAAACGTTTGAAATTAAAATAACAAAATTCACTAGAAAAACTGAAAAACAAATCTCAGAAACAAGCTCATTTTTGAAAATACAGTACTACCAAGAATTCACAAATAAAAAAAATCAGCCACAATGGTTGCATCTTCTGCAAAGAGAAATACCGTGGTTCTTTTTTTAAACATTCCACTGAGGGTAGGCGTAACACTAGTAAAGGCAAAAGATTGATAAATTTAGGTCACAGAAAGGCCAGACATCTCTGTACAATGGTCTTTGTAAACGAAGAGGTTTTTATCTTCGATGAGTCGACGCTTCTGGTGTTATATCCATGATATAATTTGTTGTGGAGTAAGATTTCCTTGTCTTTGTAGAAATAACCGCCTTGAGAAATACAACCTGCTAAGATCCAATACTTGTGCTTCTTTAAATAACAGTTCGCTAGGGTAGGTGCGTTCTTTTTCGAATTATATTTTTGAAATCGTCTTTTAAAGAATTTGCAATATTCTTAGGTGTGTGTCAGAAGCTCCAGCCCAGCCCAATAAGCCATAAGATAAACGCGATTCTATTAATTCGAAGTAAAAATTTTTAGATGATGCAAATCTAACAATTTACTGAGATACTTACATCTACCCAGAATGGAACGGAAGTTTTTACGACTGACGAAACGTGTTGGTCCCACTTGAGATGAGAGTCCAAAGTTATGCCAAGATACTTGATCTTCAGAACTTGTTTTGAAGATATATCTTTCAAGAATTAATTGTCAATAATTTGTGGTTGAACCAATCAAAAATCTTGCTTGAATCTAGTTCAATTGATTGTTTCAGGTTTTCCCAGTCATGTTATTTGTAGAAAATCACCGTAACATCGGCATAACTCATAATCTCACCAACTGTATTCAGGCTAAGTAAACCATTCATAAAAACAATTAATAAAAGTGGACAAATTATCCTATGGTTTTGATTGATTGGCACCAAGTAAATAATCATAACAATAATAAGTTTTTTATTTTCAACAGGTATAACACCCAATTACAGAAAGTAATGAGAATGTTGAAAACATAACTAAATAATTATAATGAAAAAGACATAACAAAGAGCACAATCTAATCTGAAAAAATTGTAACTTATAACTACATTATGGCATTCAATGGAATATTACAAATAACTCAATCTAAATCGAATCATTTTAGTCGATTTTATTTGTTCACATAAATCCTGATAATAAATTTTATGGAGTTGAAGTGAATGTCACAACTATTGCCAACTCTATTGAATGTAGACTCCATAAACCAAATGGAAGATTGTATTAGGGAGTCTCTAGGAGGAATAATTCTGTATTGAGAGAATTTTGCCTAGGAACACGAAATTTCAAAGCGGACAAAAGAGGACGACTATCAATACTATTGTGCAGTAATTTGTACAAAAATTTGAGTGATAAAGTTTCTCCCCTGCTCTGCAATGAGATTAAACTAAATTTCAATGATTCGTTATGATTGACTCCTCTCTGTGGGTGAACTTTATCCTCCCTCCAAACTAAGAATTTCAAGAACCAATTGAATATATGCCAATACTGTTCCAATGCCAATTGAAGTAAATGCCAATACTGTTCAAAACTATACATTTCGATTCATTTATTCTTTGTTGTATACTTTGTTGAATTGATCCGAGAAATCACATAGCCATAATAATTTTTGATCCAAAACTTTTGAAAAAATTGAGAAAAAAGAAAGGGAATACCCTTTTATTTATCAACTGAGCAGCTTGAAAGTAAAAGAAAATATTGGGCTCAGAAGGAGTAGGTACTCATTATATCACCCATGTAGAAATTTGAAAAACAACCAATTTTCATATCCATATATATTCTATAATATATTTAACTGATGAAGAATGTATTCTGACATTATGGTATATAAAATACAATGAATGTGTTCTGATTGTTCAAATTCCATTCAGAGTATGCTGTTGAATAATAATAAACTTGATCGTATTTATGATAAAACGACAATAAATTACTTTATAACATTCATTCAGTAATCATTTTCACAGATTTATGAGGACAATTTATGGCGGAATTAATCGATTTGTGTTATCTGTTTATCAGAATTACACGTCGTTTATAATTAGTCTAATTCTAAACCACGCAAAAATGATATTAATGACTGCTCATCTGCAAACATTGCGGAATACCTTTCGGGACTGCATTCGTAGAAAAGGACAGGAAATTGAATATTTCCTCGTCTATGCGTATTTGAACAATGAAACATAATAGATATGTAACGCCGGAAATGGGATTCAGATGCAAGGGATGAAGTTATTTGTTCGCTACAATTATGCTATTTCAAATATTCAGTATACGAGGACTGCACGGTAAGTATTGACCATAAGCCAGAGATGGCGTTATTTATTTTTTTAATGAGTAATTTTTATTTGTCTTGAATTAATCATCAAATTCACAAGTAAATGTGTGAATGAGTTTATGAATATTGGACGAAAAACAGTTAAGGTTTTCAACAATGAGAATATCGAGTTTATTGGTACTCTAAAAGTTTACAAGAAAATATATATTAAAAAAAAATTTAAGAAGAAGAATTTTTTATTTTCAATACATAATTCTTCAAGTCATTTAGCAAAATTCAAATAATTTGTGCTAACAAAACTCGAGAATGCTTAATAATACTTAACTAGAAACAAGACAATATGATACAAAAACAATATCATGCAAAACAATACATACTTCTAACTCTAAATTGATTATTTAAAAAATTGACGGTATCCCAATAAAAAAGCATCTAAACCACAAAGTCCACGACTGTCTGGGTCCTTTCTCATAAATACTCAACAAATTCACAGGTGAAAACTTAAACAATTGAAATTAGTTACAAAGAAAACAATAAAACTCAAACTTTGCAAATAATTACTTCATGTATATTATCTACATACTCCACTATCAAATTTCATCAGAAATTTTCTGGCAACTTTAGCAAAAATTTTACAGTCTTGATTTTCCTAACGTCCATCGGTAATATGTTATAAAGCCGGAAACGAAGATATCATATGATTTTTTGACCGAAAGATTTTAAGAAGAATAGGTTTCATATTGTAAATCTGCGCTACGTGTGCCATCCAGTGGTGCCTAAAGCAAGACCAAGACGAGAATTAGGCAGTCTTAGTCTTAGTTTGATCTTACGCAGGGAGTCTAGGTCTTGGTCTTGCTGCAAGAGTTGCAAATTCTCGCAGTCTTGCAAGTACCTGGTAATTTTTCATTCAAAATTTCAATTTAAATTTTAGGTCAGTGTAAAAAAAGGTCGAAATTTATAGCTTATGAAGACATAAATGATAATGATAATAATTAAAATCGGAATAAAAATATCTTTATTGAAGGCAGAAATTCGTACTAACAAGATTTTACAGTGCGAAATCTAGCCTATAATACTTCTTATTAATTTTTTGTATATGAATTGAAATTAATAACAATAATTTGATAACAATAAATCCAGAATATAATTATAAATAATTCAAAAAGATCCAAACGTAAACAGCAATATATAGCTTACGCTACTTCCAGTTCACCATATGAATACAATGAGAAACTGATAACACAATAACAAAATAACAATTCCTGCAGAGTATGAAACAATCATGACTTTTTAGTACTATTACTATTATTTAATAATTCATCATAGGTTCTTAGAGATCTTATTAGACTAACGGTATAGTGACCTAAGTGACCACCAACAGCTTTACTGACCTAGTGGTCTAGTGGTTGATTGATTGATTGATTGAAATCGCTGAAATTTCGACTTAGACCATCAGAAAATTTGAACAAATAAACTCTGCCATCAAGCTGAACAAAAGTTATTATGCTGTTCGAATTAATTGGGACAAAAGATAAAAAACAATGTTTTCGTAAAATTTTATCTTTTAATGAGGTAAATACATACAAAATAGCGTAAATTCTTCATATTAATATGAAGTAAGTCCTCCTTTCTCAGAAATAACTTCTTGAACTCGTCTAGGCATCGATTCCACTAGCGTAGCGCAGATTTTCTTCAATTCGTCATCATGAAACCGCACCTGAATTGCACTTATAATTATTTTTTCTTTTGTACTGCAATCCATTTTTGCCAGTCGTTTCTTCAAAATATTCCATGAATTCTCAATGGGATTGAGATCAGGTGAATTTCCTGGCCAATTGTGTCAGGGAGCCAGGTCGTGCTGAAATGTTCCATCAATCGTTTCCATCAATGGGACAATCTTGGTGCGCAATATTTTCATATATTTCACTGAATTCATCATCACTGTTATAGGAGTTAATCGTCCAGTGGCATTGGTTGTGAAGAACCCCAAAACATTTGTTTCGAAGGATGTTTTACTGTTTGCTGGATGTGATCAGGCCGCAAAGTTTCCCCATCACTTCGTCTAATACCACTTGATTTGTACCCTTGAACAAACAAATGTGTCTCATCACTAAAAACCACCTCCTTCCAGTCGTCCACAGTCCACGCACGGCACTTTTTGGCCCATGCTAAACGTTTCTTCATCATTTTCTGGGTTAGCAGTTGCTTTATTTTTGGACTTCTAGCCTTATGGACAACCTCCAGTAGACGTTTTCGCACAGTTGAGGTGCTCACCTCCACACCAGAAACCATTAAATCAATTCGAAGATCAGTGCTTGTCTTTCTCGGATTAATTTTTCTATTTATTATCAACAATTTGTCTGTTCTTGGAGTAGTTTTGCGTTAGCAGCCACAGTTTTCTTTTCTTTTTGAAGACGATGAGGCACTTTCTTCAAATGTTTTTAAAATTCTCGAAACGCTGGACTTTCCCACACCAACAGCTTCACCTATATCCCTTACAGTCATTGATGTGTGTTCATTAAGCGCGATAATTTTGGAATGCTTCCTCGGAGTGATATCCATATTTGGACAAGACAATACAGCACGTATCAAAATTGAAACCACCAACTGTCGCACCGGTAGGCTCACAACTGAATTGCTGGCCAGATAAAACCCGTCAGAATGTAAATGATGGTCAAGGTCGAACCCTCAAGTCACCACAAATAGTAAACAAGCAGGTGTGAGGGTGTTTGGGTCACCCTGGTACTCACATACTTACGACAGTACCTCAAACGAAGAAAAAAATGTTTGTCCCAATTAATTTGAACATCATAATAATTATGATTCATGAACATAGTCCTCCACATAGCCAATCGCGAAGTCTCCCGAAAAAAACAGAAATCCAACAAATTAAATTTGAAACTCAACAATATATAGGAATGAAGAATGTTTGTTTAATATACCAGTTTCCTGTTGAAATTAACTACATTCATTTAAAAAAATAATAACAAACAGTACATGAATCAGAAGGTAATGAAGATATACAAAAACCTATAGATATAAAAGTACATATAAAAAGATATGCAGAAAACGTAAAATGAAAACTAAATATTTTAGATTAGTTGCAAAGGTAGAAGAAACCTTCAAAAGTTAGAAGAACTTTTGCTTTGAAAACATGCTTTTAGAGGTTAATTTTGGAATATTCGTTAATCAATTATACTTTATTTCTTTTGTGAGTACCATACAAAAATGTAGTTCATACTAAGAATGCAATATGAGTAATTTCATTTTTAGGTCTTGAATAAATCTTGTTCGCCCAATGAAAAATTTTATAATTTCAAAATGGGTAAAACTGTATTATTTTAAGTAATGAACCGTTAACGTTGTTGATAGTGTTGATATAATATATTTTTAGTTCAAAATGAAAATAAATATTTACAACAATATTAGCTATATCAGGTTCAGCTAAATACCAAAAAATTATAATACTTGATAGGAGGAAATGATCAAAAATTTCAAATTTGCTTATGGAAATTGTTCGTATAATACATAGAGTGTATCTATTATTCATAATTAAATTTCTAAATTTCATTACTGATAACGATTAAACAAATGATATCATAATATGTCATCAGTAATTGGTTATTAGCAATATTCAATGTTTAATCAAAAAATGCAGCGTAGGTAAATATTTCCTGATTTGATTATATCCAAAAACTATAAAACGTCAAAATGTCGATATTTCCATATCAATCCACTTTCCGCTATCAACATGGCAGGTAAAAGATTCACTTCAATATTCACAATGAAAATTTCAGTTTAAATTTATTTGAAATATTTCAGAGTGTGGTCTACCTCGAAGTCGCTACAACTGGCACGAATGTGACGATTTTCAAATTCCTGAAAATTCTGTTTGGTTCGGAAATGATGAATCGGGAAGCGATATATTTTGTGGAAAAGCTTGGTATGATGGTCAAGAACTGCCGGCAAAAGTGATACCGGAGAGGAGAGAAAGTATTGTGGCCTGTGATGACGGCGAAAGGGTGGTAACAAATTGTAGAAAGGTAATACACAAAAACAAAAACACTGACATTATAGTTTCTTCACTATTTAGTTTTTGAAAAATCAAGAGGATTTTCTATATGAATTATTTCAGTATTCACATTCGTCGATAGTGAATGAAAATCAGAAACACATGATAATAAATTCTCAATTAAATTTTTGCTTTGTTTATAGAACTCCAAAACAATTAATAGGGGGGATTACTAGTATTAAACTTTTCATAAGATAATATATGAAACAAATAAAATTGTTTTCCTTAAATGTTTATACCTACTTTTTTTGATATTTAATGAGTAATCTCCCCACCCTTATATTTCACCGTAGGGGTGATAAACTCTGAAAATGTGTTTGTTAATTTAAATTTTGATGGAGAGTTTTTCACTGAATTATAAATTGATTGACTCAAAGAAAATTCATAAAAACTTTCAACCCTGTTCTATACCTTCAGATGTAAAGTTAAGAGGTATAGTCTCTTTACATAACAGTGCACATTGTAGATAATTGAACGACTTTCGTTTCTTGGTATTACTAGAGGAAAACAAGATCGATTTATTTGTTGATCATTTTTATTAATCACTGAAAAGGGATTTCCAGAAGCTTACTACCGTGTCGCAACTTTAGCAAAAGTTTGAAAATTTAATTAATCCTAAACAATATCCAAGATTTCTGAAAATTTGTTCATTTTCTCGACAAATGTGTTGGATTTTAATGTGATTCATTGTCAAAGGTTGATACGCTTCTACTCGACGATATTACACATTTCAAGCTTATACCATTTGCACTATAGCATAGTAATCAAAACAGTTCTAGTAATTCTTCAGATTGAGTAGAAAAAAGCTAATTTCTCTAACCTTCAGATACATATTTGTTATTTTAGTATTGAATGTCGAAATTCTTGGAGAACACCTGACATGGTAGGATTTTCAAAAGATAATATTGTACATACAGATGTGCGATCAGCTCATCTTACATCTCTCATTTAAATATCAAGTAAACGAATAGAGGGTGCAACTTCAGACCTCTCAAACCTCAAAATTTGCTTCATCAATTTAGTTATATCTACTAAAGAATAGAAGAAGTAGCAGGAAATCTGATTTTCCAATATTGATAACGTTAGTATCAATTACTACAACTTGCTTATGTTCCTTCTCATTAGCATGGTTGATACTGATCCTTTTTACTGTGAAAACTTGAATGATGTGACAATAACTAGTTAGATTTAATAGCAGAAACCTTACAATTCAAATCGAAGAATTCTGCGTTTCCGTCTTTTCATTCGATAAAAATAACTCTGAACCATTTCTATTTTATGATATTCAATTTATTAAAGGTGCTGATTTGTGATCTCGGTAAACGAAAAGACTGCTCTCGTGAGAGACGCCATTGTCACAGAGGTCGAAGACACTGCCATAGACGGGAGGACCGTTGTCATTCATCCAGTAGCGATGAAGAAGGTGGATGTGCAAAAACTGAAATCATTTCGGAATCGAACAAAGAGAGCCAATTTCAGGTGAAGAGTATGAAATCCAGTAGTAGCACTACGACTACCACCATTAAGAAGCATAAGAAGGTTTGTTTCTTCCCCTTCAAATTATTAATATAATTTGTTTGTAATGTTAGGTAGACTTCATAGCTAAAAGTTTTTTTACATCTAAGTTGATTGGTGAGCTTTCATTGGTACAGATTTTTGGTTCTGGCTGCATTCTGGTTGAAATGTTGATATTGTAGAAATTCGTTTTATTATTTATATATATGAATAATTGGTAATTGAACACCTTCATTCGTAGAAACATCATCACGATCATCATCAGAGATGTTCGGATGAAAAAACGTGCAAGCAGGAGTGTTGGAATGAACAACGTACCAGAATCGTACCAAGAATAACTTATGAACCTAGAGTACGATACGAGCCGAAGGTTACTATGGAACGCAGAGTACGCTATGAGCCTGAGAGATATGTGACCAGAGTTTGCAACGACCGTTGCGAAGATTTTTGCGAAGATTACTGTTGCGAAGATATATGCTGCGAAGATTACTGTAACCCATGTGACCCATGCATTGAACCATGGCATTCAGAGAGAAGGCGAAAGGAAATAATTTCTGAGAAAACGGCCAAATCAACAGATGTTACAAAGGAAGAGGAGGTTGTCCGTTCTGAAAGATCCGATTCTCCAAAACCTTCCAAACTATGTTTCTGAATATTTCATTAACTGACCAGAAACAGAAGATATGGCTTTTATTGTTGAAAATTGTATTTTGAAGAACTTATGAAATAAACCTATTCTCTGTACACAGTTTTTATCTTGAATATTCTATTACTCTTTCGATAAGAGAGGACTTCTAGGAAGAACTTCTCTATAGAAATTATATCTAATAATAATATTCAGTTTTTATAACAATATATTTGTTGGATTGTTGGAGAAAAGAATACTTCTGTGTGTTAATTTAGCTTTGCACTACGTGAAATTTCTCGAAATAGATATAATTCTAATAAATATCAACCTATTTTCATCACTATAAACTTGTACTTGAAATTAAAATATATAATAAAGTATGGTTATGATATAACCGGAGAGAAGAGGTTTATATGTTAGTTCGGTCCAAAGGTGAAACTCGAACGCTTTGAAAATCAAATTCGAGTCAGTGATTGCAAATATTCCCCTGTTACATTAGAGTGAGGGTAAATTTGTATGTAGGGTTGTAGATTAGGAAAAGTTGTAGGTAAATTTCCAGCATAATACCTATCTATAATGGCGCAAAATGCTACCTGAATTTGAATGGTTAAAACACCATTCAAAATAAAAGGTAAAATCATATTGCCCATTGTAAATAGGAAAGACCATATAATAAGATTAAGCCATACAATAACTTTTTTCTAAGAAAGAAGATTAGTTCGAACAAATGAAAAAGTGTCTAATAATAAAGGGCTTAACACGGTATCCAATACATGATTAAATTGTTAGTTCCAGCATAGAAACTTCATAACTTTCATACAGTTGCTGGCTCCTGAGAATATACACAGAAATGATCGCAATTATTTATATTATTTATGAATATTTGATATATAAATATCTGCAATTCTCAGCAATAACAGACTGTAAATTTTCTGATTCAGTGGGCAATCTTAAGTGGACATATATATATATATATATATATATATATATATATATATATATATATATATATATATATATATATATATATATATATGTATCCATAGGGGGTATTTGGCGCCCTATAATTTTATTTTATAATAAACACATATCTGGGACAGATTGTCACGGGAGACGGAGATAGTACACCGGAGATCAAGCAAATAACCAGAACAGCTTGGGGTACAGTTGGCCCAGTGAAACCCATCTTCAAATCAGATGAGTTAGATATGCCACTGTACTTAAAGAGAAAAGTGTTTGACCAATTATTACCAGCGATGACCTACGCCAGCGAAACATGGACCCTGAAATCTGCTCACATCCAGAAGCTTCGAACAACCCAGCGTAGTATAGAAAGATACGTTATGGGCCTAACCATACGAGATAGAATACGCTGCAGCTGGATAAGAGGTCAAACAAAGGTGAAGGATGTCGTGGAGTGTGTAAAAAGGTCAAAGTGGAAATGGGCAGGCCATCTAGCTCGAACAAGAGATAAGCGTTGGTCAGCTGTGGTTGGTGATTGGGAGCCTAAATACAGGGTAATACCAAGAAAACGCCCTCACGATCGATAGGTTAAGGAGCTTGTGGGTTGACTGGGCGTTGCCTGGAAGAGAGAAACTGCTGTTAGGGAATCTTGGCAAAGACAGGGGGAGGACTTCGTTTTGAAGTGGACGGACAGAACTTGATGATGATGATGATGATGGTATATATGTATATATAAGAGAATGAATTTGTTGTGATTATGACACTGAATGAAATATTTAGTGGAATCAATAGAAATACCTATGATCTGAGAGGTGTTTTCTATTGACAAGTTGAGTTTTGCGATTATAACAGGTTAACACAAATTAATAAACATATACAACATTCAGTCGATAGCTACTTCTAACTGAGTGAATCATATTTAATAGATCTTTCATATATAATGCTGTGATTAGTTACAATGGTTTGACTAATGAATTGAAAAATATCACTACCGTGTCATCTAATGATAGTATATAGAATACAATAGTTGCAGTGTGGCTGTGTGACCGTGTGCGTTTTGAGGATTAAGACGGCGCATGCATGTATATTTGATGTATTTTTACTTTTCTTTGTATTTTGAATTCATTTATGTTTTTTATCTTTTTAGCACATTTTTTCTTTTTACTCTCATGGTAAAATAATATATTTACATATATTATTTTGTATTAGTGAACGCTAGGAATTATCTTTTAAGTATGTTTGTATCATACTTCTTTCATTCATTTCTTATGTTTGTATTAACATTTTGTTTTCTCCTTTATATTCCTTCACTTTCAGAAGGTAAGATGGAACAATAGCTCATGCTAAATCTCGTCTCTTCTTATGTAGCACAATATGTGTGGCAATAAAGACGTTTATTATTATTATTTAGTTCATCTTCAGCTATTCAGGAATATTATGCATTAAGGATTCTTTTTTTGAATATTTTTGGGTTCGTCAGCTTTGGACATTGCCCATTTAGTATCATTAATTTCTATCATCACTGAAACTCATTTACATATACGGACATCCAAGTCTTTTCCCAGGATTTGAACCCAGATCTCCCTCGTGAGTGTCCGTCTGTGTTACAGGGACGACTTATGCATGACTTAGCAACAATCAATTTGAAATATTTTCATAATTTTGAACAGAATTGATCACAATGAACATAATCACTGCGTAAAAAGAAAAAGTTATGCACTACACAGTTGTGTAAATGATTAAAATACGTATCTGAAGGTGTCTTGGTGAGTGAGAGGTTTCACTCTTCTTTAGTGTTGATGAATCTGTCTTTTCCTCAAACATTTATTATTCATCCAAGATAAGCTTGTTCAAGAAACAAGGTCAATACTGTCAAACAGACAGTGTGATATGGTTCTTGAAATTACTTTTGAATTGTTTGTTTATTCAGTTTGCTCAAGCATTGCATCTTCAATTCCTGAGAAAGTTTTCTTTGTTTAAATACCTGTTATTTATGAAAACAGTAGATATTAATTGAAATTATTGTTTCTCAATAAAACCAGATCAGATATGATTGAATATAAACAATTTGTCATAATCATGAGTATAATTTGAACATTTATATTGGTTTGAAAACAGATTGGGTTAAATCACTAAATATTCAAAATATATTATATAAAATTTATTGTAAAAGATATACAAGAATTTCAAAAAGGTGGAGGAATTATTGAAGTAACTACATAGTTTGAATAAAGATAATTTATTTGTTCATTAAGCGTGAATGTTTTAGGTGACAAAGAACGAATACATACACTGTTCATTTTAGTTATAACAAGCTGGTTCTTTTAAGAATTATATAAGCAGGAGGAACAATTTCCAAATCCTCGTCAAATACCGCTTTTTGGCAAATTAAGCAATTATTACTCAAAAACCCAAAACTCACAATCTAATTGCATTTATATTACCTACATATATAAGATATAGAATACTGGTACATCTGAAACTAAGTTAGGAAAAAGCATCAAGAATATTCACGGTTTTTGACACAAAACTGGATTATGGAAATTTTTCCTCAATTGCTCCACCAATTCAATTTTGAAATCTAGCAGTTGATTTTTGGAAGTCTAGGGCATCTGCCTGGTCTGACAATAACTTCATCCTCATCACATCCCACTCTTTTCTCGAAACAGTCGGGTTCCCATGGGCATTCTCTTTCACACGAGTCTCGACATCTTGGTCTGCAAGGCTCGCACTGATCTTCACATACAGTGGTGGTATAAGTCTGTGGTACATATTTAACCGTTTTTTCCACATGGACTTTAGGCTCATAACGAACTTTTTCTTCATAGCATACTTTAGGTACAATTCGTGTTCTCGTCTCAGTCCAACACTTAGGACGTTTCTGAAATAAAAATCGATTGAAATTTAGAATATAATAACCAATGAGAGAGAACAGAAAAAATTGCACGAAAAATTGGCAGATGACTCGCATCATTTATTGATCATCTGAGTAATGAAAATTTGAATTTGGATGATATTCATAACAATGACAATAGGTATATTAGCATGAGAGGATGTTGAGCAATGATAATGTTGGAATATAATTGTCAAATTTCATTATATCTGAGTTTCCTTTTTTTCAGAATTCAAGGAAATTTGTAATGGAAATTATTTCTGGTTCAGTAGAGACACGTCGTAGAAATTTGAGAACGTTATCAAATTACGGGAAATGAGTAGACGAATGAAAATATTAACTTTTGAAATTTTTTTTTCGAATGAAGTCAATGAATTGAGAAACACGGTGGACCTTGAGCAATGTAGTGGTAATATTAATTGTCCTCCCGTTGATCTACATTTTATAGAACTCTGAAGGGTATATTGAAGATCATACATGTATTAAAAAATCACAGAAACTATTTAAAAGATTTCTTTACCTTCTCTTTTTTTATGGTTGTAGTGCAACTGCTTGAGTTAACCTTCACAGTTTTGATGAAAGTTTTACATTCATTTTTATTACTGCATTCTTTTTTTGTTATGGTTGTTTCTTCCCCACCGCAATCTCTGGACGGAATGCAACAGTCCCTATCGGGATGACGATGATGAGAATGATGACGATGTCGTGGAATGCAACAATCAGTATCGGGTCTCTTGCAAATCAGCACCTTCCAAGTAATATTTGAAAATAGATACATGAGAATTTTGTGGTAAATTACATGTTAAGAATTTTGGTGAATTTCTTAAATAATCTATGATCTTATAGGTTCTTAATAAAGTTAATACAATGTTTGCTGATATATTGTTGAAATATGGTTTATTATATCGAATAAAAAAACACCTGGCTTAGATTTTAAAATTATTTTAAGACCTTAAGCACTGTTTCGGGCCCATTTTCTAAAGTACTGAATGCTTGTTCTCTAGACTAACATTTTAATATTTTTTCTCACTTTTTCACACATAGGCATAGAAAATAGGGGTCAAGATGATTACTGTTCGAGTTATCGATATCTTCGGAAGAAGGGAACAGGTCCGTATTCAGCAAAAGAAAGTATATTCAGATTTGAAAGAATTTGAACAAAGAGGGTTTAAATTGAGAAATTCAAGACAAAAAAGTAATCATTGCGATAAATTGAAGGTAAGTTGATCATTCATTATTGGGTTTTTCGATCGCAGCGAATCAGACACTTTCAATTGCTCTAGAAGAACCAGAATGTTTCCTTTCATTTGATGGTGCAATAATTTCACTGAAAGTGCAGTAAAATACATTGTTCATCAAATCAAGCTGATTGTGATGCATACTTCATAGGTCAAACTGGACAGAACATCGAAAAAAAATAATAAAAAAACTAAATTCTCCATATTACGAAATGAAAATTGTACATGTTGTATTCGAAATAATTTCATAGATTTAAACTCAGAGAAATTGCTGCACTTAAAGGTGAAAGGCAAAGCCCTGGATCCTCCAGAACAATTTGAAATTTCTGTATTTGCACCGCAAAAACCAATATTGATTGATCACTTCACGTTCACTTTGTTTCATTATTACTTTCTTCATCCTCAAGTCCCTAATTTGAATCACCTTTGTTCGAAATTTTTTCAAAACTCAATATACCTTCCTTTCCTAAGTAAGGACCTGTTCCATTCTCTCCAAGACATCGTTACATAGAAGGTATTTCTCCCATCATGTGCCCATAGCGAATACATATATAAAAAAGGTACAAGTGCTCAGTTTAAATTTTGAAAATGCAATAACTTCCCGATTGTCAAAGAATTGATATAATTCGAAACTGAGTTAAGTGTTTTTATTCAATATTTTCAATTTTTTTCAGAAGATGAAATTCACTATAGATATTTTCCTTCAATATTCACCTTCGAACAGTGAGATACTATTTTTTCATCCCTTCCACATTGCACTCTACATTCTCTCTTGTTTGGCACAATTTTCGCAGGGACTTCTCTTCCGTCGCACCATGCTTTTCCACAGTAGATGACACTCCCGTCGTCATCGCTCCCACATCGCACAGAATTCGCTGGTATATCGAAATCTTCACAGCTTTTCCAAGTATAACCTTGAATAAAATCACGCATTCAATTTAGTGAAGAAATTTTTTGTTTCTATAATAATCTAATCGAACTCACCGTGCATTTCTGGTCCTTCAGTAGTCTTCTCTATGGAATACGAAGGTGTAGTGTGAGTATAATTCAGAGCTCTGTTTTATATACCTGAGTATAAAGGAGGAACCGAAGGTATTGCTACCTGTAATGTCGTAATTCGTATATCTCAGTCATTATCATATCGCATTATCGAATTATGTCCATAAAATGGGATTTAAAACAGTAGTATTCGATGTTTATTTGATCGATAATTTCCGCGGGACGATAGTTAATTAAAAATTAGAAATAGAAATTTTCGGTATTATAATTTTCTCAGAAACCTGCCAATATTTGAAACTGATTTCATAAATTTCTGAGAAATTTGGAAATCTAAGTACATAGATGGACAAAGGCAGTTTTAGATTTTATACCAAATAACTGTTTTACTATCCATTACTATTGTGTTAGTATATGTAGCCCATAATAACAAAAAAGTATGACATTTTCATTCATAAAGGAATGTTGAAGAAGATATCGCCAGTAAATACTAAATTAATTTTCTGCCTGTGTTTAAGATATGTCTCACAAGCTTTATTTATTTTTTCTCTATTTATTTTTTATTTTTTACACATTACATTGCACATTCATCTATATATATATATATATATATATATATATATATATATATATATATATATATATATTTCGAAAGTTTTCAGCAATAACAGACTATTTTTGATATGAAAAAGTTTATTTTTGTTAACGCAATAATTATTATTAATTATGCACATTCATCTATATATATATATATATATATATATATATATATATATATATATATATATATATATATATATATATTTTGAAAGTTTTTAGCATTAACAGGCTTTTTTGATATGAAAAAGTTTATTTTTGTTGACGTTTCGTTGTTATATTACAACTTTGTCAAAACTAATCTTTTGATTAGTTTTGATAATTATAAAATAATTATAAAATAATTAGTTTTGACAAAGTTGTAATATAACAACGAAACGTCAACAAAAATAAACTTTTTCATATTAAAAAAGCCTGTTAATGCTAAAAGCTTTCAAAATAAATACCTCAAACAGGCAATAAATCAATTTCAAGATATATATATATATATATATATATATATATATATATATATATATATATATATATATATATATATATATATATATATATTTTGAAAGTTTTTAGCAATAACAGGCTTTTTTTGATATGAAAAAGTTTATTTTTTTAACGTTTTTTATGTTACAACTTTGTCAAAAATAATGTCTAATATAATTTTCTAAATATATATAATATATATATATATCTATAAAATAATTATCTAATATATATATATATATATATATATATATATATATATATATATATATATAGTGTGTGTGTGCGTGGGCGTGTGTGTGCGCGCGCGTGTGTGTATGTGTGTGTGCGTGTGTGTGTGTGTGTGTGTGTGTGTGTGTATAAGAAAAGGAACACTAGAACATTCATTCAAAGAATTCAATTTAACCAAAAGAATTATAGTAGAGCTAGATATGTGAACGTGTACGATGTGATGCATCCATTATCCTTCAAGGGATAAATGTTAGCGAAGTATTGAATCCCCAATCATCTTCTTATGACTCTGAGTGGAAAACCGTCAAGTATTGAATACTTCACAAATACATCTATAGGAATCAATAGAAAACATCTCTCAGGTCATAGGCACATCAAGCATTGAACTACAATGTCTAGAAGAGATGTGAACCTTCGATGCTTGGTGTGTCTATGAGCTTAGAGATGTTTTCTATTTATTTCTATAGATGGAATTGTCAAGAATTCATTACTTGACGGCATTTCATTTCAGTCATAAGAAGATGCTTGGGGATTGAAATCATTCAGAACGACAGCTGTCTCGCACTCCCATCAGATGTGGCATCGATTTCAATATTTCTCTAACATTTATTCCTTGAAGGATAGTGGAGGTATCACATCGTACACGCTCACATATCTCTAGCTCTACTATAATATTCATTTGATTAATTTGTATTTTTCGAATGAATGTTCTCGTGTTCTTATATATATATATATATATATATATATATATATATATATATATATATATATATATATATATATAGCAAAGTTATATATTGCTTCTTCATCAAGTTTTTTCACAAAATGTTTTTTTATGAAGTGATTAGGTATTCCACTAAAGTTTTCATTTTGGTTGATATTCTTGTTGTGTTTCTGCAGTGATGTTCCTTTCGGTTTGTTTGATATCACATGTATGGAATTAATTGAACAATATTTACAGTTTTTAACTACCTGAATTCAGATACAAATTTCGAGTTTCATTTCGTGTTTTTCGAAGACCCAATCGATGTTTTACTAATCGAATAGGCCGATACCTGATGAGAATCTAACAATATAATTTAAATAAAACACATTAGTTTGGGATTTTCACTATAATTTAGTAAAACATGACAATATTGTTTATTATCTACATCTCATGAAGCCACTGTGTTTGAAAAACAAAATTGTTATGTTTGACTAAATTACAGTGAAAATCACAAAACTACGAGTACTTAGTTTTAATCTAATAATGTGAACGTTTCGTTATTATCAGTCTTTGTCTTTGTAAAACGAAGGTTGCGAGATCGATAATTCTAGAATCATCATAAGTCATGAAATGGCCTACCCAGTTCTTTCTGAATATTCCATTATTCAATATTTATTAATGATTATCATTTCAGATGAGTAAAACAAGAGACATTTATGGAATGAAACGAAAGTAATGGAAAGAACCAATGGTATCAATTTGAATTGACGCATTGCCAATGCACATCTATGTACTTATATTTCCGAATTTCATATGTTATCAATAGTGGTTAGTACCTGTTTTCCAAAGAAAATTATTATATAGAAGTGCATTCGATTGTTTTAATTAGATTTTATCTCTGCGGAAATTATCGATCAAGTAAACATTTAATCCCACTTGCAATCTCATTTCATGGAAATGATTCGATAATGAGATAGATAAACAGTTACTACCGTAAAGCGATCATTATGTTCAATTCTTCCCATGCAATTAAGACAAAGTTTTCAACCCAGAGCGATTAATTATGGGTCCAGTAAATGTCCAGATGTTGAACACGAAGGCAGTAATAGACCAAAACTGCACAGTAAGTCCGATCAGATTATCGAAGTAATAAAAACGAATTAAAGAAGTAAAAATTAAATATCTGAAAAAAATTTTCAATAAATTGAGAGGAGTAATTAACGGGGGATTTTTTAAGAGTTAAGTTTTTCAGTTTGGCACTGGTCGGTAATGGCATCCAAACGTCATCTGTCAAAGTGAAAAGTTTTCAGTATGCTCTGCCATTTCATAAAGGAAAGACTTACAAACAAGCAACGTTCGCAAATTGTTGAAATTTACTATCAAAATTCGTGCTCTGTGAAAAATGTGTATAGTTTGTTACGACCATATTATGGTCGTCATATTGCAGCCGTAGCGTACAGTGTTAATGAGGTTCGTGAAATGTCAATTCGTCGCCATTCTCAGCAATTGGGCATGTGTTACTCAACCACAAGGAAAATTTTACGTGCTGATTTGGGTTTGAAAGCCTATAAAATTCAAAAGCAGCTTAATGAAAATCCGCTGTTTTATCGAAAAATTGTGTTCAGCGATGAGGCTCATTTCTGGCTTAATGGATATGTAAATAAACAAAAATGTCGCATCTGAAGTGGGAAACAGCCGCATGCCATACAGAAATTACCAATGCATCCCGAAAAAACGACAGTTTGGTGTGGTTTATGGGCTGGTGGCATCGATCAGTGGACAGACGACCGAGGAAGAAACGTTACTGTCAACGGTGAACGATATCGAGCCATGATACGCAACTTTTTTTGCTCCAGTTGGCCGAGTTGAACTTGGTGACATGTGGTTTCATCAAGACAGTGCCACATGCAACACAGTTCGTAAAACAATGGACATGTTGAAGGTCGAATTTGGTGAGCAGCTTATCTCTCAAAATGGCTCTGTGAATTGGCAGCCACGATCATGCGATTTGACGCCTCTGGATTATTTCTTATGGGGTTATGTAAAGTCGTTAGTGTATGTGGACAAGTCGAACACGATTGAAGCCTTACATGATAACATAACACGCGTGGGATACAAGCCGAAATGCTCGAAAAAGTGACGCAAAATTGGACCTTCCAAATGGACTATTGGATACGAAGCCGCGGACCACATTTACATGAAGTTATCTTTAAAATGTCATAGTAAATGTAAATTGGCAAAGGCCAAGTTATCAATTTTAATGAAAATTTGGAATATATGTTGCAAATTGAGTGCTTTATTCGATTTAAAAAAAACGTTTAAAAATCTACGTTTAAAAATCACACATATATATATATATATATATATATATATATATATATATATATATATATATATATATATATATATATATATATATATATATATATATATATATATATATATATATATATATATATATATATATATATATATATATATATATATATATATATATATATATATATATATATATATATATATATATATATATCTGTGTGTGTGTGTGTGTGTATTGGTTATACGAAAAACATATTGTCTTCCTTTTATTTTCACACTAATTTGATTGTCTGAATATTATTTCTACAATATGTTAACAGCTTTCATTACAGATATCTACGAAGGGTGTGAGTAGATTGGAAACAGAAGTAATATCTTGAGAAAGCTACTAGTTTCTTTATTGCTTGTACATTGATTAGTAAAAACCGAACTCGAGCCGAATTTCCTTGAGAGATTACTGAAAATACCTCGAAAACCGTAGGTAGAAATAGAGGAAACTTGAATTACTCCTTGATCAATAATTAGGAATCTAACTAAATCGAAGAAAGCAGTTAGGTACGCAAAATATTTCACGACGTTGTTTATTTTCCACATTGAACAAACAAGAAGGATTATAAACACTCGGAGAGATGAACATGTAGAGTCGATTTAGAAGAAGAAAGGCACCGTTGGCGTTCCCGATCATTGCATCAAATTTGATCCTTTCATATATTTCAATAAGACTGAATTGATATAATGTTGAAAAGACAAATGTCTTGACCTGGAAGTTATTAGAATGAGTGCTACAAAAACCCTCAAACTGGTCAAGTTAATTTTCAGGAATCACCTTTGTTATCGTAGGCTCTAATAATAGTAGCTTGTGCGCTCCTCGGAATGGGGGATGGAGTTCTAACCAGGTTCGGTGCTGGACCCTGAATACCAACCTAGCCATGCCACTGAGATCATGAGAAGATCGCACACTCCACATCTGGTGACCATAAGGCCGTAGAAAACTTGTTTGAGTGGTTTGCGACTTAGCGTCTAAATGTTTATGCGGAAAAGAGCACCGAGCTAGTAATGACGAAACTAGGACACCGACCAGAGCCAAGAAATGCTTTGGGGGTAGAGGGCGTAGTTCCTGGAAGTCATCGCCGAATGAAGAATGACTTAGACATTCCATGCTGACTTATACAGTTAGAAATAAAACAACGCAGACATCAATGCCTTCATCCCCCGTTCAATCAGTGCACCAACACCAGCGGAGTAACAAGAATCCGACATATATAAGATGATTATCAACAAGTCGCAAAGGGTCACACGATGCACGGATTAAGTTCACAGCACATACTCCACCCAGGGGTAGCGACCATAGAAGAATGAGAAGAAGACTAACCGATGCAGGTATAAGGGACACCGATTGGTGCTTCGTGAACACAAGGCTTAGCATCAGTCAATACAAGTTTTACTAATGTATTTTTAGATTAAGCTTATGATCATATCGAGCAATACGTAATACAGTTTTCGTGTCTCTAATTCGACAAATTCAATTTAGGTTCCTAAAGAAAGGGATGTGGTAAATTTTTAATTCGGTAAACAGAAAATGATGAACCTTGAGTAATAACTAGAAATACTTGTATGTTCATTTCTGTTATACTACGCAATAATTATTTGAATATAGTAAAATTATATTAAAGCCAGGTAGTAGCGCGGATTTACCTTCGGGGTGGAGGGTGTTGCCTCAATTGAGGTTGAGGGTGGGGTTACAATCGTGGTTGAGGGTGGAGTTACAATCGAGGTTGAGGTTGGGGTTTCAATCTAGGTTCTATTCCAGAAAAATAATGCATTCAATGTATAATACTTCTCAGGTACCTTACATGGCTAACTCACTGTGGCCACGTTCAATTTAAAATTTATTCCTCATGATGTTTCACCAAGTGTGACTTTAGTTTCAGTTCTCAAAAGAGCGCACTAGATACTTCATCTAACTTTTAGTAAAATTGTGGATGTTGTTTTATTTCCGACTTTGTGAAAGTTTCTCTAAGAAGAATGTTAAGCGTAAGTTGTTTTTCCTTTAATACATCTTTTTTATTGATTTTAATTTTATAGCATAGAATATTCTTATCCATGAAAGGGTGAAAAACTCCTCTAAATATTTTCCTTCGTGTATCACCCAATAAATTAATTTATTTAATTATTATTTGATAAATGGTAGGTACGAGATATATTTATTACTAGGGCAATATCATTTGAGAATAGTTATATATAACGGATATGTAAGAGAATTTTCAAAAAACTTAATACAAAAAATAATGGGTTTATTAAATTTGTGAGAGTTCTTTAAGATATCTACTGAATGAGTGAATATAACAGTTGTTGGTGACATCTGGTAATGTTTGCGAGAAATAGAAAGAAAGACATTCGTCCTATACCTACCATTTTCACAGTAGGCACACTCTAAGAATAAAAATTTTTTGTGTGATATTAATTTTTATATTGAATAAATCGATAATATAATATGAAGTTTTGTAGAAAAAATCGATTAACACTCAAAAATTCAATTAAATGACATATTTACATTTGTGAATTTAAATATGTCATATTTAAAGCGTTGATGAAATGTTGAATATAGGATACGAAAAAATCAAAACTTATATTCTATAGTTTATTAAAATGAAAGATCTACAAAATATCAAACTTGATATTTCCAATTCCTTCTATTTCTAATTGCCTGCTACTGTGCATTTCGTCATCAACGGCTAGTAACTACAAGTATCTGAAACGAGAAAATATTAAAAAGATATTCAATGACTACTAACCAAAATAAAACAGAATGATAAAAATACAAGCAAATGTATCATATTAGTGAATCAATATTTTATGAAGTCAATATAATATTGGATCTTCATCAAAATCATGCTGATTATTATGGTGATAATGAAATAATTTCTTAGTTTATTTACAATTATGCATGCCTCTTGCACTCAAGTATATATTCCTCTTAATCGAAAGTTAAAACAAAAATGAATAAAATGTACAAATGAATGTACATATTGACTTCAAGATAGAACTTAAAAAATAATGAGAAAACATTATCTGCAAATGTGGAATTATTTCATTGTTAATATCAGATGAAGAAATAATGTCTGTTCCCAAACATGTATTAAGATCTTAACATTTAATCTTTAAGAAAAATTCTTGATATCCCATTGTAATAAATATTAATATCCTAAGTATGGGCCTCATAAATCATAATAAAGTTAACTAACAATCATTTAAATCACTAATAGAAAATTTTAATTTGACAACTATAACGGAGTCAGATCTTTGAGAATAACATACTTACTTTGCACCATTGTCTTAGCTTTTTCTCTATTCCTCCATATACTATAGTAGCTTCTTGTCTCGAAGGTATGATTCTAGCAGGATATTGATAACCCCTGTAATTTACTAATCCTATATAGATATTCCCATATGGCGAATAACCACAAACATACGAGTTTTTTGGTATTTCTAAATTATTGACACTTTTCCATGCATATTCTTCAACAAGAGAAAATACAAATCAGAGAAATATAGATAGTTATAGTTAGTTATAGTTACCAGGGATCACATAAGTTTCTTCCATTTTGATACTGCTAAGATGTGTAAAACGTACATATTGCATTTATTGAGTAAGTGTTCAGTGAGTAAACAAAGAATGATTAGTATAGATATCGAAATTTGCAATTAATCCGAATAATTATAGTTTAATTTGAATAAACAAAATCCCACTATTTAAAATATATCATTTCCTATGCAATATCAGACGTCTTTATTTGCTTTAATGAATCATAAGAAGAAAATCAAGTCGAAAAAAATTGCAGTGTTAACAGATCACGCAAATTTTCGTATTGCAGTGTTGCAAAATTTCGTACCAAGCAAACTTTGGATCTTTCTACAAAAACTGGTTAGCAAAACATTAACAAGATATAATTTCTTCTTTCTGTTTTTGCTGTTGAAATATTGATAATAAACTATAAGAATCAGTAGAAAACATCTTCATTAAATTTTTATATTTATAAAAAATCTACCGATTCCTATAGATGGAATTGTGGAGTATTCATTACTCTACGATAGTTCACTTGGAGTCACAAGAAGTTGTTTGGAGATTGAAATCGTTGCCTCACTTCGATGGACGTGGTGCGACTGACGAGTTTCTTGCAGAACGAAGCATATATCTCGTATTTCCATCAGATGTGGCATCGATTTCAATATTTCTCTAACATTTATCCCTTGAAGGATAATGGAGATATCACATCGTGCACGTTCACATATCTAGCTCTACTATAACATTCTTCATGTTGATTTGAATTTTTCGAATGAATATTCTAGTGTTCATTTTTTTATATACTTATATATATATATATATATATATATATATATATATATATATATATATATATATATATATATATATATATATATATATATATATATATATATATATATATATATATATATATATATATATATATATATATATATATATATATATATAATATAGATTCAAATTGGCTGCTTTGGTTCTATATCACAATATAATGAAAACTAGGCATCCACCATATCTCTATAGAAAAATTAGATTTAGGTATTATGTGCATACTTTGAATACAAGGGACTCATATCACCTCCTCCACATCAGTTGGCCATCTTTGAGAGATCTTTTTCATATTCTATCTACACATATTATAATCAGTGTATTTCATCATATTTCCAAGCTTTAACTACGTCTGTATTTGAAAGAAAAATTTGGGAGCATCCCTTTGAAAATCAATAACATTATCTTACATACTACGACAACTGTAACTCCATTTGTCTTTTGTTATACTTTTGAATTTCTCTCACATGATAAGAAAACTGTACCTCAATTTGTTGATTGTTATACTTTTAAAGATCAATAACAGTATTTTACACAGTAGGACAACTGTACCTCAATTTGAAATTCTTTTTTTTTGTACAGCAATCTGTAAACTGTTGTCTGCTTATGTTTGGTTATATTTAGTTTTTTATAACTGTACTGTTTATATTTAATTCGGTTATGCATTTGGTTTTTTCAGTTTTTCTTCTACTTTTGGATATATCAATTGTTTTTGAAATTTTTTTTATCAGGGTTTTAGTGGCAGAACAGATGTATCTTTGCATACCATCTGAACTCCTCCCCAAGATTGTTTTTACGTTGTTTCATGATGCTTTGAGAGTCGATGAATTTGTCTTATTTTTGATATATTTTTGCTGTTATAAAATAAAAGACCTTGAATATAACTTAAATTCAAATACTTGAACTTACGATTTACACTTTATTGACTTCATAGCATGACGCGTTTCGTCGTTACAAACGACTTCTTCAGATGCTTACAGAATAATGCACATTGTACAGAATTCTGAAGAAGTCGTGTGTAACGACGAAACGCGTCATGCTATGTAGTCAATGAAGTGTAAATTATAAGTTCAAGTGTTTGAATTTAAGTTAAATTCAATTATAATGGATTTACATCAAGTAAACGCCAACACTATTAAATAAATAAAGACCTATTATATATATATATATATATATATATATATATATATATATATATATATATATATATATATATATAGACATATATACCTACTACTAAGGGTAAATCGAATTCTTGGTATAACCTGCTACTTTCAGAGCTTACTAGCTCTCCTGAGAACGGCGTAGCCAAGTTCAAGTTTGTACGAACCTGGAGATGGAATCAACAACAAAAGAACACACAAATAAATTTTTGAAGATTTGATCAATGTATCCCGCAAGTAGAGGAATATACCTACAGAGAATTTTTACTTATTACCGCAAAAAATTTTCATCCGTTGTTCATTTTCTCGGTTGAAGACTACGTAAAAGATGAATAATCGCCACAAACGCGATACGTTGACCAAATCTTCAAACCCAGAGAGCTCATGTTTCTTCATCATTCATGAAACCTTATTGGTGTGTTCTTTTGTTGTCGATTCGATCTCCAGTTCGAATACCTTGAACTTGGCTTTTTTAGCGCCATTGTGCGGACAGCCAATAAGCTCGAAACACGTGTTTCATCCAAAAAACGAGATTTTTTTATCTCAAATTATTATCGATAAAAGAATTATTCTAAGAATTATATTTAATGCAGGTAAACTAAAATTAAGTAAAAGAAACTTACGTTGAAAACCTACACATTTTTCTATATAACAGCCGTTTACATATGTTTCAAGGTTATTGCCTATCGTCAGAACGGCGTAAGATTATCTGGGATTTCCAGAAGCTATAAAAGTCTCACAATAGCCGGACGGTATTTCATTGTCGTCTGCAACGTTGTGTTGACTCTTCCCAATATGTTTTGGGTGTATGAAACGTGTACGAAACAGTGTTTCGTGTTTTATATATTAATTTTTTATATATCTCTTCAAGTACTATCATCTTTAACTTGAACTACGCCGTTCTGACGATAGGCAATAACCTTGAAACATATGTAAACGGCTGTTATATAGAAAAATGTGTAGGTTTTCAACGTAAGTTTCTTTTACTTAATTTCAAATTATTATATAGAAATTAATTAAAAAATGACATTTAGTAATTTGCGATAGCTGCTTCATAGTATTACATTTTCTAGCACATGAAACTGCTTATTTAATTTTGTAAGGGTTCTTCCCTCTTTTGTCAGAGAGTAGTAACGTGAAAAATATTGAGGTTTCGAACAAAATGTGTCGCAGTTAGGATATCAAAAGTGCGATTTACTCTATCGAGAAGTGTACTTCCGGAAAAGTAATATGCCTTCATTTGGATGCTGAATAATTATTCACTGAAAATTGAAAATTTTCATCGTTTTACTAAAAGAAAAAATTTAAGAAGCGATGGCAGTAGCAAAACGATCACATTTTATGGGGATGTAGTTAAAAAAAATCGAGTTATGCGATTGTAATCGAAAAACTATATTCTAACATCAAATATATCTCAAAAGTAAAAAAACGGAAAGTATCTCAACTTTTCGTTTATCAGAAGTCAGAAAGAGAAGGAATATACTAGAATTCTACCTTTTCAGAATTGAAACGAACACACTGAAATAAAGACAGCTGTCATTTTCACATGAGGAAATGGTACCTACATTTGTGAAAAGAAATTCGAACATTGAAATACATATATTTTCAAATAATTCTTAGCTAATACAAATAAAGTTTTTTGTGAAACCACATCAGTTATATTAATGATATTCAAGTTATTTGATATTGATTGATCAGAGAAGTTAAAAAAATACGTTATAAAGAAATCTACAAAGAGAAAATCTTTAATGAACACAAAAAACTATTGAATGCATTATTTATTACGTCAAATTAAGGTGAGTGTGAATAATATTCTTTTGAAATAAATTTTTAGCAATATTATGATCCAAGGAACGCGGCAAAATCTGGGTAAATAACGGGTGTTTTTTTAGAGGTATAGAACTTAAAGTTGGCATTACTGTTGAAGATGACTACCGATTTAACAGCTGAGAAGTGCTTTATTCTCAGTTTGATTTGGCAATTCATCATGAATAGACTCACGCCTGAACAACGCTTGCAAATAGTGCAATTTTATTTCGAAAATAAAGGTCCTGTGCGGAATACGTATCGCGCGAATTTTGTTTAGCGATGAAGCGCACTTCTGGTTGAATCGCTACGTCAACAAACAAAACTGACGTATTTGGAGTGAAGATAATCCTCAAGTCTATGTCAAAACACCGTTACATCCAGGAAAACTGACTGTTTGGTGCGCTTTAAGGGCTGGTGGAATCATTGGTCCGTACTTCTTCAAAAACGATGATGGCCTGAACGTAACAGTCAATGGTGATCGGTATAGAGCCATGATTACTAACTTTTTCATTCCTGAATTGAACAACCATGATGTTCAAGAGTTGTGGTTTCAACAAGACGGCGCAACATGTCACACAGCTCGTGCCACAATCTATTTATTGAAAGACACGTTTGGTGACCGCCTAATTTCACGTTATGGACCTGTGAATTGGCCTCCAAATCTTGTGATTTAACACCGCTAGACTACTTTCTGTGGGGCTATGTAAAGTCATTAGTCTATGCGGATAAGCCACAAACGCTTGACCATTTGCAAGACAATATTCGCCGTGTTATTGCCGATATACGGCCACAAATGTTGGAAATAGTCATCGAAAATTGGACATCCAGATTGGACTAGATCCGAGTCAGCCGTGACGGTCATATGCCAGAAATCGCATTTAAAATGTAATGCCACAAGATTATCTTTCGATTAAAAAAAATTTGTGTCAATCGTATGATCCATCGTTGTTTTATTGCAATTTAACGTTCTATACCTCTAAAAAAAACACCCTTTACTTGCCCAAGAAAGTGCAATGGCCAACCTAACATGACGGTAAAAGGAATACCTACCTTATTCCTCTCCTTATACCTTGTAAGTCTCCTTCGCAGTAGTCCCGCAATAAATTAGGCTCAAATAATAAAAATCATAATTCTCTTGCCTATTGAAATCCAAATATCACCTAATAGACAGAATAATTTAATAGATCTGGAATTATCATTAATAATTATCCAATCTATGATATGAAATGAATTGCATAAATGAAGAGCACGAATAAAGGCAGTTTAATTTGAATATGCACTCTCGAAATTTTCTTATTAGTTCTATATGTTGAATATAGGAAGATTGAAAATAAATAATCGATGAGGTCGATACTCAATATCGAAAACGAGAAAATCAATATCCATATAGAAACACTAATTCAAATTTTCTCATATATTACATTATAATAAGAACGCGCGTTTCGAAGTAAAACTTCATGAAACTACATCAAAATTGTAGCCGAGATAAATTTCATATAGGTAGAACTTTGAGGAATTTCCAAATGAGAATATTCGAACATAAATGATCTTTTGAAAAGTAGAAAACGGATTCTCATTATACTAAATAGAAAGAACATAGGCTTCAAATTAAATTTTCTAGTTTCGTTATCAATAAATTCAAAAAGTCAGGACTCAGTAAGACAATCGATGTTAATAATAGCCTTCGCTAGATATTTTCAATAATAGAATTCCAAATCGCCGGTCAAGTTTATCTCGCCTTAGTTATTATACCTTCCATTTATTGACTTGTTTTCTATATTCTGATGTAATTTAGATTGTTACATTTTAAACCAACATTTTATAGTTGGTTTGTTTGTTCATTTCTAATTCTCAGATCCTAAATTTTTCTTCGTTTTATATGTTCTGGAAATCTAAAATATGTATCAACATTTATAAAATGGTACCAGTGTTAATAAAGCCTCTGAAAAGGAAGTTGAACTTCGAAACGTGCGACATGCGTATTCTTTAATACATGAGAAAATTTTAATTGATAAGAGAATGAACTGGTGTTTTTTATTTTGAAAGTTTTCATTCTTGAATAATAACTGTTCTGCTGAAAATATCACAATTCCATTGAGAATCTTCTGAATTGTGAGATTATATTCCAAGTGCATATTGAGTTTGATTTCATTGATATTGATTTCAATCATTTTGAAGAGTTGATGTCTGTTTTTTCGAAACTAAAACAAAGGCAATAGAGAATTCATCAATACTACTTGAAATTTCAACTCAACATTATAATTAGAGAATGTTTATTCATTCAATTGGATAGCTAATTGGCATTTATAAGTTGATGGTTAGAAGGTATGTACAGAAAAAGGTAAAACTTGACAATAACATATGAACATATTAATTTCAAAATATAAAAAAAATTGTTTTTCGATTTTACACAATACACTTAATTTCATTCATACACTAAGATTTCATACTCTCTGTAGGATATTTCTCTGCCACCAAAAGGGATATAAATGCAGCCATGTGAATAGTGAACCTGAAAACATATACATAAAACATAAATATATATATATATATATATATATATATATATATATATATATATATATATATATATATATATATATATATATATATATATATATATATATATATATATATATATATATATATATATATATATATATATATATATATATATATATATATATATATATATTTACAAATATATATTTTTGACTGGTTTGATAATATAATAATAGAAAATATATATTTGGAATAGCAGTCTTCAGGTTGAAATAAGTGTACTCTTTTCTTTGTATCTCAAGCTTTCGAGAATTATATTTATCTCTTCATCAGGAGCAACTAGAATATTGAAAGTGAGAAAATGTCAAATATACATAGATATGTGGTAACTTACGAATTGAGGTTGTATCAAAAAGATGCTGAAATTTACTGAAAATTCATATAAAAGATACTCAAAATGAAAAAAAAACGCATAACATGTAGGGATGGAGTATCAAAAATGATCTAGACAAGGTTATAGTTGAATCCGAAAACAAAGAATGACACTTATAGGTTAACGTTCCATCATAGAAAAATCGCGAATTACGCGATGTCTCCATCATTCACAGAACTACTACACATCGCCAGTACCAACCCACACATACATCCACAAACACAACAAATCAAACCGAGTGACATGTTTAACTACTGACACTGACAGTATTCAGACTGGGACAACTGTTATGTCTTTTGGCATCGTAGTCAATTAAGTAGGAAAATATCGAACTCAGACCGTCAATGTCTCTACGAGAGTTCATGCTGTTCTTATTCTGGTATATCCGCACCATCTCCAGAAACAGTCTTCTCTTGGTATTATTCTCTTTATCCAATATTTTCACTGAATTGTAATCAGGGTGATGTCCGTTGTCCAGACAATGCTTAGTCAGAGCACAATTTTGCTTGCTTGTCCTAATATTACTCCTATGTAAAGTGATCCTCTGTGATAGGGTTGTTGTTGTTTTGTTTGGCCCACATACACAAGCTCACAATTACAGCAGGGAATCTCATAAACTACTTGACTTTGATTGAGGATAGGTGTGTTGTCCTTCAATCTTGAAAAAAGTTTTCCGACCTTTTTTACGTTCCTTGTAGCAATTCTAATGCGATCCATTGGTAATACTGAGGTTATTCTGGATGTTAAATTATTGATATAGGGTAATGTAACGTAACTAAATCGATCTGTGGAAAGTCCGTCATCCCTTACATGGTTAGTGTCTACATCACGATCCGGTGTGTTGAAGAGGAGCTTTTTTAGCAAAGAGTCAGGGTATCCGTTTCCCTTCAAGATGTTATATAATGTCCTCATATTGTCATCTCTGAATCTGATATCCGAAAGTTTATTTATTCTTGTTTTTAAATTTAAAATTAAGTTGATTTTTACCCTGAATGGGTAAATGAATGGTATTCATTACTTGTCATACCACCGTACATACATCATAATGTTCAACGTGGGGGAAAATTTCAATCAAAAGTAGACACTGTCGGCATATCACGCAATTAGTATCAACCATTGACACGTGTTTCGAGCTTATTGGCTCTACTCAGAACGCCGTAGCCCAAGGTCTACTGGTGTACAACAACAGAAAAACACAACAACGAATGTTCACTCCTTCAAAGCAGCTCACCGCAGTGGTAGAAGACATATGCTTATTTCCTTGGAGTTTTTTTTATCACAAGGTTCGTACACATTGAACTTGGCTACGCCGTTTTCAAGAGAGCTAACATAACAAAATATAAATAATGTTCAACGTGGGGGAAAATTTCAATCGAAAGTAGACACTGTCGGCATATCACGCAATTAGTATCAACCATTGACACGTGTTTCGAGCTTATTGGCTCTACTCAGAACGCCGTAGCCCAAGGTCTACTGGTGTACAAAAACAGAAAAACACAACAACGAATGTTCACTCCTTCAAAGCAGCTCACCGCAGTGGTAGAAGACATATGCTTATTTCCTTGGAGTTTTTTTTATCACAAGGTTCGTACACATTGAACTTGGCTACGCCGTTTTCAAGAGAGCTAACATAACAAAATATAAATAATGTTCAACGTGGGGGAAAATTTCAATCAAAAGTAGACACTGTCGGCATATCCCGGAATTAGTATCAGCCGTTGACTTGTGTTTCGAGCTTATTGGCTCTCCTCAGAACGGCGTAGCTAAGTTCAAGTTGTACGAACATTACGCGAGAGTAAAATAGCAGTAGCCCAAAATGTGTCGATTTCCTTCAGTGGAGTATCTGTTCTTTCTTCTGTTTTCATCTCCAGGTTCGTACAACTTGAACTTGGCTACGCCGTTCTAAAATACTGAAGAGGTTTATTTTCCTGTCCTGGACTGCAATACCAATTAAACGATGAAAAAAAAATTTATATATATATATATATATATATATATATATATATATATATATATATATATATATATATATATAGTAAATATTATATAATAAGTATATATAGTAAATACGTCTTAATCGAAATATCGAAATTTTTCAAATAAGTAATGTCTAAGGGAGATGACTACACAAATTTTGTTAACGAGAACGAACTCATCATTTTCGAGAGTGAATATTAAGAGCGTTTTGAAAAATTCATCGATCTTGTTGAATGATAACACCATAGAATTCATCATAATTATGAATCCTCAGTTCATATTTAATCTATCAATGAAGAATCAATAAATTTTAACACACCCATAGGTCCTATACCAGAATGAGGGGAATAGTTCTCAGTGAAAATTAACGTGAGCTCTCTCTGTCGGAGAAAAGATGTAGATATTTTTATAAATTTTTAAAATATTTTTATAGATATAAACTCTCCCTAGCGTTGTAGATTTCTACTCATGACAACAGTAGTGCGGGTGTAAGGCTTTGTAGACATTTTATTCGAACACTACAGAAAACTGTTCGCAATGTGTAAGAGTGGTCCCATAACTAATCGCTTCAGATCACGCCCCGGCGGGCAAAAGTATAGCTAGTTTCATCATTCACAAATCATTCATACTAGTAATGTAATAATGAATATGTATATATATATATATATATATATATATATATATATATATATATATATATATATATATATATATTCAGGCTTCTGTGTACCTTTCCTACAGCCATAACATTTCCTTCCACAAGTCGCCTTCCAACGTAAAGAGTTTCACCAGTACTTGTTCTCCCTGCTGGTACAGCCCCAGGAGGTATGCGTCCTCCTGTACTAGGTATCCATTTTAATTTTTTCTCAACCAACAGCTGAAAGTTATTCCAAAGAGATGAGAACTTGTGAAACCTTGTAAACTAGCGGAGCTGGCATATTTCGATTGTTGTCATCAAACAAATAAATAATGTTGATTGAATGTTCGCTGATCTTTTGGTGAAACATTGTTTAATTTATTGAATTAAAAACACTAGGCCCCATTTTCAAAAGTTGAAAGTAGTTTTGAAAATGGGGGGGGGGTTACATCCCGAAACAATTGTCAAGTATTCATTTTGTGAAAACAAGTGTTTTTTATATTTAATATATTAAATCAAATGAATTAAGTTGAGAAATAAAATAAAATAGCAACATAAATAAATAATGTGATCATTATCCGAAATACATACTAAAACAGATAAAAAATAAAAAATTATTTAATTAATTAAGTATACGTGAATATATACTCAAAATCAGTGAATATTTTTGGATTGTGATTTGTATGTGTGTTTAATAGTGAGAAGAGAACTTTAGCATGATATTGGCAGAATTTTTGATATTTTTTCTCAACCCCTTAAAACAAAAAAGGAAACTAATGTTAATCATGAAAACGATAATGATAAATGATGGAATAACAAAAAATAGAATAAATATAATTTAACAAAAACTGAACAAAACTAATATAAAAACTTTTATTGAATTAATAACAAAGCTGAGAAAATATTGAGAAAAACAAGAAAAGAAAACAAAGAGTTCTGAAAAGTTTTTTTAATAAAAGCATCGAGTTTTCTAAGTATTAATATAACAAGCATTATGTTTACTGAGTAGAATATGAAATTTGAGATTCTCTACTAACTAACCTTATATTCAGCAACAGATATTTCTTTTCCGTCATAGCTAACGTATGCTTCTCTTCTACGGGGAACCACCTTTGCAGGTAATTCATCTCCTGAATAATGCGCTAGACCTACATAAATATCACTACCATCTTTATCTTTACCACAAATAACTGCATTAGGAGGAACAGGTTGTCCTCTTGAAGAGTTCACCCAGAAGTAACTTTGGCCACTGTGAGAATTACTACCAGGAGAGTAGGAATTATGTCGATGCATATTGGGATGATGTCCGTGATGCTGAGGATTTGTCCAACCGTATGCTAAAAATTAGATTTAAATGCAATTACCTACTTCCGTAATTAACAGTAAGTCGAATATATCAATGTCACTAGAAGCAATCAGTGATAAGCGCGCTCTATCTTATGGCAGTAAAACTCCAACTACCACTGTGTACTGAAAAACGTGACTGTCTTGGAAGTTTGAGCGTTTAAAGGTAGGGCGCGCTAGTTTTTAGAAAATAGGTAGCGTCATTATCTAGTTAGAAACAGTCCCCCTAATAACGTGACTTACAAAGGATGATATTTCATATTAGATGAGTATGCTATTATGGTATTCTTCACATTAATTTAGATATATCTTATTTCTTTTGTGGGTAACCCTTTTGTGTACAATGATAATTGTGAAATACTTGCGACTGTAATCTAGCGGATGATGTCTTTCAAGTGTGGGCTGCGATTTCTTACATTTTTTACGATAAGGCATATTTTGAACTTTTTATGCTATTATAATAAGTAATGAAAGAATAATTATAAACATCATTCAACATATACATTATGAGATAAATATATAGGTAAGTATTGTTAAGTTCTATACTCACTGATATCATCCTGAACAATCAAATTACCCATAAATTTTATATACCCATTTTATACCCATAAATGTTATGATCAGAGATGCCAAAATGAGAAATATGAAAGACGAAAACTAGTTGATCAAATAGAGCTAATTTTGAAGTATCATTATACTTCAGACAATACAGGTGAGTTTTTAGGTTACCAGTTTTTGAATTCTAGATGAAATGAGAAGATAGATAAAATGAGTGATATCAAATGATTTTGACGATTATATTCATTAATTTCAATGTTTTAAATCGAATAATTTTTCGAACTATATAAACTTCACCAATAAATATGTTTACCAACATTTTTTTCACACCAAACGCAAGATGAACCCGGCATATCGAAAGGAAATGTAAATAGAGGTCGGCAACCTTTTCATAATATTCAGTGAAATGTCATAAGAATCTGTGGAATTAATATATCTGAGCATTTCTATATCGTTTTGTTTTTCATATTATCTTTATATTGAAACAAATATTTTATGATGGAAATGAGTTACAACACTGAAAGCATTGAAAAGAAATAATTATATAGTTACTCACACATATTATTAGAATTTAAGAGCACAGGCAAATATCTGTTCTCATTGAATAGTTTGAATTGTTTATAAAATGTTTACAATGCACACTAGATAACTTATCTATTCTTTATTAAGCGTAATTCGCCAAATTACCGGTGTCTATAGAAAACAGTTTTCTACAGTCGAATGAAAGTTGATTGAAAATTTAATATTGAAACGTAGAAATTAATTAATAGATGGCAATAACTCACTTCTGCAGAGATCTAACGTTGCTTCATATTTATTTCGAAGGTTATACAAGCAAATAATTCGTCGGTTACTTGTTTCGTCTACACTTCTGGCAAGGTTGAGAACGTATTCTCACTGTTGATCTATATTCCGATGAGTCATTAATATACAACCAGAAATGAAAATTCAATCCATATCTGCGTATTGAAACATGGCATATATAGAGACCCTTTGTCACACTCGATAAGAATAATCATGCATGGATCTCGTGTTTCTTGATAGCACAGTCAACTGGGAGCATGCGTGAAATACACAGCTCGCTGTTTTCTTCGAAATTTATTTGTCCTTGTAGGTACCTTAACCTTAGTTCTCAGTTTAGTGAAACTGAACCAAGTTTCACGATCCCTGGATCATTTTGGAACTTGATTACTATTTTCCGTGAGTAGCTTCATTTTGATGAGACGCCCAAAAATTTTCTGTACGAAACAAATTTTTTTCATCAAAGATAATTATCTAAATTATTCTAAAAAATATTTGTCCTACAAAATCTATGGCTCCATCAAACAGTCCCCTTTTTTGTATCATGTATCTATCACGAAGTCATCATAAACGATTACTAACCAGCTGATTTTTTTTTACTTGTTGAAATTTATATAATTTATGTATTATATATTTAATAGTCATATTTTCCTACAAATTCCGTGGTACGTTATCCCGGTATTACGCTCAAAAGTAGTCGAATCGATCCTCGATGTAAATATAAATACTATCAGCTGAATATTCGTGAATAGCTTCGTTTCGATGGGGACGACAATTGGGCCCAACAATTTCCTGTGCGAAAATTCTGGATTGTGGTAGCTAGCAGAGGTAGCAATTATAAAATATGTCCACGTGCTTATTATTTACTGCATCAAGCGTCGGAGAGTTTGAGTATGTTCGGAAATGTTCGACTCTTTTCGGGAATACTTAATAATTTTAGATTATATATATATATATATATATATATATATATATATATATATATATATATATATATATATATATATTTATTTGAAATTGATTTATTTTTTGCCTGTTTGAGGTATTTATTTTGAAAGTTTTTAGCATTAACAGGCTTTTTTCAATATGAAAAAGTTTAGATCTCTTGTTGACGTTTCGTTGTTATAATTATATTGAGTACTTCTTCGTCAAAACTAATGAATTTAATAATTCATTAGTATTTTCACAAAATTTCTCTAATTCAACAGAAAATAAACTTTTTCATATTAAAAAAGCCTTTAATGTTAAAATGCCTCAAAAAAAATATATATAAATATATATATATATATATATATATATATATATATATATATATATATATATAATAATATTCATTTTAGCATTAGCTATTACAAAATCATACATACATTCAGGTTCAAAGTATATTATTTACAATTTTATGTTTAAAACGAACTTAGCTAATTTACCAACGCTTGAATACCTTAAAGTCGCTAATTGTTTTTATGGAGCTAGGCAATTTATAAAATGCGTTAAATCCTTCATAAAATATACTATTCCTATGTTTAGAATGCTTAGAAACTTGCATGTAGAAATTGTCAGCATTTCTTGTATTATGACTGTGCACATCACTGACACATGTTACATTTTTCATTACTTTATATGGGAACAATTTGTTTTTAACTTTGAATATAAATATATATGTAGCAAAAAGTATTCTTTGTTTGACTGACATCAATTCTAAACAATTTAGCATGCTTTGGATTGGGGTATATCTATTATATTTCAATATTGTTCGCAAAGCTCTATTTTCTAACTTTTGTAACTGTTGAGTTTTTTCTTTACTCAATCCCAATAACATATTGGAACAATATTCAAAGTGTGGCATAATAATGGACTTAAAGAGCAATAACTTTATATATGTGGTCAGATTTTTCCCAATTCTTTTGAGAAAATTGATTTTCTTGGAGATTTTAGACGATATCAAGTCGACATGATCATTGAAACTCAATTTCTCATCTAACATAACGCCTAAGTATTTAACAAGTTTTACCCTCCCAATGTTCTGGTTTTCAATTTTTATACTTATATTTTCATTACTTACTACCTTAAGAATTCTACTTGTACCAAAAACTATAAATTTAGACTTTTTAACATTCAGCGATAAACTGTTTCCAGCCATGAACGATTAGCCATTCATTTATTGCTGCCAAGTCTCTATTGATCCATTCTGTCATAGTCTGGATATTTTTAGCACTAATAAAAATCATAGTGTCATCTGCGAACAATCGTTTAGAGCATTTTTTCAGATGCAAAACAATATCATTGATGTATAAGGAGAATAGCAGTGGACCTACTTTTTATTTAAGTTGCTTGTTTAAAACTTACGTTGCTTGTTTTTGTGAAAGCCGTTTAAAAAAAATTTTTTTTTCTTTTCAATCAACATCCAAGTTTGAACATCTAATAACTTGAACTACGCCGTTCTGATGATAGCCAATTAGCTTGAAACATATGTAAACGGCTGTCACAAAAACAAGCAACGTAAATTGCAGGTAAATAACGTATATATATATATATATATATATATATATATATATATATATATATATATATATATATATATATATATATATATATATATATATATATATATATCAAAGTTGATGTAAGATTAATGTAAGATCATTAACTTTTAATTTTTTTAACTTCTAATTTTTTGAAAAATCTTTTAATTTTTTAAAAAATTGGGAGATTTTTTGAAAAATCTTTTAATTTTTTAAGAAATAAAATTATTTGAATTTAAAAAAAGATTTTTTCACAGTATCATATGTTACAAATACGAAAACAAAAAAATGACAATTCTTGTCGGACTAGTGATAAATATTTGTTTTCTTGAAGGACATTGTTTTATTTGGGCAGAGAACACACTAAGCTAATATGTCATATTTTTGTCCTACAGTTAGTAATGAGAAAAATGGTTTAGCACTTATTAACAATTTCTGAGCGTAAGACCGGAATAACGTACCACGCAATTTGTAGGACAATAAGATTATTAAATTATATAAATTCTCACTAAGTAAAAAAATTCAGCTGGATGTTAATCGTTTATGATGACCTCGCTATTGATACATGTTCAAAAAGGGACACTTTGATGAAGCCATAGATTTTGTAGGACAAATATTTTTTCGAATAATTTAGTTAATTATCTTTAGACATACCAAAAAAAATCGGGTAGTAAGACATATTTTCAGAATGATCAAATCAACACATTTCATTTTGGCTACATTTGTTAGCTACCACAACCGGACTTTCGTACAGAAAATTCTTGGGCGTCTCATCAAAATCAAGCTACTCGAGGAAAATTAGCTCGATAGTAATTAAGTTCCACAATGGTCCAGGGATCCTGGACTATACTGAAATCACTTCACTAAACTTAAGAATTGTTCTTGAATAGGTGCACTCCCTATGTTTCGGGATATGACCTCATAATTAAAAATAATGATTATTATTAATTGCCCAGGAAAAATAAGGAGTGTATTATACCATTTTTGTAGATATTGACAAAGAGTTTTCAATTACACGATAAATTCAGAAATAGACAACACGTATTGATTAAATTGGATATATTTCAGAGGCCACTTGATGCTACATATTTTTGCGGAAATAGAAAGCTAGTTTTTAGTAATACTGGTATTGTACACATGGGGAATTTATGAAGTTGAAGATAAGAGATCGAGAAAATTTGGGAAAACATTGGTCAGTTTGAGTTCTGCAGAAAAATTCTGCAATTCTGTTTCATTATAAAAAGTCTTGAAATGAAATGCATTATTACTAAAAAATTATTGCTCGCTTAAATTGAGAATGTATTGAAGATCAAAACAGCTTCTCTCGGCCAGTCTTGTAATATTTGAGATGAAATTTTCAAAGGAAACGAACAATAAAATACCGAACATCTGACGCCAGGATAGTTTGATAAATATTAATAGTTTATTTTAAAAAAGATGGAATATATTGTTGCTGACATTCGTTACAGCAAATTGCCTACAGCGAATTGAAATAAATTCGAAAAATTGGAATGAACTAAAGTTATTTTAGAACGGCTTTCATTTCCTCATATAAATTGGATTGTCAATTTTTATTTCAACCCTAATATCTAGAATGATGTTTACCACCGTATTTGTTTTTATTTTCAGAGAAACGCGAACTGCAATCGTATTTACCCAAAAGTACCAGCATATTACTCAAAGCTTAAGGGAAAATTACAAAACCGCAAATACAGGACATAATAACATATTGAGTAATAAACTTTCGAAACATAGAAATCCTTTTTATCTCTGATTAAGTGGCTACTGGTCGCTCGGAAAATGCAAACCATTTCCTAAAATGACCAGATACTTTGTAAACTAACCGTATGCCCTATTAAGCGCTCATTCTTGACAAAATATAAATTGCTATGATTACGCGAGGAACTTTGTATGTGAGATATTTACACTCTTAGGCAGGGGCGATTTCTGAATTCGGGAGACGGCTTGAATGCCATGTTGATGAATTAAAGTTATTACCAGGGTAAATTGAAGGGAATATAAATTTCTCCTATGTTACCACAAGATAAACGGAGGGAACTAACAACATTTTACGGATTCGAATGACTATAAGATGTATCAGACGTTTTTTTCGAATGCAAAACAATGCAGAAGTTTTTCTGAGTGAATAAAATGAAATATTTTGATCTAGGTATTATTATTCAAACGTAGTTGATAGTATTCTCAATGAGCAGCAGTTGACTTATTCGTTCTTAGTCTAGTTACACATATAATGATAAATCAGAGGAAATGGAAAAAAAAACAAAAAAAGAGAGTATAAAGTTCGTTGTATATATTCGATACAACGAAAAAAAAATTAAAATGAATGGAAAGAGTATTAACCAAATATTATCCATTAACCAAATGGAACAAACTAAAAATACAATATTATCCATTACGAAGTCACAGATAGTCAAAAGAAGTTAATGAAACACAGTTGATGAATTCAACGCAAAACATAATTAAAATTATTTGCAATAGTAATAAAAAGTAACCAAACGAAACGGACTGAAATTGAATGGAACTTAATTTCTATATTCGCGGCAATAGATTTTTTTTATTCGCGGATCTAATAGCTATTTTTTCTAAGTGGTTCCGGATTTTTTTCGTTTCGGAACTTGAAACTTATTAAAAAAAAGAATATAGACTTTGAGCAGATCTAGTTTCGGATAATGCACCAGGTCAACCTCGAGAACTTGAAATTATGCATCCAAATATAAAGTGACAATTTTTTCCTCCCAACATGACGTTTTGGTTCAACCTATGGAGCAAGAGATAATCCAGGCCTTGAAGCTCTATTACATTAGACGAACCTTCAAAATGAACGAAACGCTCGAAACATGTTGACTATGTTATTTTATTGTTGAAATATAATCGTGAAACATTAAGCCTAGTGTTGGATTTAATTTAGCATTTAATTATGTTTCATTAAGAGTTAAGCGAGAATTCAATCTCAGTTACGTGAATATCTATTTTGCTGAGACGAAATGGCCAGTCAATCGAATTTTGCAAAATTTTGAAGAGAAACGTTAGACCGAACCGATCATGCCTCATCTTCAATAATTCAATTCCCAGGCTATCGGTTACGATGGAATGGTCAAAGCCTCTTTTTGTGAAAAGAGGCTTTGACCTCTCTGAAAATGGACATTTCCTCTGAACTGCCTCCAAGTCGACAAAAGAATTATTGTGCAAAGGGGACCAAATTATAGGCGCATGTTCCAGTTTATTGAGAATGAAGGAGTAGTATTTCGTTTTCACTCTCCAGGGCTGTCCCAATTTCTGACCAAATATCCCAGCAGTCTAGAAGCAGAAGCCGTGATACAAATTATGTGTTGAGAGAGGGACAACTTATAGATGAAAAGCACCTCCAGATTCATAATCTCAACACCTCTATCTAGAATTCGGCCTTCCAATATAGCTGTAGTGGATTGGAGTCAACTTGTATACAAAAAAAGCTGATATGGATTGATGATGCCTGATGAAGTTGCTATTCGAAGAACACCAACAATTTGTTCATTCTAGAAGAAACCCTAATTTAATCTCATTTAATCTATTGTAGAGCCGTTTCGGAAAACTAATGATTGGGAAAACAAACAAGAAGAGAGAAAACAAGGTGAGTAGTGAAAAACTACCAAACGCTAATTTGATAGTAAATTGATATATTTGAAGAATGTTTTCTAATAATGTTTGCGATGCGATAATATGACACTAACACAGAAGTAATTGTCAGTTTGATGTGATTTTGATTGAACATTTTCAGTCAGGAGATTTTAGCGGCTCATTATTTAATGGAGATAATTAAAACGCTTTGTTTCATTTGATGACCTCAATTTTCAATGAGTATTCACTAATTTTCATATCGATGAAGTAAATGTCAGTTGTAATTATTCCTGTTTTAATGTTCGTAATTATTTCATTGTGATAAATTCCATTTGTTCCATAATTACTTATAAACTGAAAATTGGGAAAATCTATCAGAAAAGAATTCTTTCAAGAAGAACATATTTGTTTTAAGAATTCAAACGAATCCTTTCCGAAAGTGTCAGAAGTTCAACAAGAAATGCCCAAATTTCTTAACTGAAGGCTGCTCAAATACTGACAAGTTTTATATATTTTATACGATATCAATGTCTTTATATTCTACGTTGAACATAAAGACGTACCTACATAAAATGATATCATTTTCTGCCACTCTTAGGATTTTAATCAATTTTTTTTTGTTATCTGCAGGCTTCATTAATTGAAAATGTTCTCTTCTCTTTATTTTCATGAGAATAATTATTAGTTCGTGAAATTTCCATCGGAATTAATGAAGTCACGAAATTCTGAAACTTCAGAAGAGCACTGAAGACTAGAACAAATAATCTTCCCATTGAAACAAAGCAGAAGTTTTTTAATAAATCTGAATTCCATTTACTTCTCCTGAGAGCAAATATCCTTTTGTTTGTCCCTTTTGAAATATTAATTGCTTACTTCCAATGGGTATCAAATATAATCCGCATTATTTTCATCTCAAAATCTACTGCCATGAATTGAAAATTTCTATGAAAAATGGTTTTGGATAATACTCTGAAGTATATATATATATATATATATATATATATATATATATATATATATATATATATATATATATATATATATATATATATATATATATATATATATACTGTTATATTATATTATATTATATTCACATATCTAGCTCTACTATAACATTCTCTTGATTAATTTCAATTTTTCAAATGAATGTTCTAGTGTTCATTTTCTTATATATATATATATATATATATATATATATATATATATATATATATATATATATATATATAATAGAAAATATGTATTTGGGATAGCAGGTTGAAATAAGTGTACTCTTTTCTTTGTATCTCAGGCTTTCGAGAATTATATTTATCTCTTCATCAGGAGCAACTAGAAGATTGAAAGTGAGAAAATGCCAAATATACACAGATATGTGGTAACTGAGTTTGTATCATAAAGATGTTGAAATTTACTGAAAAATCATATAAAAGATACTCAAAAAAAAAAACGCATAACATGTAGGGATGGAGTATCAAAAATTATCTAGACAAAGTTTTAGTAGACCCTGAAAACAAAGAATGACACTTATAGGTTAAGCTTCCATCATAGAAAAATCGTGAAATACGCGATGTCTCCATCATTCACAGAACCACACATGGCCAGTACCAACCCACACACATCCACAAACACAACAAATCAAACCGAGTGACATGATTAACTACTGACATTGACAGTATTCAGACTGGGACAACTGTTATGTCTCTTGGCATCGTAGTCAATCAGGTAGGAAAATATTGCACTTAGACCGTCAATGTCTCTACGAGAGTTCATGCTGTTCTTATTCTGGTATATACGCACCATTTCCAGAAACAGTCTTCTCTCGGTATTTTTCTCTTCATCCGATACTTTGACTGAATTGTAATGAGGGTGATGTTCGTTGTCTAGACAATGTTTGGTCAGAGCACAATTTTGTTTGCTTGTCCTAATATTACTCCTCTGCAAAGTAATCCTCTGTGATAGGATTGTTGTTGTTTGGCCCACATACACAGGCTCACAATCACAGCAGGGAATCTCATAAACTACTTGGCTTTGATTAAGGATAGGTGTATTGCCCTTCAATCTCGAAAAACGTTTTCCGACCTTTTTTCCCTTGTAGCAATTCTAATGCCATCCATTGGTAAAACTGAGGTTATTCTGGATGTTAAATTATGAATATAGGGTAACGTAACGTTACTGAATCGATCTGTGGAAAGTCCGTCATCCCTTACATGATCAGTGTCTACATCACGATTCGGTGTGTTGAAGAGGAGCTTCTTCAATAATGAGTAAGGGTAGCCATTTATCCCCCAGGTCCCCCAGATATAGGTCCCAATATCTCTGGGAGGTAATGGACTTTGATGATATCTTCTTTCTGAGTATGCCGACAAAAGTGTTTCGGTCAGTGAAATTGATTGAAGATATGCTTCCGAAGACTGTTGGTAACAATACATCTGATTTTCGCGTTGTCGCAATAAGTTTTGAAAGTTATGTCAAATTTTCTTGAGCCTTAGTGATGAAGAGACAGGGTTTTCAATGGGTTTCTGTAATTCTTCATCTACTAACTGATATTCAAATGCTTATAATTTGGGAGTTGGACAATCAATGGCAGAAACTCTACTGAGTGCATCTGCTACCACATGTGACTTGCCTTTGCTGCGGCAAATGTTGGTAGAGAAGGTGTCAGGCTAATGTCTAGCCTGATGAGGTGAAGTTTTATCTACATTCTGACTGGATGCGAAAGTTGATAGTCAGTGAATATAGTAAAGTGCTTACCTTGAAGTAGATATCTTATGTGTTTGATTGCACCCTAAATGGCTATAAGTTCCTGATCATAGATGTATATTTCACTTGAGCTTGTGACAACTTTCATGAAAAAAAATATCATCGTTTTCCATTGGTTACCTTGGAATTGTTGAATGGCTTGGTTGAAGAGGTGGACCAAAATTATGTTGTTGGCTGAATCTTCTTTGCCTTTAATGGTGTTGTTGGCTGAATCTTCTGTTGTTCAAAGCACTTTGGAGTTATCATGTTGACCTTTAGTAGCTTTTGTAGTTGTTTCTTTCAGGCTGCTTCTCTGATAGTCACTTCTTGAATTACTCCCTGTTGATCGAATGTTGGGCACCATTGTCGTGGAACATCTTGTCTTCGTCTCTTAAAGAAAAAATTATGTGAATCGATTGTTTTTCAATATTTCCACTTAAAATCACTTCGGGGTGACCAATTTATAGCGTTGTTGCTATATTATTCTATGCGTGGAAATATTAAACGACACTTGTATTAAAAATATTTATTTATGATTATTTACAAGAAACGAACTATTGAACACGTGGTGACTGTTGTGTTACTCGATACAAGTTAGAATGACAGATTGTTGAACATAGAAGTAACTGACCGAGAAGAGCTGTGACAGAGCAGGGAGAATGTATGTTGGTAGCCCATTTTATATGCTGAGAGTTGATGGTGGGGCGTCCCAATGTGATCACAGAATAGTGATACTATTCTGTGATATGTTTTCGTCCATCGAATGACAATGACAATTCCCTACATGTACAATGTGATACTTCCATTATCCTTCAGTGGATAAATGTTAATTCAGTTTAATCTTTTTCAGGGGAAGAAGAGAATATTCAAATCGGTGCCCACATTTGTTGGAATCTCAACACAGTATATTGTTTCGTACTACAAGTTACTCATCAGATATGCCATTGTCGTACTAATACTCTTGTATTTTCAGCCTTCGTTCGGTCTTTGTAGGCCGTTTCATGATGTCTTTGAAATATTGGCATGAATAATTCAAATCGCTTTAGATATAAGATTAGGTATAAGTTTTTTAGATATAGGTTTTTGGTGTAGCTTTGTAGGTGAGCTTCAACTTCAGTTTTCCCTCAGAGTTATAGTATTAATATGTTTTGTTTGTAAGTTTTCGGTTCTGTTTCTAGTTTTATTCTATTTACTTTGTAATTTGTTTTGTATTTTCCCACTCATTAATTGGCGTTAACTGATCACTGGTGTATTTCTGAACAAAAGAATGAATGAATAAATATGAGCCTATAATTTTAATATATAAAGACAGATTTGATAAAATATCTCTGCATGTTTTCCTTTCGAATTCATGCGGATTCGAATTGCTCAACTATACAATTAAATTCGTATAGTTGGAGTGAAGTGGGATTTATACATCTCCATGGTGTTTCTGGCCATATATCATGAAACTTTCCAACAAGTTTTCATACCTATTATAATAGACGTTCCCAACAATACCAGAAGCTTATGGAACCATCTTGTGTTACAAAACCAGGACGAAACCTCAACGAGAACAACAATTAGAAACTAACTCTTCAAGGACTGTCATACTCATATCAGAGTGTTTCAGAAATTTCATATTGTTCGTATTCAACATGTTTATGTATTTTTATCTGGAGTAATCCCAAAATTTAATTAAATATACCAATATTACATATTAAGTAGAGCCTCGATTAAATGGATAAATCATTGTTTTTGTAAAGAATTCAGATGAAATAGAGCTGATTGATATAAATCAAGGGTTATTGAGACATTATTGAGAGGTTACATATTCTTTCAATTCATCAATACTTAAATCTCAATTGAGAAATGATACACATATTATTGTAGTCTAATTTGTTGGAAAGACATGGTAATCTTCATTTGTTGCATGTATAATATATATATATATATATATATATATATATATATATATATATATATATATATATATATATATATATATATATATATAATATATATGTTCCAAGATTCACGAATCATTCATACTAGTAAATACTGAGACTATACTATAACATAATAATGATGAAACAATTGTATCCTATCATCATTTTTTCGAAACGCTCTTAATATTCACTCTCGAAAGTGATAGGTTGGTTCTCGTTGACAACATTTGTGTAGACAGCTCCTGAGAGTTTTATCTGAAATATTTCGATTAAGAGTCTCAGTATTTACTAGTATGAATGATTCGGGAATCTTGAACCTAGCTATCTTTCTGCTCGCCGGAGCGTGATCTGGAGTGATAAGGCATGGGACCATTCTTACACATTGCTGACAGATTTCTGTGGTGTTCGAATGAAATGTCCACGAAGCCTCACGTACTCTCGCTAATGTCATAAGTAGGAATCTAGAACACTGGGAAGAGTTTATACATCTTTTTGTCGATAGAGGGAGCTCACGTAAATTTTCACAAAGTGTTGTTTCCTCCTCATTCTGATATAGCATCTATGGGCGTTTTGAATGTCATCGATTCTCGATTGATTGATTGAATACGGACTGATGATTCATAATAATGATGAAACAATTGTATCCTGTTCATTCAACCAAAAAAATTCAACGAAATTGATGAATTTTTCGAGGCGCACTTAATGTTCGCTATCGAAAGTGATAGGTTCGTCCTCTTGGACAACATTTGTGTAGACAGATCCCTGAGAGTTTTATTTGAAATATTTCGATTAAGAGTCACGTAAAACGAACGACGAAATTCCATAAATCGAAAAAACGTTTCAATAAATCTGTCTAAAAATCGTTGTCAACCCTATATTTAGCTGAAGTGCTAAAGGGTGAGAAGTCCTTAGTCCTCAGTTAGTCCTAGAAAGTATCAACCTGGTATGGCCTATGTATATTCTAACCCCGCCTCAGTATTCGACTATATTTTATTTAGTGATGATTGAATATGTTGAAAATGATTTTTTTCTTTGAAAAAAAAGGAATTCTTGGAATCAATATTTCACGTACTTGTAAAATTATCTCTTCTATCGATAAGTGATTTAACCGCAAGCATCATTCAGTATCTAGTTAGCATAACCTCCTTCACTTATTGTGCTCCTAATGCAGAGAAATACGAATTATTTGATTCTGAAGTGAAAATGGCGGTAATGAAGTTATGGATAGCAATTGAACCAATATAATATCCAGTTTTTCAGATCGAGGTCTGTCTAAAGAATTTTTCACTTCAAAAAAATTTATATCCACTGACTTCCTACTTAAAACGAATTGGTAAATGACGTCAATAACAAATTGAATTTAACTCAAAACAATGCTACTACTATTTGATCACAAAAGTGGAAACAATTTATTTGTCAATTTTTTACAATTATTACTTCTAAATATCGAAATTCTTGGCCATTTTTGACGATTTAATTTAGACCAACATTGTTTGATTATAAATAGTATAAACTCTATTTCGAGATCTCAAAACCCTCTAGTTATTAGACTACACGAACCCTCCCTTCACCCTGAAAGTCATACAAAATTGGCATACAGAGAAAAATTAAGTGAGTAGTAACAAAATATATTAGCATATTTTATTCATGCAAAGGTTATTATATTATTGTAAGTTAAATTGTGTTAATAAAAAAAAATTAATTAAAGTTTTATATATATATATATATATATATATATATATATATATATATATATATATATATATATATATATATATATATATATATATATATATATATATATATATATATATATATATATATATATATATATATATATATATATATATATATAAAAACTGGAGTATACACCGAAAAATTTGAATTAATCAAATTATTAGACTTATTAGCGCCAGCTTTCGAACATGTGCGATGTGATGACTCCCTTATCCTGTTATGATGAACGTAAAAAGATCATTGAAATCTATGTCATACCTGATAGAAGTTCAAAACAGATGTTTCGTCCTACTAGAAACTCGTCAGTGTTGCTACCACCATTTGAGTTCCAATATTACATATTACCTCAATCTCCGAACACTGTCTTAAGACTCCAAGTGAAGAAAGTTGAGGATATACAGAGGAATCAATAGAAAATATTTCTCAGATCATAGACATACCAAGCACCGAACGTAGTCTACTACAGGAACCTTAAACTCCTTTACCCTAAAAGTCATACAAAATTGGCATACAGAGGAAAATTAAGTGGGTAGTGACCAAATATATTAGCATATTTTATTCATGCAAAGGTTATTATAATATTGAAAGTTTAATTGTGTTTATACAAAAAATGAAAAAAAAATATTAGGGTAAAGATTTTCGCTTATAACTTAGGAAAAATTAACTTATTATTTGAAAATTGAGAAATACAGTTTGATATTTATTTTCAATTATTTACAACTGTTACTTCTAAATATCGAAATGCTTGGCCATTTTCGACGATTAAATAAATTTCTTTCAAAATTATTTAATTAGAAATAGTATAAACCCTATTTCGTGAGCTCAATACCATCAACGTAATTTTTCAAAAGCGTAAAGCTTAACAAATTCAAGAATCTTTAAATATTACAGATACTAACTACACATATTAACGTTATCGGAAAAATCATCAAAAGTCATGAAATGTGTTTATGTGTGAGTAAACTTTGCAGTGATTAAACTGCAAAGATTTGGAACTAAGAATTTATTTCCCAGTCAAATAATACATCCTAATTAAAACGCCATATTTTGATGCTCTTTTGCTTCTACATCTAAAGCAGCAGGGAATTGTTTCACGTTCCCCTTTGTGACTGAATTATATGAGTTTTCCCATTTCATTCCGTGTAGAATTCAGAAAGAACATTTCAGCAGTGTCTACAAGCATTAACCAAAATCAACACGTAAAAACAGCACCCTGTTTTGATAAAGTTGGCAACAAAGAAGCTGCATGATAAGTATTCTTCCCTTTTGCAGAAATTCGTCATGCAACGTCCACAATTCGTTTTTATGTCATTTCCGTCATTGGATGTGATGAGGATCGTTTTGTGCGCTCTTGTTCCTGGTTTTTCTCTTTTATTGTATCTGGATAAAAGAATATCTGTGACAAATCGTTTTCTTTCTTGTTTTTCCTTTTGTTTACGTTTTTTTTTGTAGAATTCACTGCTGCAGATAATAATTATATATCTATCCAGATAACCCAAAATATATCATATTATGAAAATTAAACGAATGAAATTTGAATATAACGATCAAATATTTTCATTAAACCACCTGGGCGTTTCATCCAGATCGGTCATTATATATCACACAGCATGAAGATCATAATCAGAGAGGCCCCTATCATGGATAATGGTAGGAAGTAAATGTACAATGATTTTTGTTATAGTATTCCAAATAAAATACTTTGAACAGCGAAAATGAAATGGACGGTATATATTCGAATAAAAAAACTGGAAAACATTCATTAGTATATATATATATATATATATATATATATATATATATATATATATATATATATATATATATATATATATATATATATATATATATATATATATATATATATATATATATATATATATATATATATATATATATATATATATATATATATATATATATATATATATATATATATATATATATATATATATATATATATATATATATATATATATATATATATATATAAAAAAAATGAACACTAGACATTTATTCGAAAAATTCAAATTAATCAAGATGTAAAATACGATGTGATGTCTCCATTATCCTTCAAGGGATAAATGTTAGAGAAATATTGAAATCGATGCTACACCTGATGGAAGTGCGAGACATATAGGTTTCGTTCTGCAAGGAACTCGTCAGTCGCACCACGTCCATCGAAGTGAGGCAACGATTTCAACCTCCAAGCATCTTCTTGTGACTCCAAGTGGAAGACTGTAGAGTTATGAATAGTCCACAATTCCATCTATGAGAATCAGTAGAAAACACCTCTCAGATTATAGACACACCAAGCATCGAAATTTCACATATCTTCTATACCCGTAGGTATCTACTAAATTGCAATGTCTATTTGACAAATATCATCGAACGATGTTTTTAAATGTCAATAGGTTGCGTTAGTAGTACGCTCGCAATTAAATTCCTATTGACATTAAAAAACATCGTTCGATGATATTTGCCAAATAGACGTTGCAATTTAGTAGATACCTACGGGTATAGAAGATATGTGAAAATTCGATGCTTGGTGTGTCTATAATCTGAGAGGTGTTTTTTACTGATTCCCATAGATGGAATTGTGGAGTATTCATAACTCTACGGACTTCCACTTGAAGTCACAAGAAGATGCTTGGAGGTTGAAATCGTTGCCTCACTCCGATGGACGTGGTGCCACTGACGAGTTCCTTGCAGAACGAAACATATATGCCTCGCACTTCAATCAGGTGTGGCATCGATTTCAATATTTCTCTAACATTTATCCCTTGAAAGATAATGGAGACATCACATCGTACACGTTCACATATCTAGCTCTACTATAACATTCTTTTGATTAATTTGAATTTTTCGAATGAATGTTCTAGTGTTCATTTTCTTAAATATTTCATTCAGTGCCATAAGCACAAAAAATTTCATTTCCTTATATATATATATATATATATATATATATATATATATATATATATATATATATATATATATATATATATATATATATATATATATATATATATATATATATATATATATATATATATATATATATATATATATATATATATATATATATATATATATATATATATATAGCTTTTATATCTTTGACTTGCAGCATTGAGTTTTCTGCGAGTTATGTTGGTACATCTAATAGCTATCATTTTTAAAAACGCAATTTAAACTGTAAATTGAAGAAAACTATGTATTCTTCTTTATAATCAAATACACCAAGTGTTATGTTAGTAACGTGTGTTTTAGTCTATTTAAATTCACCGAAATTTTATATTGAATTGAAGTTTCAATATTAGTCGTGATAGCTCTGTTGTACTAACCGAAATGTGTGATGAGATATTGAGTTTTTTATATCCTCTTTTCGAGAATTAATAATGAGTTCTTACTCATACTATCAATTAAGTGTTCTTGAATTTTCTTAATATACGCGCAATTTTTAAAAATTTTTTCCTGACAATAACAAACACAACAAAAAAAAGTAGTGAGATCGGTCCAGCCGTTGACTCTACATTTTAGTTAGAATTTTTCTCGCCTTAAAAACCATCCTCAGACTTCAACGAACATTGTAAAGAAATAATTGGCAAAATTGGTCCAGGCGTTGTTGAGTTATGCGCTTACCAACACATTCTGCGATTCATCTACATATTAAAGATATATACATATATTATAATATGTAAATAATATATATTAATATATTAGCATTATTCATTCTTCATGGAACGAGAAGTTGTTTGATAAATTCAGAAAGAGCTATATTACCTCTACTATCATAAGGCTTTCTTGTGCTTCCCCACAAGACTTGGATCCCTCGAAAGTGGATTCTTCGAAGTACCCTGAGAAATTCTGGATGAAACAGTTACAGACCAGAAGTGTATGAACGAATATTTCTGTTATTTAAGTGTGTATACTGAATTCAGTGAGTTTTATTAGTACATTGAATAGTCAGAATCGCAATTGCTCCAGTTGTCGGCATATTTTGAATAAAACTGAAGAGCTTCGTAGATATCAGGAGTTCGCAATACGAAGTTTTATCATCAAAATCAGTTTCACCGCAGTTGATAATGAATTGGGCTGAATGTAATCCAATTATACTGTTCCGTGAAGACGGGAACGACAGGCGTTATAGGTTGAGGAGTTCAGACGAAAGTTCCAGGAAGTTTTTAATCAAACAGCGTCTGATTCAATTGGGAGCCACACGGGGGCGCTGTCTGCATTGTCGTGCCCTTCTCTGTTGAATGCAACGTCTTTGCATTGCAAACTTGAAATTACGTTCTTATCGAATTAGAATTTTTGCGCGTCCTCTCTTCTATTTAGGCGTGTACAGCGGGATTCAAATTCTGATTAAAATTTAATGAGGTGGAAATTATTTTTTATCTTGAAATTTATAACCGGTATTTTTCTGGAATGAATTTTTCCTGCCTTCGAAAACACGTCATAAAAAATTTATCACAACAATTCACAGGACTTTTTTGTGAAAGTTCGAATGTGGGCAATGTTATTTTTCGAAAGAGAGAGTTTCATTTCGAAATAGATGGGTATTTTCCTGAAGAATGGAACATATTTCATGGTGTACAGTTTAGTCGAGTAATACATTTTGTCTTGAATTTGCAATCAACGGGTGTTTCTTTAGAGGTATAGAACTTTAAGTTGGCATTACTGTTGAAGATGGCGACCGTTTTAACAGCTGAGAAGTGATTTGTTCTCAGTTTGGTTTGGCAATTTATCTTGAATAGAATCACACCTGAACAACGCTTGCAAATAGTGCAATATCATTACGAAAATAATGGTTCTGTGCGGAATACGTATCGCGCACATTGTCCATTTTATCGTCGACAAAATCGTCCATCAGAGCAGTTAATTCGATCAATCATGGAACGTTTTCGCACCACGTTTACTCTTATTGTTAACTCGCATCCCCAGAGACGCCGTACGGTGCGTACAAAAGAAGCTATTGCTACTATAGAGCGTAGCATTAAGGAAGACCCGAATGAGTCCATCCGCCATCGAGCACAGGAATGGGATCTGTGTCCATCCACTTTATGGAAGATTTTGCGAAAGGATCTTGGTTTGCGTGCTTACAAATTCCAACTCGTGCAAGAATTGATCATCAAACAAGGCGTAGATTCGTCGAAAAGGCCCAAAACGAGATTGCCGTTGTTCCAGATTTTCATACGCGAATTTTGTTTAGCGATGAAGCGCACTTCTGGTTCAATGGCTACGTCAACAAACAAAACTGCCGCATTTGGAGTGAAGATAATCCTCAAATGTATGTCCAAACACCGTGACATCCAGAAAAACTGACTCTTTGGTGCGCTTTATGGGCTGGTGGAATCATTGTTCCGTACTTCTTCAAATACGATGATGGCCAGAACGTTACAGTCAATGGTGATCGGTATAGAGCTATGAATACTCACTTTTTCATTCCTGAACTGAACAACAATCATGTACAGGAGCTGTGGTTTCAACAAGACGGCGCAAAATGTCACACAGCTCGTGCCACAATCGATTTATTGAAAGACACGTTTGGTGACCGCCTAATATCACGTTTTGTACCTGTGGATTGGCCTCCAAGATCTTGTGATTTAACACCGCTAGACTACTTTTTGTTGGGCTATGTAAAGTCATTGCTATATTCGGATAAGCCACAAAAGCTCGACCATTTGGGAGACAATATTCGCCGTGGTATTGCCGATATACGGCCACAAATGTTGAAAAAAGTCATCGAAAATTGGACGTACAGATTGGACTACATCCGAGCCAGCTGTGGCGGTCATATGCCAGAAATTATATTTAAAATGTAATTCCACAAGATTATCTTTCAAATGAAAAAAAATCTTGTCAGTCAAATGATCCATCGTTGTTTCATTGCAATTTAAAATTCTATACCTCTAAAAAAATATCTATTATTAGTGATTATTCGAAACTGTATGTTTTTTTACAATCATATATGATTTTTCTGATACCCAGGTCTGAAAATTTTGAATACTATGACTGCTATCAAGCTTACAATCATTCTATTGAAAAAATCTGTAACCACTTGTTGGCATCCAATCAACAAACTCTCTCCTATGTGCATGATATTAAAGATTCACTTTCTTGGCGAAGAAAACTTTGTGAGAATGACGGCATAAATTTTCATTGTTGGATTTTCTATCTTCAATATTCTCAACAGAGCCTCCATAAGTGTGGGATTCGTATCCACTGAGAGTCCATCCTAATGGATATAATTGGATTTTAAACAACACTTTCTGTACAGCTTGGTACTGGTATTTAGACGTTCAGTGTGTTGATCGACGAAGAAATCTTCATAACGAAACCATCATTTTGTCGTTATTCTCGAAATATTGTACGAGTGAAGTTCCATTTTCAATCTCTTCTTCAGCTGTATCAGGTCTCCACGTATTGTTGGAAATCAGTTTGTTCCATATTTTAAGATCTTTGAGGAGTATGGCATATTTTTCGCAAGCTTCATATACCAGTTCATCATCTGCTATTTCATTGTCACTGCCTATCAAAATTGGCGGCAAAAGTTATTCCGGTGCTCAAGGGCGGCGATTCATCACATATTGCAATTACAGGCTTATTTCTATATTGTCGAATTTTTGTAAATTGTTTGATATTATACTTTTTTAATATCATATATCCTAAGATCAGAAATAGTGTTGCAATTGGGCAACATGGGTTTATGACTAGAAGATCATGCTCTACAAATTTGCTTGAAGTTTTTCAGTTCATATGTGAGGAGTTGGACGGAGCAGGACAGGTCGACGTTAATATACAGATTTACAGAAGGCGTTTGATAAGATGAATCATGGAGTACTTATGGTTAAAACTAGGAAACTTTTGGATTTACGAATAATTTATCACTTCTCATGGAGTCCTACTTGAGTAATCGCAGACAATTCGTACAAATTGTGAACTGCAAATCAAGAGGTTTCTATTTACTTCTGGAGAGCCGCAGGGATCCAATCTTGGACCCCTTCTATTTGTCTTCTTTATTAACGAAAATTATTAATAGTGGACTGCATGAACGTCGCTTATTCGGACGATATCTAAATTCATTAGAGCGTGTCCACTATACATGATTGTTTGAGGCTACAAAGTGACCTGAATGATATCAGCCTGTGGTGTAATAAGGTTCTGTTCTGTTTACACTTGAATGTCATGAAATGTAATGTGGTGGCTTTTACTAGAAAGAGAAATGTGATAATTTCTGATTACAACATTGAAGGTGTGAATCTGACTCTACTTCTGGAGGTTAAGGACCTCGGCCTAGTATTTGATGAAAAATTCTCATTCATACCTCATATCAACCAATTCATTATTTCATGTAGCAAAGTTTATGGCTTCGTCTCCCGCAATGCAAGATTCGAGAAATTCGAGAACAGAATTTCTCAACACTGGTCCATGTATTTTATGCCCTAGTGGGAAGCAAATTTGAGTATGGCTGTCTTGTTTAGCGACCAATATTTAATTGACAAATAAACCATCTGGAGGCACTAAAGAGGAAGTTCTTGAATTGGCTTTCATTTCGAGAAGATGGATTTCTGGTTTTCTGACTTGACGGATATGTAAATAAATAAAACTTTCGCATCTGGAGTGATGAACAGCATAATACAAGATGAACAGCATGATGAACATGCCATACAAGAATTACCGATGAATCCCGAAAAAACGGCAGTTTGGTGTGGTTTATCGGCTTGTGGCATCATCGGTACATTTTTCTTCAACGACGAGCGTCGTTACCGTCAACGGCGAACGATTCGAGCCATGATATTTTTTTGCCCCAGTTGGCAGAGTTGATCATCAAGACGGTTAAAACAATGTAAAGGATGAATTTGCAGCTTATTTCTCGAAGGGCCAATTGGCCACCAACATCATGCGACTTGAAGCCTATCAATTTCAATGAAAAAAGGTCAATTTATCGAATATATACGATGCAAATTGAGTATTTTATTCGATTAAAAGAAAACTACCCTCGAAAGAATCACCCATCATAATTATGTTTTAATGTTGTTTATCTATGTTGTTATTGATATTTTCAGACACAATATTTTGTATTCATTATTCATTACGTATTTTCCTGAAATTCGGTTATTACTTGTTGGAAATATATGCTTATTATTATCATTATTATTATTATTATTATTATTATTATTAATTATTATTATTATTATTATTATTATTATTATTATTATTATTATTATTATTATTATTATTATTATTATTATTATTATTATTATTATTATTATTATTATTATTATTATTATTATTATTATTATTATTATTATTATTATTATTATTATTATTACTATTATTATTATTATTGAAGTTTTTATTATTATTATACTGAGCAGCAGAAAATGAGCTAGAGGCATCGAAGTTTCTGCATGTTACCGAGCTAAGCCATGACTGATATCTGTCGGCCATATTCAGCAAATTCTAGTTGGTGTACATAATCCTGGGCGTCTAGATTATCTGCACCTTTCGAAAATGAAACCATATTCTGAAACTGTTTAACTTTTTATTACTGTTGCAGAATTGACGGTTCATGATTCTACCCCAGCAAGCAGCGCTGACCACTGATATGATCTCAACATTCTTTGTCGTATTTCTAGATTGAGGTTGCTGTTACCAAAATCATTATCAGAAAGTATTTAGAGCTGTTTCGCCACTGCAGCTTATCCATTCATCTGCATCCTAGGTTTCCGGAGTTATGACATCCAAGTAGTATGAAATCTTTCACCTGTTATCTGTTCTGGTCTTATTTTGTAGATCTATCAGGAACGGGTTGCCTACTGAACACAATAAATTGCATGATACTGATTGTTAAGCCTCATTCCACGACGACCCTCTATTGAACATAATTTAATAGTTGTTGCACTCTTTCCACTAACTTAAATATCAATGATTTTCTCTGTCACAATACATCTCTCCTTTCAGGAGCTCATGTTCACCAATTTTCAGCCATATTCCTGACTATGGTTGACGACAATGTCTTAAACTTCCTGCTTTCGCTCAATCGAATTCAGTTTTTTCAGGTTGACCACGAGAACGATACATTCTGAGATTTCAAACCCTTCAAAGATTATTGCTCAAGCATCTGAAAGTACACTCAGTTCAAAACTTACTGTTAAAATATGTTCACATTTTCTACAGAATTTCATCTCCACTCAAAAACAGTTACCTACAATACGTCCCAAAAACTACTCTTTATTGACATGTCATTCATAAATTTCGTGCAAGTTTAAGAAATATATTCTGTATTCCATAAGTGAGTCGAAAGAGCCTCTGGATCCTCAAAGTCGTCCAATTGAACTACAAAGTTCTGAATTGAAATTTTAGATGACTTCGATCTTTAATACATCAATTTTTTTATAATTCGAAGTATCATATTCCATTTTCATGACGTAGAATAAAGTTTGTTATACTTGTTATTTTGCAAGAGAAATTGTGGTTCATATCTATTAGAAAATGATGGGCAGTCGAAAATTTTTATATGATAGAGGTTCTGTACGAATTGTGTTCACTGCTAAAGAGTTTCCGGGTCAAAAATTAGGCAGAGCATTCTTTAAATTCGTAGCTTTCATTACAGCGAAAAGACTGCGACGACTACTAGTAATCAAGTACAGAATTTCAGAAGAAAAGTTCGGTAATTCTGCTTTCACAACTTTCCTCAAAAGAAAATGTTTTCATCTCTAATTTAGCTCTGGCTATCAAGAGGAAGTAGAAATGAAACACGTTCAGCGGAGCAATTTTACAACACTAAAATATATTCTTCCGAAGTTGGAAAATTTAATGGGGACTCTATGGAGCTTCGAAACTTTGCACCGGAATCTCTACAAATTCTCTTTCGGAATTCGTCGGGATGAAGTTAGATCCGTAATAATATTCCAGTTGCACGTTTTTTTGTGCGGAAAAGCTCCAGAATTAGCTGAAATTCGTTTCTGTATACGACGAGAAATATAATCATAAAAGTATATGGCCATATATACATGGCATAATGATATAATCCAACTGAAAACGTTCTGTGGAAAATGGAATAAAAGTGCAGGTTGGCTTCGAAAAAACCGAAAATCCACTTCAGGACTGTAGCAGAATGGTCCTCGAATTTTATTCATATGGAGTTAAAAGCACATTCGGGAATGTACATATAAAGTAATTTAATTATGCTCATGAATTACTATTGGTACATGATCTAAACATAAAAAGAACTTCACGTTCTGTGGATATGGAGGATCAACACATGATCTGTCTAAGGATCAGAGTGCTCGACAATTACGAAACTAAAGAAATAGAACATTGATTATATAGAATAGCTTTTTCTTTCAATTTGATCTTTGGTTCAAGGATATTATATTCACTTCTGAACTTTGCTGTCTCTTCAGGATGTGTCCATGGAAAATGTAGTGAAAGATTTTCCTGCTTTTGATAATCTACCACGTAAAAAGTCATCTGAATGCAATTTGAAACGATCTTGTGGTATAATTTGCCATAACATCTTTCTTGTTTTAGCTTGCTTTCTCTCTACTGTAAATACGTTTCTTGTATTTCTTGTTATCCTATTTGAGTATCAAAATTTTTTGTACATGCACATTATATTTTACTTTTTTGTTGTGTGTTCAACCTTGAATATTCCTCACTTTATATTAATCTAATTATAGCTTCGCTTCTTTGTGGAGTTGAATATATTCGAAATCTGTTCACATCTTTCATTTTCTGTAGATATTGTGCTTTTTCTTACGCAAATTGGTGAATCTAGCAATCAGGGTTTTTTGAAAGTAGTAACTTCTCTGACAAAAGAACGATTCAACAATGAGGTCAATAAGAAATGGAAAATATATCATATCAATTGAATATGGAATTAAATATAACATTTTAAATAAAACTAACTCGGTGATTTTTATTATATGTTGTTGAAATACGACGTCTGTTTCAGTATTACTTTGCCATCATCAGATATTCAAATTTACATTTTCTGTGATCTTTATATTGCAAATATTATTAGAGGATTAGACGAAAATGGTCTCTAATATAGCACTGTTATTAACGCCTTCAGAATTTTTATGTCCGCTCATATTGTCAACTTATGTTGGATAGGAGGCTTATCTCTCCAATAATTATGAATTTCTGCATTGACGTTATAACTTTAGCATCACGCATTCAAACATATATGAACTAAGCTTAAATTTTCAAAAATTTATGCTGATATAATTGCGATAACTTCAAGGTTACCAGCGCATTCACCATTTTGTACGCTGCTAATTGACACCTGAACAACCTGTCCATTCAGCAACATTGTCATCTGAGTTTGAAAAATCTAATTGATGTTTCACTTAGGTTTGAGTTTAAAAACGAATGAACTTTTCAGAACTTCACATTATGGAATGTATCTGACTATATGATAAATTTTAACATAAACTGAAAGAATTTTCTACTATGACTTAAATTTCCAGGAACACAGATATAATTAAGATGTTCTTAGTGCATGTTCTATTTTCCATTATTTACAGGTTCATTCGTCAGTTTTGAAGGTATGAGAAAATTATTGCAATGTAAACAAATAGGAAAATATCATTTTGTAACTGAAAGGTAAGAATGCGAATCCATAAAAGTACTTGAAACGGAATAAGTCATATTATTCATCGAACAAAAGACAATTTCCATAATGAGATAAGCAGATCCCTAACTCAGTAATCTACTGAAAATAGTTACTAAAATTCAAGTATACTCCTTTTTGTGTTTAAGAAATGAAAGAGAAGCTGATTGTTTGGATGCAGTCCTATGATTTCGTTGAAGTGCAACTTGGTTATTGCACTGATATTTTGTTTCTGACTATAGAAAATAGTCGTTATTTTGGTTGTTATTGAAATGTCTTCAGATAGAAGGTTTTCTCGAATCGTCTTCTACAGTCCTATCTTTCACTTGTCCTTCTAAAACATCCTCACATTTTCTTGCTCCTTAAATATTTACGTGGAAAACAAGAAAAGCATCGGGGTTGGCGTGTGGTGGCCCACACATTTGCCATACACCTGTGGTCCATTTAGTGATTTATTAACAACTTCTAACCACCCTTCTCGCTGTTCGTGACAACCAGGATGATATACGAGGTAATAAGATGTCTCTTTTGGAAGCAGTGAATCAACAAAACAGTACGATACAGTCCAAGGAAAAACTAGGAATTGTCATGCGTCTTTGATTTATACGGTTGTTTTCCCATACACGATTCATGACGACTTCAGGTTTGCAGGTTTTCGCACCGAAAACTTTCCCAGAGTTTCGATTTTCACATTTATTATTCTGTTGAACTTTTTGTGTCAAACTGAAAAGCAGTGACATGTCCGTGTGCTTTTTGTTCATTGAATTCAATTCAGGCACAGTTGACATTTTCGAGTTTGACGAACGGTTATAACATGTTTTATTCAATTAGTTCAGATGGCCTGTTAATCTTGTTTCGATAAAGTATATGATATATGCTGCAATGGACCTTGCTAAAAATAATTCTCTGAATACTCCATTGTTGCTTGACTAATATGTGCAACTTTTGTTGAAAACCAGTATTCTATTTTGTTAATTCTACTGCAAAAATCAAGAACCCATAAATTAACTTGAGAATAAACATGAAGTTGACACTAATACAAATATACGAGTATATTCTAGATTGTGCATATCTGTACGAAATTACGCTGGTTAAGACAAACTACTTTGTGAGTCGATGAAATAAATGAATACAGACTGTCATAACGAGAAGAAAAATGAGAAAAATGGTTGAAGTACTATTGGAAGAACGAAACTTCTACTCTTCATACAAATGTAATAGAACATTTGTGAAACTACAAAGTGCCAAATGCCATACAATGAAGTGCCAAAAATAAAAAAGTATTGTTTTTATAAAACTGAGGTTGCGAGAATGTGACGTTTGCTTGTCAATATTTGATGAGTTTCTAATAATTTGATGAGTTAATTACGTCAGCAGCTTGATATGATTTTTCAACTGACAATTGACGTTGTGAGTTGTAAGCTACAAAATAGAAAATAATACATACATATAATGGAAAATTAATTTGAGACATACAGTGAGACATAGTGTTTGTTGAACTCGAATAATAAATAACTATTTATTACGTCTTTTCTGAATTCTCTCAGTAATTGAAAAAATTCTCAGTGTTTATTCAGGAAATTATACTATGAAAATTAGAAAACGTTCAAAACATTTTGTTCTTTCTAAAAGGTTAAAATTATAATTCAAACAGTTATACAATGGAATGTAGAATAATGGAAGTTTTTATTTAATTTCTAGCATAGCAGAATGCAGGTTTCCTTATTGAAAATGATGTTTGTACAATAATATTCAACTTCCTATTTTTGAGTTAGTTTAGGGGTGAACGAACGCTTTATGAAGCGAATTTCAACGAGAAAAATTGCAGCAAAAAGTGTAGTTCGAATGAATTGAATAGAATGACTAAATGAGTTGAATTGAATTGACTTTTTCATTATACTAATAATTTGTACGTTCATTCTGATAAAGTATTGAATGTGATTGAAGAGTTATTGATTGAGGCATTAAGTTGGTTGGATCTCCACCTGTGAGACGAAAATAGTTTGAGATATTCAAGTTTACGAAAGTGTAATTACATAGTTACAAAATCTATGATATCTATGTTTAATTATAAAAACCAAGCTGATTGTTCCAATTTGAGCAAAATCACCAAAACGCGTACCCTTACATTTTGTTATCGAAAATCCATACTGATGCCAGTCTAAATATTCCTGAATTCAATCAACAAATTTTCCCATTTAATAATATCCCTAACTCATGAAATAGCTTATAGAGAGGACACAAAAATTGATTTCCTTGAACCGTCTACAGAATAAACACAAATATATCCCAAAGTAAAGCACCCTAGGCCCATATTTGAAAGTGGAAGTTCTGGGGTTCAAAATTGGCGTGCTCTGAATATTGAGACATCTTACCGAATAGCTACTTTAATTTTCGTGAATATTTTCTCATAAAAGGTATACAGTTCAATTGTTACCAATTTGTAATCTTCAGAATATTCAATATTCATTCGATATGAAGATATATATATATATATATATATATATATATATATATATATATATATATATATATATAATATGTATATGGAAAATGTTTTTATGAGTTCTCGGCAAAACGTAGGCCCACTATAATTGAGACGTAACCAATTTGTCAACCTGGCCTATATTTCGATTATGGTTATAATCTTCATCAGCACTCAATAAAGTAACAGATGTAAATGAAATATCATGACCAAAATTCTTACATCTTACGGCCAACTGGTTAACTGTTTGAACAACACCATAAGAAGTATTGTATATAGTTAAAAAATATATGATACTATACAGAAACTGGATGTTATTAATAATAATAAAATATCAAAATATATAAATTGCGATAACCTAACTGAATGATAGAACCGATAATCCAGAATTTTCGAAGCACAGATAAATATCACCAAAAAAACACAGAAGATAAAAGAGTTAATCACTACAGAAACAAATGTCATCACAAGCAAGTACCACAAAATGTCTATTAAAACTCATAGGTTATTGAAAGAGGTTTGAAATGTTTTGAAAGTAAATAACTGTAAATGCAGCTGAGTCTAACAATGTCCGTCCTTTTATTGATACTATTAACATTTTTATTTATGTGGGACATTTTTAAGGAAATTCTTTTTTTTGTAGCTACCAGCCACATCCAGTACTCTAAAATTTTCAGAATCAAAGCGATGTTCCTTTTTTGTGGAATTTAGTGTTGAAACAAAGCACATCTATCAGGCTTTCGACATTCCTCATCAAACTTTTGAATAGTACTTGATAGGCAGAAAGCAACGCGGTTTTAGCCTTCGGTATACATAAATTGAATACTGTGTTTCATCTGGAGTGCCCCAAGGATCCATATTTGGTCCCTTGCTTTTTACAATGTTCATAAATGATATAATCGATGTCATTGATGTTGAGGGTATATGGTTCGCAGATGGCTCCAAGATATTTCTTTATGTTTCCAGCATTGGTGACTGTGAACGCATTGCACAAGAAACTTGTGTAATATCGTAAATTGGTGTGATTTCAACAAATTAAATCTCCAAATTTCATGTTATATCGTTCTCCACAAAATACAATTTGTAAATTTCAACTATAAAATTGGTGATAATATTTTGAGAAGACCTAATACATTTATTGACCTTGGCGTAACCTTTGGTTCTCAGCTAACTTTTGTGCCATATATCAATGCTACACTAACCGCTGCCTGTATATGGTTTCATTATTCGCATTGGTAAGAAATTTAGCAATATATCAACTCTGAAAACCGTATTGTGATTTCGTAATATCTAAACTTGAATACTGATCAACAGTCTGGCATCCTGGTTGTCAACTAGAGTCTCTACAACGAAAGTTCCTGAGCTTCAGCATTGATAGAATATTTCCAGCAGCTAGAACGAATAAATTTTCTCCATTGCACACTGTAATATTTTGGGAGCTAAGGTGGATATTTTCGACTGTTCTTCTGTTACTGATATTAAGGCAAGTTTCTTTGATATATATATATATATATATATATATATATATATATATATATATATATATATATATATATATATATAATATCTGTTAAAACAATCATGTATGTGTATTCAGGAACAGAATTCATTCAGTTATATAATTATGTGTGTATATCAAGTGTTGATATGTGAATGTATATGTATTAGTGTGTTTAAATTTATATGTATAATATAAGTTTCTTCAGCATTTTTTTTTGAGTTTTTTTATTCCTATAATTATTATATTTTATTTTATAAGTTTTTATTCATATCACAAATTCTTCCATTTGAAATCGAATTTTAAAATTTGAAAGCACAAAATTAGAACTTTTGTACTAACAATTCTGTTTTTTGTATCTAGTTTTTCCTGTTTTGTAATTAGGACCTGTCCTGTAAAACAGTGTATCTAAATAAATAAATAAATGAATCAGGGTGAAGTCTTACATCACTTTTATGAAGAGTTTTTTTTTATGGTGTGGGATATTTGATCTATATATACTCCTTGACAATTCAAGCAAGGATACCATAGACACAGTCTGATGTGGAAAATGGAGGCACGTAATCTTTTCATCTTGTAAAATAACTTCGCCCAGTAACGATATTGTATTTGGCTAGTTTTAACTCGTCTATTCCACAGAAAATGAGAAACAGTTCTGCCGTGAGAGTACGAAAATATGGTAAGAATCTATATTTGATTGATAGAGCCTGCGAGTTTATGTGTAAACTCTGCTTTGTATTAAGATTGATTATAGAGGCAGGAAACGGTGGTTTGATAACAGTACCTACTCCATAGAATCTTCCTCACAAGTGTTTTTGGATATCCATTGTTAATTAGGACTACGTCCAGAGGGGCTAATCTGAAGAAGATTGACTCTGATAACAATCTACGTTGATAATATTTCCTTCGGATCTAACCATTATGGTGTCCAAAAACAGCACAGATCTCCCAGTCGTCATATGCACAGTAAGCTCAATATGTTCATCAATGGAGTTGAAAAAATCCATAATTTAAGTCATCTACATATTGTCATAAAAATGATAAATTGAACGACAATTTTGGAACACTCGTATTGAGTAAAGAAGACAATACTATAGATGCAACAATGGGATTGAGACGGCCCTCCATGGGACAACCAAAGACCAACCAATTGGTCTTCAGTTATGTTCGTGCGAGAAGAAATTCTGGTTGATAATTTTAATCATCAGTTGTTTTCATATGTTCGAGAATAAGTTAACTAATCCATTTAGTTTTCTAGAAAACATGAAGATATCCTCAACTGAAAATCTGTGGTAATCTTCGAAAGACGCACTCAAACTCTCTTCTATGAATTTAGACAGGTCAGAGGTACCCGAACCAATCATGAAAACCATAGGACGAAGTGAGTGATCCGTTTTATGGATTTTAGGCGAACCATAAAGAGTTTAAGGGAAAGTTGTAGTTGTATTATGCAGAGTTTGCATTCTCTTTGTCCCTTTTTCTCTTTGTCAGTGATACCCGAACGGTATTTTTCTCGAGTTATATTTTTGTTTGAAGATCTAATTTTTTCTGTTACTAATGTGCTTGTGTGTATTATTTATAATTTATATTATTAGGGTCTTCGTAAATCGTAATAACATAAACGAATCCCTTAGAATTTCTTGAAATGCAAACTCATTCCGTACATTATATAGTTGGAAACTGCATTTCGCCTTTTAATAATCTAAAGACTTCAAGCATCAAAGGAAGCCAAACACAACTTCTATAATTCGAATAAGCCTCTACAGGATTTGAACAGATCGCTCTTCCTCGGGAACCTTGTAGTGTTTATTCAAGGAAGTAATTAAAGATCCAGCACCTAATGATTTTGACCGGTCAGGCTGATTGTTGTTTGTGTTGCACTTCTGTTAGAATGCGCTCCTCTATTCAGTTGGGAAAAGCCTTCTGGAAGTGGAATCGGAAATGCCTCTCACGTAGACCTGCGTTATTTACACCGAGTTTCGTTTCTTCTTTGTTTTGAAACAGAAAAAACACTTCTGAGGACAAAAGTGATGGTCACTTATTATTCTGAAAGAAATGTTTTTCTTTTCTTCTCAATACTTGTTTGTGTAAGAAAATCATGAAGTGTTCGAGAATATCAAATTATTTTTCATCCTTCTTTCAGGGAAATTATATTCATGAGTGAAATATATCAAGAGAAAACATAATGAATATCTTTAAAATGAAACATAGCTTTCACTGGAATTATTTTATTTCCAGATGAAGGGATCAATCTGTCTGTACAAATTCTTGTTTATATGAATGACGAATGCAGCTTTCTTTTGCTGAAAAATATAGAGCAGGGGAAAGGAAGATACAGCGAATATTCATGTTGAAATCATAACCAATTTCGAAAATATTTTGTATTCGAAATATTTTCTAAAATCCGTATGAAGGTGAATACATGTTCAATATCGGGAGTTTTTAAAGAATAAATGATAATTTTATGTCCTAGACCTCTATACTCGTGGCATTTTCATTTAAAATATTGTGTGCCCTACTACTCAATTCCTTATTTCAAATTTCTTGAATCGTTGAAGTTACTGACTATCTGTTTTCATGAGATATTTTCAAAAGACTTTTTATCGGATGTTTATTACTTCAGGCAATTTTCGCTAGTCAAAATAAGCATAATGTGCCTGGAGCTCGAATATATTGAAAACTTTCGTCTTGTACAATTCAGTATTTTATGTAGATTACAATATACTCTAAATGAACGGAGATATTGTTAGGAAACATTTCATTATTTAGTTATAGATTTGAATTCATCATACAATTCGAAACATTCGGGGAATTTCAAGAATATTTTTCAAAACTTGCGGCTAACATTTCTGTCCATTTACCTATTAAAAAGAATTTTATAGTAAAGGAAATGCATTGAATTCTTGAGAATAGGTTGTTTGTCCGAAACACATGTAGATCGTACTAAGCGATTCATCTAGAATTGAACCTAGTAATTTTGTTTCTATAATACGATTAATATTACACAAAATGCTGTGTAAGGGGTTTATTGATTTTATTGTATTTAATCGTTGGTTATCATTGTATTCACAAAATTGAGTAGTTAACAGAAAAAAGTTTTTGATTTTTGTACCTACACGATACCGGATATTACGAAACCGAGGAAGTTTCCTTTCAATTCATGGTTTTTCTTCTATTCTGTGATGAATTTTTTTTTTCAATTCACTGGACCTACAGTTTAACGTCGGTTCCGAACGGCCATTGGGCTTGTAATCGATGTACATTACTCAGCATATATCAATATTTAAACTACTTCAATCATAGACAAACAAACACAAACACTCATACCTTCAGCGGGGCTCGAACCCGAGTTCTACCGCACCATAGTCGGAAGTTCTATCGACTAAACTACGGAGACAGGCGATGAATAATCAATTGCACCATATGATATTTATACCCCTTCATTAAATATCCAAAATATAAGTCCGTTGTTATAGTTTTTAAGGTTGTAGATAAGTTTTTTTTAAGTCCAAATGATGAGAATGTATTTCAACAATACTACCGCCATAAAAGCATCGTTTTTTTCATTACAGTCACGTTTTTAATACAGTTACGTTACGTTAAACGTTTGTCACTGGACAACTAAACAAAAAAAAGAAAAATTAAACAATTGTCAACTACAAAACAATGTTCTTGTTACCATATTGATTTATTACTTTTTACTTGAATGAGTTCATAGCTTTATAAGGGCTTTGTTTTCACTAATTCTATATGAGTTTAGTCATTGAATATAACTTAAATTCAAACACTTGAATTTATGATTTACACTTTATTGACTACATAGCATGACGCGTTTCGTCGTTAGAAACGACTTCTTCAGATGCTTACAGAATAATAATGCCGCGTCATGCTATGTAGTCAATAAAGTGTAAATCATAAGTTCAAGTGTTTGAATTTAAGTTATATTCAATTATAATGGATTTACATCAAGTAAACGCCAACACTATTAAATAAATAAAAAAAAAATGAGTTTAGTCATTGTCGATCGATTTATATTTCAGCAAATATTTCAAACTTGCCAGACCAGTTCATAATTAATGATGAAAATCTCATGGTTCCAATGAAGATTGTAGTTACTAAAAATTTTTATATCAATGATATAAAAAATGATATAGATATGATTAATTTCACACCTTCTATGTATAATCGAGGTGTAAACTGAGCTTCACGTTGTTTTAGTAAAGTTCAACAATTCGCACGTATTCTTTCGCTTGAAGAAAACAGAAAATAATTGCTTGGGATGTGCGATTCCTTGTGAGCCGCTTTTCCGTTTACCCCCACCCACATCTCGGATCCGGCTGATTTCCTGTTGGATTGGATCTTTTCACCCTCCTCTCGTTGTTGAGCCGAGGATAAACCTAATATATGAGGTAGCTGAAGTCAAGGGGAAACTCTGAGGTATTTATTATTATCTCCAGAACTCTGGAAAAATTTGGACATTTTCGAGCAGGTAGACGTTGCTTTTGTCGTTTAAGGGAGGATGTACTACGTATGGAAATCAGGTGTTTATATTATTCGACAAAAAGAAAAATCTTTGAATTGATTTGAAATTATTATTCAGATATTTTCTCATGAAAAAAACAGAGTGGAGTTCATTTGGAAAAAAACTCAAGTCAAATTCAAACAAATGTGCATAGTATGCATAGTATGTGCATAGTTATCTTAAAAAGTGGAGAATAATTCGAGTAACTTTATTCATTATGTAAAATCGAATATTCATTAATGATTCCTTTAATCAATTTTATCTATCATTTTCATTATCAACAGGTCAATTGATAGCAAAGTATTGGAAAATCCTTTGATGTATTTAAAAAATTTGAGAAATTGTGAACTCAATGCTGAAGTGACAGATATTGAGAAAGTCGCCATGATTGGTATTCGCTACTAAAATCAAAAGAAAGATGGCACTGTTTGTCGAATATTTACTGTATTTCAACCATTTACAACTAATCTGACAATTATATCTGTCTTATTTTGATCAGAACTGCAAGACATGGAACTGCAAAACATATTACATAGTTTTAAAATGGAATTAAATAGAATACTGAGAGTTTATTATACAGGAACATTTAGAAATTGTAGATCTCTGAAGGAAGGCAAGAGAAAAAACTTGTTTGGAATATGAAGGTGATCTGTAAGTCTATGATTAATTTTAATCTATACTGCAAATAGAAAGGATTAGACTAGTCTCGAGATATAAACTTTCTATTTCCATCAGCCAGTTTGAACCAATTTCAATATTGAATATTATTTCCCAAAAACTCGATGAATTATTGAAATGGTTTCATCAATTTCCTTGATATGTTGTATTCGGTAACTTGTTGTCAGCATGGATATCGATTAGGTAGGCCATAACAGACCATGACACTTGTCACAAGATCCTTGAGTTGTGATGTTGTTACAATGCAATCAAAGCCTTGTATCTTGCACAAACTTATTCTCAATTAACTATTGAACATTGTTTCTTCATCACTGATCGTTTCATAGTGGACGAGATTCAGAATATTTCGTCTAGTGGGTATGATGCACTCTGAGACTTACGCAAGGGTCTGCGCGGAGTCTCAATTTTTTGTCTTCGTGATTACCGATTCACCTCAGTATAAAGTAACAAAAGATTTCGGTACTGAAGTTCGGTGAGTTTTCGTAGAAGTGATTATATTAGAGGTAGAAGTGATTTAATTTGATTAAAAATATGCATTCAGTTCAGTGCGAGTTTCAATGCAGACGCCCTAACGTTTATATCTATTGAAGAGACAGAATTTTCTAAGGATTAGACAATCATTGATTCGGCATTTGTTCGGCAAATGGATTTTTCGGCATTTGACTCACTATTTGAATTTGTACCTGATAAAAGCTACAATTTGGGTTTCAGAGGCGTTTTTCTGGATTGTTTACGTAGTTACCTTGAAAAAACATGACATTACTCTTGGGGCGCCGCAAGGCTTTGTACTCGGACCACTTCTATTCATATTATTTATAAACGATCTGCATGCGAATTTGTCCCGATTTTTTGAGACACTATTTGTCGATGATTCATCGGTTGCTGTTTCTGGCAGGACTCCTGGACAACTTTTGAAGGCATGTGAATGCATTGTGAGTTTGTAAATTGGTGTCGAACGAAGAATCTGATGGTGAACGTTGACAAAAGTGTAAGTGTTCATTTTTGTCTGAAGGGCAATATAATCAGTACCTTGGATGTTAAATATGGAGACAACACTATATCATCATCCAAATCAACTCAAAATTTCTTGGAAGATATGTAGACAGAGATTTGAGATGGACAACACACATTGATGTTTCTTGCAAAAAATTGAGTAACTCATTTTTTGGATTCTCTAGAATTAAGCATATTGTACCTAGAAACTGTGTTATGAATGTGTATTACAGTCTTGTATATAGGCATCTGAATTATAATATTCTGCTGTGGAGCTGCTTTACAGAAATAAATAGGGTGTTTATTACACAGAAGAAAATACTTCGATCAATATTCAATATTCATCAACGAACTTCTTGTAAACCTATTTTCATTAGTAATTACATACTCACTCTACCTTGTTTATATATTTATACTTGTTTACCATATGTTAAAATGAAGATAGGTTTATTAAATTGAATAATAATCATGCGTTTTTCAACAAGCACTCGATGTCTATTATCAAAATTCGAGTGTAAAAATAAAAATATTCAATCATTTACCGTCCAATTTTAAATTACTGAAAGCTCATTTGTTCAATAAAAGAGAGTAGAGTATTTGATGTTAGAGTACTTCGATGTGCTCACCATGTGAAATTGTCTCAAATGTATGATATTTCTGAAGTATTTTTTTTAAAAATTTTCAATTATAGTTGTATATTATTGTAAATATAAATTGAACCAATATTTCTGTTCGAGGGCTGAATGGAAGATGAGACTCAAAACTGAATTAAGTCCTTTTGTGAGCATTTTTCTTACCTGTAATTATTGAAAGTAATTTTACAATGTAAGGAATGTTTCTCAATAAATTTCATTATTATTATAAATATTATATTATTATTATTCAATTTGTAGGCATTCAAATTGATAGTGAGTTGAAATGGTTCAAACATCCTGATTTCTAGTGCGATAATGATGTGTGATATTTTCCTGAACTTCTGTTGTCTACATCCGACTTAGTTATAAATATTATTTCAATTTTAGTTATTTCATTTGTTTACTAGACAGTACTAATGCAATCGATTTTAATTTTTTTTTATTCATCAAACATATTTCGTCACTAAATGGTCAAGTTCTGCTGACCATACGTAACTTTGTAATAGACAATATTTTATTTCATTTTTAGTTATCTGCTTTTTATTCAATACTATTTCAATTTATTTTGTATTAATTTTTTCGTTGTATATATTCGCTTATACTCTCTATTTTTGTTTTTTTCTCGTTCATTTTTTTTTATTTATTATTATTTGTGTACAATTTTGCAAGTTTTTGTAAATTGTAATTTTTTGTAATATTTTCTCTGTAATTGGATTTATATCTGTTGGGAATAAATATCTTATTATTAATATTATTATTATTATTATTATTATTATTATTATTATTATTATTATTATCATTATTATTATCATTATTATTATTATTATTATTATTATTATTATTATTATTATTATTATTATTATTATTATTATTATTATTATTATTATTATTATTATTATTATTATTATAAGTTGATTCAATCCTATTACGCCATAGGTAGGATTGAGGAGTTGTAGCCCATTCATAATGTCATGAATATTTACTATAGTTAATTCTTCAGTTGAATTTCATATAATATCTTACTGCTGAATCATGTTTTGCGGTTGATGTTTCTGTATTCATATAAACATACAACTGCATAATACGTGCAAAAGAAAATGACCATAAAATTTTTGACTATTGTCGTTGTGACTATTATCGTTGGGTTTCCAGGAATTACCGAATTTCAATTGAACCTTGGTCATTGTATCAGGGCATCAAACCAAGGTATTCTTTTGAAAACAAATATGAAATTGCAATTTTTTTATTTCTTTGTCGAATCGGAATTTCGGTTTTAATTCATTATTTTTCGTTCGATTGTTAGGATGAGCATATCGATGATGTCGATTGGTATCAGAAGTAGGTCATTCTCATATTCGATCATCCAGAGCCATTTCCATGTCCTCACGTGACATATATATCTCAATAATTGTCTTCCAGATAATGAATGATATTAAACATTCTTGAAGAAATTGTGGTCCGGTTCGGACAAGGACGTAGGAAGGTATTGATTATTTTCGAAAGACGAGCATTTGGAAATACTGCTATTCGCGGAAAAATCATCTATCGAAATATTTATAACATCTTTATCCTCCAGATCCATTCTAAGTTAACCATCGATTTCTTTCGGCAAACTTTCATCTCTGACATATTAAAATATAGCGGCGCTTGATATTTCCGAAGGTTTACGATTGAACCGTGCTGTAGGGCACGGCATTTTTTGTTCCCTCGGGAGATAGTGGTTGTATTTCGTAGGATGCGGTTGACGCCTCTCGCGCCTTCAAGACGAAAGCTATTATGTAGTTCGGACCGTTCAGGCACTGAATCATTCTCCACCACTTACGCTTCACTCTTTTCTATAGCGTTCAGATGGTTTCCCTCCCTTCCCTCTACGTTTTCACCTACATGTGGCGGCAGACTATATTTTTCCAATTTTCTCAGTTTTCCAAACGTGCCTGCCACGAAAACCGGTTAATGTTGAAGGACTATCTTACTTTCTCTGGAACACCCAATAGAAATTGCATTCAGTTCGGAATATTATATTTCTCTTTCAATGGTATAAATATAATATATATATATATATATATATATATATTTTTTTTTTTAAGTTTTTAGCAATAACAGACTTTTTTAATATGAAAAAGTTTATTTTTGTTGACGTTTCGTTGTCATATTACAACGAAATATAACTTTGTTATATAACTTTGAAAATAAATATCTTAAACAGGCAATAAATCAATTTCAAGAAATATATATATATATATATATATATATATATATATATATATATATATATATATATATATATATATATATATATATATATATATACAAGGAGTATCGCCGTGGATTCTAAAGAACTGAATAAAAAGATGGGTACTCGGCAAAGGTAAGGCTGGATGATTAAAGACATATCGATTAACATCAATATTTCGGTCCTATATTAGGTCCTTCTTCAGGATGATATCAACTAATTGTACATAATATATCTTTGAGGACGAACAACGAGCATTATATTACAAGTGAGGTTAAACGGAATGTCTGTTCATGGAATGTTCATGAAGTTCGAAACATGATGCCACTGCTTCCAATTAAAACTGAAATGTTTTCTGCTGCACCCTTTGCTGATTCTCTTTAATATATTGATAAAATCTTCGATTGGAAGTTTCGTGGAGGATAACAACTAAATATAGACTAAAATTGTAAAAATACCAATTATTGCGAAAATTTGAATTTTAGCAATAGTTGGATTCAGTTTTGATATCTCTGTCCCTCAGATTTTGAATATTGACTATCCATATGGGATTGTAAGACTTGAAGAGCTAATCAGAAGCTCAAATCTGTTGAGAAAGTGCGTCATGGGGTTCTTTAAAATTCTAAGGGCTAACTTTCAGTGGATGGACAGACGGATTACCCAATCAGTGACAGAGTCTTTGCTCACATGATTGCTGATTTCGTTAATCTCAGTATATCTTCTTTGTCAATATTTGAGGGTTGTTTATTGCATTCGTTTGGCTTCTAGGGCAAGAATACCCACCGAGATTAGTGGAATTGACAGGAGCCCCTATGGATTTTTAGGGGAAGAGAATATCACTTTCAGGGATATATTGTTTTCTACTCTACTTGATGTATTAACTCAATTGTCCTTTCAAGACTAGAGGGGATATTTTGAATAGTACCGCTACCATTAGAGGTATGGAATAATTTGAAAGTAGGTTATTTCAGGTTCGGTAAATATCAGGTGTTAATTATATATATAATATGTGTATATATAAAGCAATCGTAGGTTTTTGGAATCGAAACATCTTTATTTTAGTTGAAGTTCCGATGCGAATTGCAGTTTTGTCAAATCTAATTCGATTTTCTAAATTTCTGAAAGAAAAAAACATTGAATATAACTTAAATTCAAACACTTGAACTTATGATTTACACTTTATTGACTACATTGCATGACGCGTTTCGTCGTTACAAACGACTTCTTCAGATGCTTACAGAATAAGTCGTTTGTAACGACGAAACGCGTCATGCAATGTAGTCAATAAAGTGTAAATCATGAGTTCAAGTGTTTGAATTTAAGTTATATTCAATTATAATGGATTTACATCAAGTAAACGCCAACACTATTAAATATGAAAAAAACATTTGTGACATGATATTCTTCAACTCCAGGGACTTCTTGAAGAATTGCTATATTTAGATCAATTATATATAATCATAATCATAATCTTGATTCAGTTAAAAGGTTACACAATTACCATAATTGCTTTCCAAAATGTACAAATCACTCATCATTTTTGAGAGAAGAGCCTAGTATGTCCAAAATCGATGCGTGTAAGCTGGTCCCTCAGACGAGTTTAATTAATTCAACTTAAACTAAATTTGAACTTAAAATAAACAATTATTTATAAAATTTAGTTAGAAACTAACGAAACTTAACAATTATTTACTTCTTCTAGAATAAAAAAATCATGAACCGCCGTTCTATCAATAGAACTCAAATAATACTTAAGTTTGTTTCTAATGAGGAATATCGAATTTATATTCCTTAAGTACAATTTATGACTTTCTGGCAATGAATTGTAAAATTTGACGCTAAGGTAAGTGAAATGTCTTTGTGTAATCTTTGTTCTATATTTTAAATATTTTTAGCAATAACAGGCTGTTCTCAATCTTTTAAGCTTTATTTTTGTTGACGTTTATTTGTATATGACAACTATGTCAAAACTAATGAATAATTGAATTTTAAGAATTACCATAGATATCAAAACATCAAACTCATTTATCAAAAAATAATTAAATTGGCTTTTTTGTCTTTTCAGTATGAAGAGGAATATTTCTGGCTTACTATTCGCTTCGAAAGTTTCAGTCTTCTTCATCATGAGGAAACTTCTGAAAAACTCATGGTAAGCCAGTTGATTATGAGTGTGATTTATATATATACATATAATTTCACATAGTTGAGTTTTATATACTTATCCAGAACATGTATATTGAAATATTTTCATGGCGTTATATGAGTGAAATTGATGGTACATCAAGAAAGAATGAGTTTTGAGATATGATGTTTGGTGATTATTGTAAGGTTTATCAAATCGTTGTAAATAGAATTTAGATGTTTTATATTTGTTCTTTCATTTACTATGTTTTCCAACTTTTGACGAATGTATATATCATTTTTGAAATTTCTCTACTTTTTTTGTCATTCTCAATTGCTAAAATTACTTCTTATTGTTGTTTAAATATAACATATTTCTATTATTTCGATATCATTACAATAATATGTGAATATTTTTCAACCAAATTTGTGTTAATATATGAGATGGAAAATGTTTGAAGGAATGTTGCATCGAAGGAATAAAACAAACAAGGTTTGTTATGAATGCTCATAAATGATTCTGATAAGTTCTTACATGGCTTTGAAAACTACCTTCTTGATGGTTCTCTAGTAACGTCGTTATCCTTTATATACGAAATTATTGAGTCGTAAAAAGAAAATTAAATTGACGCTCATCTTATTTCTTGAAAGGTGGAAACACGTTCGAAATTAATGGTTATCATGTTTTAATCTTGGTGATTTTGCCAGGAAACTACTGGCTGTGAAAAAGGTCTTAATTCCTCTGTCGCAGTAAAAACTCAATTTTTTTTTGTTTTGCTAACTTGTCTCCTACATACTCTGAGCAAGATACAATATATCTCCGTATTTTACGCTAGGTTTGAAAAACTAGAATTAATCAAGTAGATAATTTCGTTGCTCAACTCTAAAAAACGGAAAAATGTCGGACAAAGAATTCAGAGGTTTACTGATATACTGGACGTTGACAAGCAACAAATGACCGAAAAGATTGATGGTCAAATTACGTGAAATTCGCTACAGTAACTGAATTATTTCTGTGCGCTTTAATCACAAGCGCAGGATTTTTCCAGACCAATTCTATATTTTCCTCCGGATGGTACGCAACATAGAAAACTGGAATAAAACAAATTCGTGAATGTGATCATTGCAAACCACGTTACGTGGAGGCATGCTGTCAATTAATTATGTGAAAACTGTTTTACATTCATTGAACGCCTTTAGAAATGATATTCGAAGCTTATTCCTGAAAAAACTGACTATTGCTATTCATGAAAAATAATTTTTAATACATTTGAAGCAATTTTCAGCCGTATGGTTCTGAATAATGTTACTTTACTAATTGAATATGAACTTAAATTCAAACACTTGAACTTATGATTTACACTTTATTGACTACATATTATGACGCGTTTCGTCGTTACAAACGACTTCTTCAGATGCTAATAGAATGAAGATGCTTACAGATTATTCTGTAAGCATCTGAAGAAGTCGTTTGTAACGACGAAACGCGTCATGCTATGTAGTCAATAAAGTGTAAATCATAAGTTCAAGTGTTTGAATTTAAGTTTATATTCAATTATAATGGATTTACATCAAGTGAACTCCAACACTATTAAATATTTACTTTATTAATGTCAACTGACTTCTCAAATGATTATTGGTTGAACGATTTCAAAGTTTGGGTGAAAACTCTCTATCAAATTCGATGCAATTGTTTAGTACATTCGATACTTCATGGTGATAATAACTCATGATAGTTGTCTTGAACATCTATGGAATAGCTGAGTGACCAGAAAAAAATGTTGTTTAGATTAAGCATTTACAGTTTTAAGATACAGTTTTATTATTTAGTAGCTTTCAGTCTGCCGTAGGAAGTATTTCATAGATGAATGGATCTTGGACCATCATTTTTTTCATTTGTGTACTTGACTTGCTGCATATTATACATAGGCAGTGACATAAGGAAAATCTTAAGCTAATTTTGGGCGAATATTCAGAATATTGGGGAAAATCTTCTGCAATCCAACTACAACAAGCCGAAAATTTTGATGATTCAAGCAGTGAGAAAAAAAGTTAGGATTTACACAAAAAAAATGAAATATACTGTCGAAAACTCATGAAATTGAATAAATTTTATAAATAAACTTGAAATTTGAAACTATGAATATTTAGTAGATAAGCTATTTTATACCTTCCATTATACATAGAATGATGAGAAAAAATTTTGTTAAAATAATAATAATAAATAGGTATTCCTCATATAAATGTGAAGAATTAATATTCAAATAAAACACTGGCCTGGTCTCCCTGGTTTAGTCGGTAGAACATCCTACTATGGTGCTGTAGGATGCGGGTTCGAGCCCCGGTGATGGCATGGGTATATGTCTTTGTCTATAATTTAAATAGTTTATTGATGATAATTGTTGGGTAATGTACATTGTTCACAAGTCCATTGGCAGTTCGGAACGGGCGTTAAACTGTAACAGATAATGAACTGATAATAAATCAGTACACAAAAATATTGATAAATATATTTGAAAAGAGAAGAAAGATGCAAAAAATTTATTTGTATCTGAGACCCTATGCACTGATAGATGATACAAAGACTCAACAAATTCATTGGACTTCAACAAAATTTTAATATAAGTGTCATATCAAACTATCTTCACGAATTAAACCAGAGTTATCATAACGAAATGCACTAGTCATTTGTTTCAATACTTCACCAAATTCAGAAGCTCTTCTTTAAGAGAATTCAATATTTTTATTTAGAAGATTTGCGCTATATATTACCCCTCAATATTTATTTATTAGTTTATATCTTTTATATGAGTTTATATCTTTCGATGTTATGCTTTGATATTCATTTACATATGAACATTTTTTCTTTTAGAGTTGCGAGCTCTTTCTATATTAAAATTCAGTATTTTTTCTAACCCTATATACCCACAATTATGTATATAAAGAAGATGCAGAGTATTGGGGTATGCGGCAGAGATGTTTAAAGTGAATCCAAGCTAATTTCCACGATACAACTGACATTGACGTGGCTGAGTGTCTTGACAGCTCGAGAAAATATCAAATAAACTGAATAATTATTGTCGAGTATACGTGTTATCTCTGTTTTCAATTAATTAATTTTTTGACCATTGCTTTCGGTCACTCCATATATATATATATATATATATATATATATATATATATATATATATATATATATATATATATATTATTCAAATTTTCAATCTTTCACAACACCAAATGTTTTTCGTATCAGTTGATCTATTTCTGGAGGACTTTCATCGTTTTTCAAGAAATGAATTAAATGAATTTTACAGACTTTCCTTGTTGGTTTAATGTCTTCGTTCAGCTGTTCCAATATTTCCTCAATTTTTGAACATTTTTCAAATAATTGAAAAATAATGAATATTTATTTCCACATTTCAATGATGAACAACAAAAATATTAGAATAATTTATACAAGCAATATATCAATTTTATAAATGATTGTGTTTCTTGTGCATGTATATGCATGGAAACTGAATAACGACATAAATTGATGAAATATTTCACACATCCTACAGAACGTCTTGTGAATGGAAATGATTATCTGTAGTGGTTTGAATGGAAATGTGTCAATATTTGCGAAACCTAATATATTATCGAATAATCGAAGAAAATAATATAACTTTGCGAACGTTGATGAATGTAGGCAAGTATGATGTATAAAATAGTAGCTAATAAAATAATAGCTCCATAATTTAGTAACACTTCTGAGACTTCTAAGCGGTGTTGTACTCATTGCATTGTTGCGAAAACATATACGCATATAATTTTTATTAGTATATATGTTACCTTATATTTGTTAGATTTGTTTTTCACTTTGTCAAAATATGAATTAATTATGAAACATACTTCAAAATTGAAGTAAGTAATATTGTTTGTGTTTACACATGTGTTTTTATTGATACATCTATTTAATGAATGACACGGAGGTTCCGCTTATATCTTGGTAAATATTATGTTAAAAACTATAAATATTAAAATAAATTAAACTCTTGGCTTAATGTTTCACGATTTATTCAACAATATAAATAGTCAACATGTTCCGAGCGTTAGATCATTTTCAAGACTCTTTATTTTCAGTCTTGAAAATGAGCTAACGCTCGAAACATGTTGACTATTCATATTGTTGAATAAATCGTGAAACACTAAGCCAAGAGTTTAATTTAATTTAACATTCAATTATGTTTCACCAAGAGTTGAGCGAGAATTCAATCTCAGTCATTAAAAACTAAAAAATTGAAAATTAACACACTTGACAAGTTTAACTGAATATATTAAAAGCTCTACATATGTTTCGGGTGGTTAACCTATTATCAAGAGTATTCAATATTAGTGAATTGTATAACAGTAATATTGTATACTCTTGATAATGGGTTAACAACCCGAAACATATGTAGAGTTTTTAATATATTCAGTGAAACTTCTCGAGTGTGTTAATTTTTAATTTTATAGTTTTTAACATTTATTTATTTATGCCGGTAATTCCCCAGTTTTACTGCTCAAAAACTATTTGACTATAATTCTGAACATCTTAAAAAACACTTAGTTTCTCAAAACTATATTGTTTTTCTACAATTATTCGAAAGTCTTATTTCATTTTCAGAACTTTTTCGCGCAGTATATGATTCAATACATCATAACTTAATTATACTTCAATATCATTTGAAAATTTAAATGATAATGAAAACTTATTTAAATGTGAATTGTATAAAATGAAAAATTGCAATGAAATTGAAAATTGAAATTATATAAACTTTGAAATTGATGGATAATATAAAAATATTTTACATACAAAAATATTTTGATGTTGCGAATTTATGACACAAAAAATATTCCTATTTTCATGAAAAAAATCTGTTTCAAACACGATGAATAGATCAGGAAATGAATGTTTAATTTCGTGCAGGAAGATCGTAAATGGAAAACACTTGATCCGATGGTATCAGAGTTTGATGGGGTACTCCGAGCCAAAATCCATTTCGAAAATCATTGGGATTCGATTTACTGCCGGAATGAATAATCTCTCTCCAGGGAAGTAATCCAAAGTTCATTCGTTCAGCTAGAATTGAATTTCCACATTATACAATTATGAGTCGAATCGACAGTTTAGAAAATCGTTTGATCGATAAAACGAAGTTTGAAAGAATATGCGACAAGGCTCCTAATGTGTTCTGCCATATTTTTGTTGGAAAAACAGGGGCAAAAATTCAATTAATTTCTTGTGGTTCACATGACAACATGAAATGAATAACCAAAACAATTTGCACAATGTTATGTTTATCTATCAGAGATTTGGGAAAAGGGCGAAGATATCTAAACAAAAATGAAACAGAATATTGATACATATTTAGTGTTTTTATTTTTTTATTTATTTTCTTTTTCTTTTATTTTTTTATTTTTTTTTATTTGATAGTGTTGGCGTTTACTTGATGTAAATCCATTATAATTGAATATAAACTTAAATTCAAACACTTGAACTTATGATTCACACTCTACTCTGTAAGCATCTGAAGAAGTCGTTTGTAACGACGAAACGCGTCATGCTATGTAGTCAATAAAGTGTAAATCATAAGTTCAAGTGTTTGAATTTAAGTTTATATTCGACATATTCAATGAACAATTTTATACACATTTCTCTTTTAGATGACAGTGAACTTTTGAACTAGCGTTGTTCTGATTCGAGTTTAAGGGCCGTCGTCGGTTGGAATTTCTTCCTAACGTTTCGCTAGCACGAGTGGCGAGCTTCTTCAGTGGTCGTTCCATTTCTGATTCTGGAAGTACACCCAGTAGAATCTGAAATGGAACGACCTATGAAGAAGATCGCCACTCGTGCTAGCGAAACGTTAGGAAGAAATTCCAACCGACGACGGCCCTTAGACCCGAACCAGGACAACAATAGTTCAACGACTGGCCGCGAAAGTCTCAACCAATTTGTCAATTTGCATGAAATTCCATTATTCTAGTCACAACGAGTTGATGTTATCTGTGACTGAATAACTGTAGGTATTATTACTATTGATATATATTATTCAATATTCCGTTCAACAATTACACGTTTCATTTGAGTTCTACATACATTAACTTTTTATTTATCTTCTTTTTTATTATTCTTATTTATCCTTGTTTGGATTACCCTTCATTCACCTCGGTTTCGCCTAAATATTTTTTTAAAGAACTTTCACATATAATGCGACTTCACTTTATAATACATTAGATAGTGACATAAAAACTCTTTCGCTGTCCGGATTTAGAAAAAAGATCAAATATCAGCTTATATCTTCCCATAAAACTGCATGAATAAATTTTACAGACTTCATTCAACACACCTTGCAACAATTTTTTTTTTTGGTTTGTTTTCTTCCCTCTTTTTTTTTCATTATATAAGGTTTAATTTGACAATGGTTGTCATATTCATCTTGTTGAATTATTGTTGAATAATGTTTACTTTATATATGTTTTTCTTTATTCTATCATTACTGTTATTTTTATTATGATTAATATTATTTTTTTTGTTTTAGGAGGTTGAGTAAGAATAGCTATGCTAAAATTCGCCTTTCACTGTTTGTGTGTATAAAAGTGAATAAAGTCCTTATTATTATTATTAACTGAAGATTGAAACTGGTTCATCTTTACTAATTATCATGAATGATAGTTGATTATGGAAGGAATATAATATCTTTAGTTTAATGCATTTTCTTTATCACATTCAATCATGCATACACATTATGCTTAACCCGTTCCACTGTTTACCATACGACCATCCTGAATACATCATTCAGATCAATTGTATGAAACCGGAATTAAAAGAGACATTCTAGTACAAGACGTCGTTAGATACGGATGCTATAGTGAATTGATAACATTAATACAAAGCGTACCTTATTTTCTACGGAATATAATAGTACTTTACTGACTTATTACGCCGAGTGACTCCAAAGGACACTTCACATCGTCCTAGTAGCTCTCGCAAGTCTCTATCCTTTTCCTGGACTACCCCAGGGTAAGTGGAGTGTCGTGTGTACATGAACTTTATTCATTCACTTTACTTTGTTTTATTCATAGCATTCTCTTACTCCTCATTTAAACATATTTATTCTCAGTACGTTGTTAGACGAATTAGCTTCTCCTTACTTTTAAATAAAGTTCACTTTCTACATTTAATATTCTACATATACGTTTACGATACAGAAACTTCTCACACAAACATCTATCCCACAATGCGTTTATGAAAGAAATTTCATATTAGAAGACCCTGAAACAATGTGTGAGACAGATTTATAACTGAACGAAGAAGGTTTTGTATTAACCTGAAACAGTAAATAGAAAAAAATGGTAAATTATTCTGTACACTTCAACGGGATTTCTTTACCAGGTATTATATTGAATTGTGAAATATCTGAAGCTTTTATTTCCACCGTTTTTCTATTTAATTATGAAACATACTTCAAAATGGTTCTCCAATAATAGGACGAATATTTCATTTTCGAAAACTTCAGAATATTTTAGAAGTTATCGCTCAAAGCACATTAGAATGCATCCCCTGTTGATGGTCATCAGTGAAGCGTAAAATAGGCTCCCATTTCCGTAGAGACTTAAAACACAGACATGAAATATTTGAATTTCAAAACAAATTTTGATAAATTCGAAAGAGATATTGTGTTTGCCTAGTCCGCTTGAATAAATGTCCTATGCTTTTTCAAAATGAATGTGGTAATTTTACTGTACCAAATTCGAATATTCTAGCAACTCTAGGACCAACAATTCTCCATTGGTTATATTTATAGCGAAATTGAATTTTACGTTCGAACTGCCATTGGCATCGAGTGTGTTCTAGCAATAAATCAATGCGAGCTGGATTCCAATTAAAAACTGTTTAGGTGCAGCAAGAGAAAATACACCCTCGATTTCTCCAGCTTCATGTAACTTTATTTATATCGTTCGTATCGTATTTCCTCATTGCTATAAAACAATGTTTCACAGTTTGGGATCGAATAACCTATTTTTATGGACTGCACTGATAAAAAATTTTAGATTTTGTAGAAATTCTTAGAAACATATATAGCGATTATTTCCCATTAGGAAAGCAATTGAATTCGAATTCGAAACTCCGGAGGAATATCAGCGATTGTCGAGGTATGACATAGTCAAATCGGAAGAGTTCAAAAATAAATCGTAAGAGTGAAAAATGACAGAGAACCAATTCAATACTACTGTTATTTGGAAGAAACCTTTGATATTATTTACGAAACTCACATTTCTATCGGACATGGAGGTAGAAATAGGATGATGAAAGAGCTCAAACTGAAGTACAAAAATAGTACTAAGTTAAAATATCAAGAGTTTGTGGCGTTGTATTTGGCTTTGTGTGAACCATGTCATAAAGAACTAAGTGTTCCAGAAAAAGGGCTAGTGGTAAACCCTATAAAAAGTAGTTAACTTGACTCACTATGTCAAGTCGACCTAATCGAAATGCAAAAACAAGCAGAGACTCTCATTTTGATGGACAAGGCTTTCATTATTGTAACTGTATTGGTGACTGCAATTCAAATCATTGTAAATGCAAGAAATCGAGCATTTTTGCAATTCCAAATGTCACAAAAGCTCATCTTGCAAGAATAAATAATTCTAAACTTGACTGAGATTGAATTCTCGCTTAACTTTTGGCGGAACATAATTAAATATTGAATTAAATTAAACTCTTGGCTTAATTTTTCACGACTATATTTAACAACATGAATTAGCCGACATGTTTCGAGCGTGAGTTCATTTTCAAGACTAAACTGAAGACTAAACAGTTTTATATTCAACAACATGTCGACTATGTCGACATTTGTTAAATGTAATCGTGAAACATTAAGCCAAGAGTTCAATTTAATTCCATATTTGAAATTCTACACTTATTAACTTTCTTACACAGTCCTTCATTATTAGATATTTCTGTTGATTTTTCACAGTTTATTAATTTTTAAACTATTGTTCTCAAGTAATATTTTCATGTAAATAAAAGTAGGTGACTATTATGTTGTTATATTTTTCACTGTTTATTTTTTAACAACTATGTTCAATAGTTGATTTTTTGTTGACTTTTCATGGAAATTTTGTAAGTTTAATTTCATTCAATAGACAAAAACACTACAGTTCACCTATTTTATTACTTTGCCGAAGATAGGGTGGGAATTATTCATAATGTCCGGGAAAAGTGATGAATCATGCTGTTTTGATAACATTGTCTAATTGTTATGATGAATATAATTGAATCGATGAGATCAGAAACAACACAAGTCATTGTTTTTCAATTAAATAAAAATATGTTAAAACACATTTTTTACATATATATATGTATTTGACTTATGCTGTTTCTGCACTAAACAGTGGGTAAGTTACGAATAAAATACTTAAAATGTGTTTATAATCTAATCCAACTTTATTCAACTACATAGTTTTATTATTTTTAAAAGTACACATCATTTTATGCAATTTTTGTTTCACTATTCTACTTCTTCATCACCTTCTTCAGTCAATGGCCAGCTATTTACAATATCGTAAAATTGTTGGTGTTCAGGGATTATATACGGGAACATTTTCCTTACATCTTCAACTTTTTTTCTGTTCAGTGGAACCTTGTTTTCAGGATAGGCTACACAGTTTGGGAGGTTGATCACATTGTTCAAAGATTTATTTTTACGCACGTCATAAGTATGTGATACCAAACCATCAATGAATTCTTTAGTGATAATGGTACCGTTTGTTTTGTATGTAAAAGACATGCATTCAGATGGAGCCAAGCTTCGTTTCCTTTCTTTAGGAACACTTTTACCATACGACTCGTTAGACAAACAGGTCCGTTTATAAAGAGAAGGCCACCATTTTTTGAACTCCAAAATATCTTCAGTTTTTAGGTTTTCCACTTCAAAATTTGAGCTAGCATTTCCTATAATGCTGGAGTATTCTTGTGGGACATATATTCTATCACATTTTTTTAGCTTTCTTTTGATTACCCCAAAGTTTCTATCATTAGGAAGGTAAGATTGTCCTCTCACAGGGAAAAAATGTGTTACTTCTTTAAAACGTCCACTGTTTACCAAGGCCAAGGAAAAACGCAAAATAGTATGGTTCTTATTCTGCCCTGGGCAACCATCAGAGAATAGGTAAAGGGTATCTACTGACTCAGGAATTGAAGAGGTTATGTATTTATGTAGCATAGAGCACACTTCATTGACACCTTTTTTACCCTCACCCTCATGGTACATGTAAAATTTAGACTTCTGTGTTTTCATGTTGTGAATTCCAAAACAGTTAACCCATAACTGTCTAAGATAAAATATGTCTTGTACAGGCAAATGTGGTAGAGGAAGATTTTGCATGAAGTCAAAACTGATGCCCACAATATTTTCATTTTTTCTGCATAACTCTTGAACCTCTTTTATTTTGGTGTAAAACTTTTTGGCTCTTCGTGAATGAACAATTTTTTCTGCAACTGCGGCTTTTTTGGCTGGTTCTGAAAGGCTTGGACTTTTAATTTTTACGCCAAGCTCTTCACATTTAATACATGTATCAACCTGGGGGCGTCCAAACCGTAAGTTGAAATTTTCTTTAAAATATTTAAGAAAAAACTCATACTTAACAAACAGTCTTGGGTGTTTTTTCATGTAGAGCTCATGCATGGTTTTTACATTTAGCCTACTGTCCAAGTATTTAATTTGTTTTCCTCCATAATGTGTATTTTTTACAGGAAAAGAGAGTATATGATCATGGATTGCCTTACAGATCACAGGTTTTATAGCATTGGCTTTTTCATTCATTCCCCTTTTATCTTTAGGAAGACTTCCTTGAAATAATAGGTCACACAGTCTACGAACTCGACCTGCAGAAATGCCATGCAATGAAATGTAGGCTTGTTTACACACATTTATTTTGGTGCCTTGTTTCGAAACAAAATACTTAAAACTGCATTGCCTTGATTTAGGGTTATCTTGTCGAGGTCTGTGAGTTTTCTTGTCATGTTTCTCTATCAAGCTTTGTAAGAAAATATCTTGTTCGTCTTTGGAGCTCAAATTATTAAACTGGCTAAGAATATTTACCTGGTCATCTTCATCGAACAAAGAAAAACACTTCAATCTGCACTTGCATCTTTCACCAGTAACCCTTTTCTGAACTAAGTCACCTTTCCAGTTTATATGTTCGACACCTTTTACTTTCGAGGAGCGAATAATGTTCCGTTTATGTGTGTCAGGATTTCGTATTCTCTTCTTTGACACAGGCTCGTCACTCTCACTTCCACTCATTTCGATAGTTATGTAATACAACGAAACTAATTCACAAAGTAAAACACATGAAGATAAACTACAGAAACATATGTATTTAACAGGCGTGAAATAGGTTACAATATAGTAACCAATGAAGCACTAAACCTGACTGCTGTTGTAGTGTCAGGTTACAGGTTGAGGCGACACTAGAGCTAGGGGTTAGTGGGAGCAGAAACTACACAAGTCTCTGACTTATGCAGTATCTGCGCTCAACCAATGTTTTACTGTGTCAGTTGGCAACGAAGCAGCATGCGACTTGTGCTCTTTTTGCACTCAGTACATGTGTTTACAATCTGAGAACACATTTCTTTAAAAAAAAAATTTTCGTCGAATAATTGACTTATGCTGTTTCTGATCTCATCGATTCAATTTCATAAATCATAATTTTTAAAATTCTTCTTGAAAAAAAAAATTTTTTTTGGAAATGGTCCACATTAATAATAACTCCAACAGTATCAATAAGAAGATGGACGTTTCCAGACTTAGTTGCATTTATAGTTACTTACTCTCAAATCATTTTAGGTAACTTTCGCAACTTCGCACACATCTCACAACTTCAATAGACTTTTATGTGTTACGTGTGTAATATGACATTTGTTACTACGGAGATTTTACTCTCTCGCCTCTGTGTCGTTTTTCAGTGTTAATGTTTCTCTGTGCTCCTGTCATTTTTATTCTATTATTTACCTATTATTGTTTTTAGATAGTAGGTACTTTAGAATATTTTTATTTTTTTTAATATATTTTTAAGAAACACATTCCTGTTTGATGGTTTTTGGCCATACCTTTTATACCTAGTTAGCCGTAAGTTGTGAATCATAATTCTTATCAGTACAATTGTATAATCATCTTTTTCAGAGTCCCGATGAAGACTGTAAACACAGTCGAAATATAGACCAGGCAGACAAATTGGATAAAATCTATTCATAGTGGCCTCTTATTTTGCCTATAACCCACAACAATTGCATTTAAATTACCAGGCAATACTCCTTCATTAATGTTTTATATATATATATATATATATATATATATATATATATATATATATATATATACATATTCATGAAAATAATCAGAAATATCCCTCCGTATCAGTAACCTCGTATCAGTAACCTTTCGATATCGTTTCAGAGTTGGCAAATATTGACACAAAGATGTTAGTAGAGAGTTTTCAAATATAAAGAAAACGTAGGATTGAAAACATTTATACGTAACATATTTCATCAATATACATGAGTATACATCTCCAATGGCTCAAATGAAAAATAACAAATCAGGAAAATTTTGATATTTATATAAGATTGCACTTCGAAACATTCAAATATTTACAGAAAGAGAGAGTCAATATTAACATTACGTATTCTTACTTTTTTAAATGATGTAAAAAATCAATAAATTGATATCCGTCTCAAAACTATCAACATTGGTATCGGTGTTCAATATGAATCAATTGAAATGAATAATCATAATCAGATGAATTGATCAAGTAGATTACTTTCTTGTACCACAATTGATGCATTTTCAAAGCTATGAATTTAATCGAAAACAATTCTGTAAACGACTTTTTATTTTTTTCGACATATTTTTGAAGTGAAAACTTTTTTAGCCACGTTCGGTATGCTTTTTGGTGGGGAAAAATCTATGAAACCCCAGAAACTTGTAACTTATGTATTTCATGTTCAAAATAATCTTTATTATTGCTGTACTCATTTCACATTTTGAATATCGATTGATAATATTTCATCAATCTTATTTAGCATTTGGATATCAGTGAAAAAAATTGAGAATCTGAGGAAGAAGTGATCAATATGCAAGCGTTTACACAAAATCTGTTATGTTCAGCACTTTGAAGCCAGAATTTCATCATGAAGCTCATTATAAACCGATTTGAAGGGTAGACGTTAACGTTAAGTGTTTTTGATAACCGCATAATGTAACTGTTCCTTGAGATAACTTGTTTCAATGACGATATCTTTCGATAAAGAAATTCAAGGTCTTAATTTGACATAAACAATTTTCACGGAGTTATTTGATGATACTTTATATGATCAATAATATCTTTCACTGCAAAAAAATGAAAACAATGAATGAACATTTAAAATGTGTTTGAAACAATGATTTGCGTCTACAAAATGAATATTCAATGAAAACACATATGATTATGATTTATGGTAGAAATACTCAAATTGATTTATACGTTAAATCAATAAAAACATAATCTTAATTCTAAATAATCAATTAAAAAAAATCTTAAATATTCAGCAATAGATGTATGATAAATTACAGAACAAAAATGAAAGAGACAACAGCTCTATTTAATCGAATCCTTATTATTTGCTGATAATGAGCAGTATTTTTTCATATTTTGCAATTTTATGAATGGAAAAACTATGGACAAAAATTTGATATAACATCGAAGAAGTTGAACTTTTTCTCATATTCAATTAATCTATGTAGAAAATAAAATAAAATTACTGCATTCACCATAAAAGAATTCATTTGAAGAACTATGAAATCATTTTGAACTTCTTAGTTTTTATTAGTAATTGTCAGTGAAAAAGATCTTAATGTGTAAAGAAAGTATTTGCGATCTTCTAGGTCCTAAAAAGTACAAATTCATATCTTGCTCAGTGCGTTTTTCGATATTGCAGATGATAGTGGTATAATTTTTACTTGATAAATGCTACAATTTAGGTATTAGAGGTGTGTTTCTGAATTGGTTACGTAGTTATCTTGAAGAAAGAACAATGGCAGTGAAAAAAGGCAAGAGCTATTCTCAGAGACATGACATTGCTCTGTCTTGGGGTGCCGCAAGGCTCTGTACTCGGATCTCTTCAATTCATATTGTTCATAAACGATCTGCCTGCGAAGTTGTCCCGGTTTTTGGTGGCACTATTTGCCGATGATTCATCGGTGGTTGTTTCTGGCAGGACTCCTGAAGAACTTCTGGAGGCATGTGAATGCATTGTGAGGGAGTTTGTAAGTTGGTGTCGAATGAACAATCTGATGGTGAACGTTGACGAAACTGTATGTGTTCAGTTTTGTCTGAAGGACAATGAAATTAGTACCTTGGTTGTTAAATATGGGGACAACACTATATCATCATCCCAATCAACAAAGTTTCTTGGAATATATGTAGACAGAAATTTAAGATGGACATCACACATCGAGGTCTCATGTAAAAAATTGAGTAACTCATTTCTTGCAATCTCTAGAATCAAGAACATCGTACCTAGAAAATGTGTTATGAATGTGTATTACAGTCTTGTATATAGTAATCTAAGTTATAATATTCTGCTGGGGGGCTGCACTACAGAAATAAATAGAGTGTTTATTACAAAAAAGCGAATACTTCGATTAATATTCAATATTCATCAGCGAACATCTTGTAAACCTATCTTGATTAATAATTACATACTCACATTACCGTGTTTATATATTTATATGTTAAAGAAAATGAAGATAGGTTTAATAAATTGAACAGTAATCATGCGTATTCAACAAGGAACAGTGATGTGCTACTTATTCCTATATATAAACCAGCTAAATTTGAGTACTCTCTCTATTGTCAGAGTATAAAAATTTTCAACCATTTACTATCGTATTAAAAGCTCATAAGTTCTGTACTTCTGAAAGTACTGAAAGCTCATTTTTTTATGAGGAGAGTTAAATCTCCGCTCTCAACAAAGGCATACAATAGTGTGGCAAACTACTTCGATGATTCGGATGTAGTCACTAATGTATAAATCAATTTTTATAAATCAATTCACATGTTTGTATATTTTTTAAACACAAATGTTCTTCACCATGTGAAATTATCTCAAATGCTTAATATCCCTGAGGCAATTTTTTTTCTTTTCTTTTCAATCTAAGTTGTATATTATTGTAAATATGAATTTAACCAAGATTTTTGTTTGAACCAATATTTTTGCTCGAGGGCTGAATGGAAGATCAGACTCCAAACTGAATTCAGTCCTTTTGAGAGCATTCTTCTTAGTTGTAATTATTTGTATAGATTCAAATGAATGTAATTTTACAATGTTTTTTATCATTTTTATTATTCCGATTCTTTCCAGTATAATTTTTCAATTAAATTGACAAGACATTTCATAAACTATGATTTTTTAAAATTCAGAAGAAACAAAGTCAGAAAGTTTGAAGTAGAGTGTTTTCGAAGATGATGACTATTTTGCGGTTGATTTTTCAGGTACTTTGGTGTAGAATTTTCTGGAAATCACCCCAGTTTCAAAGACAGGTGCAAAGACAAGCCGCGAAACTTCGTTAAACCGTGAAGACGAAAATGTCAACATTTAAAAAGGGTACATTAAAGATCCATGGGGAATATTGAAATTGGATCATTTTTAATACGTGAATATTTTACCCTTTAAAAGATGGAGAATAGCAACGACGACGACTTCGAATGAAGTGTCGGAAAAAGCAAAATTTTCGGAATTTTCAAGGAATATCTGAAAAATACCATCCATCGAACCCATAATTCGGAAGAATTTTATTTTTTCGAAAGTAGAAAGATCACATTCACTGATTTATCGAATCAAAATGAAAATTTCTGAATGATGGTTTTTCGATAATTTCTATAACTCATGAGTTGTAGAATTATTTTATTAAATAGGAAACACTCAGTTTAATTTCACAAAATAATATTGATTGCTTGACTATTTTCAAGAGCTAAACTGAACTTTTGTTTTTTTGACGAATAGTTTCATATAGGTAGTTTTACATGTGGACTTGCAATACACATTATGTTATGAAAATGTAATGAAAATAAATGTTATAAAATGTTATGTGATAAAAATATATAAAAATCTTGAGCAAACTAGTTTTCGTTTCAGATTTCGAAAATGAGGTGACACCTCGAAACATTTCTCATGCAATAAATGAAATATTTTGAAACTAAGCTAAAAGTTTTTATTTAATATATTAAACAATGTTTCACTAACGATGGTTAATCATTCGACTAACCATACAGGATTATCTATTTAAAATTCGTATTATATTCGAATCATTTTCTAAACTGATTCATTTCAATGTTGGCATGTTTTTCATAGATATTCGATAGTGTTGGCGTTTACTTGATGTAAATCCATTATAATTGAATATAAACTCAAATTCAAACACATGAACTTATTATTTACACTTTCTTCACTACACAGCATGACGCGTTTCGTGAAGATTCTATTCTGTAATCTTTATTCTGTAAGCATCTGAAGAAGTCTTTTATAACGACGAAACGCGTCATGCTATGTAGTGAATGAAGTGTAAATCATAAGTTCATGTGTTTGAATTTAATTTTATATTCAATTTTCATAGATAGATACATATAACTTATTCCACTTGGCATATTGAAATTCATACCCATACTGCTATCACGAAGTTGAAGTGTCATCGAATTCACTCAAAATAATGATTAATTGAGGAAATAAGTGATGATAAAAAAGTTTTTTATCCCAATAGAAGACAATAAATAGTATAACTTCATTTGTGTGAACATCACAACTTTCGAATCGTTTCACGTCGTCGTATCCATTTCAAAGAATACAACTGATTCAAGAATTTTAAGTCACATCAAAACGACAAGGTGATATAACTACAATTGATTTGTGTTGTATTAAATATTGAATATATAAAATAAAATCACTATGCTAGGTTTCATAAAGTTTATAATAAATAAATACTTAACAATTGTTTCAGGGTGTTATCCCATTTTCAAAAGTAAGACTGCTTTTTTAGTCTAACTTTTGAAAATGAGATAACACCCCGAAACAATTGTCAAGTATTTATTAAGGGTGATATTCTTCGGAGCGAGTAGTGTTTTTATAGTAAACAGTATTTATTTTACGTAAAATATGGCTGCAAGAAAAGGACTCACTGATGCACAACTCTTAGAAATATTAGAATCGGACGAGTTTTATATAGACAGTGTATCAGATGAGAGTGCAAGTGATATTGAAGAAAATGATTTTGTGACGGAAGTGGAGGAAGTGGATGATATGATAACAGAAAACGAATGTCCTGAAAGCAATGATTTGGAGGAGTCGGCTGAAACTAACAATGTGGTATGTGATGAACCTTTATATAAAGCGAAAGATGGAACTTTGTGGTCTAAAATTCCGTATAATTTACGTGTCAAACGGGCAAAACATAATATTCAAAAGACAGCAGCAGGACTAACGCCCTACAGTTCATTTTTTACTAGCAAACGAGAGACCTTCTGTTTGTTTTTTGACGGGGAAATTAAAAATACAATTATCACCGAAACAAACAGAAAAGCCCAAGCATGGTATGGAAATAAGAATGTACAATTTGAGCCTATTGTAGAAGAGGAACTTGAAGCTTTTATCGGTCTCTTGTTTATTTTGAGGGCTCTTCATAGCTCAAAGGAGCCACTTACAATGCTTTGGAGTCAGGACCCTGTATTTTGTCGACCAGTAATATCCGTTGTAATGTCTCGAAATAGATTCAAGCAGATTTTATGCTTCCTACGTTTTGATAACTACAAGACTAGAGCAGAAAGGAGAGCAACAGACAAATTGGCCCCAATCCGAGAGATTTACGATAACTTCGTTAATAACTGCAAACGTGCATACAATCCAGGAGATCACTTATGTGTCGATGAACAGTTGGTCCCTTTTCGTGGAAGAGCTCCATTTAGAGTATATATGAAGAGTAAACCTGACAAATATGGCCTAAAAATTTGGGCACTGGCAGATTGCGGTACAGCGTATACCCATAATATGCAAGTATATTTAGGTAAGTTTATTTTACGTTGCACCCTAAATTCACGTTTTCACGGTCATCACTTTTTCTAGGTAAGGTAGGCAACATAGCTGAAAAGGGTCAGGGTCAAAAGTTGTTCTGGACATGGTGGAACATTTACCTCAAGGCCACGGAATAACTACAGACAATTTCTTTACAAGTTTAGAATTAGCTGATAAACTTCTAGAGAAGAATCTTTCATTATGTGGTACTTTGAGAAAAAACAAGACATTTATACCCAAGAAGTTACTTCCTGCTACATATGAAAAAAAAATTTTCAAGTATGTTTGCATTTTTGAAAGATAAAACCATGGTTTCGTATGTACCGAAAAAGAAAACTGCAGTCATTTTATTATCTACTGAGCACAAAGACGACCAAACTGGGGGAGAAACTGTTAACGACAAACCCCACATTATTTTACATTATAATAAGACTAAAGGTGCTGTGGATACAAGCGATAAATTGGCGAAAGAGTAGACGACTCAACGAAAATCAAACCGTTGGCCAATGGTAATGTTTTACCATCTTCTTGATAACAAGTTAAGAACCCGTAAATCCTTTGTCAAATTGGCAAACTTTGTGACAGAAAAAAGATAGAAAGAGTCGGAATCGATGCATCAAGTGCAATTCTGCAAGGATCATTTTCATATAGACTGCGTTTTTATAATAGTTTAATTTTTGAAATTGGGCTACAAAAAACTTTGTGGGGTACACCCTGAAACAATTGTCGGTATTTAATTATATTATAATTTTTTTTTATAAAGGGTGATTTTTCAAGAGTAAAGTTTTTCAGGTTGGCGACACTGTTTGGTTATGGCATCCAAACGTCATCTGTTAACGTGAACAGCTTTCAGTATACTCTGCCATTTCATCGTGGAAAAACTTACGAACGAGCAATGATTTCAAATTGTTGAAATTCACTATCAAAATTCGTGCTCTGTGAAAAATGTATATCGTTTGTTACGACCATATTATGGTCGTCATAAGCGACCTGGTGAATCAAAAATTCGTGCTGTTATCACCAAATTTCGCACCAAGTTTACTTTGTTGGACATTAAACCATTGTCTCGCAATCGTACAGTAGTACTGAAGAGAATATTGCAGCCGTAGCGTACAGTGTTAATGAGGATCGTGAAATATCAATTAGGCATGTGTTACTCAACCACATGGAAAATTTTATGTGTAGATTTGGGTTTGAAAGCCTATAAAATTCAACTTCTGCAAGAATTGAAGCCGTATAGAATAGCCTTAGAATAGCCTAATGAAAATCCGCTGTGTTATAGAAAAATTGTGTTCAGCGATGAGGCTCATTTCTGGCTTAACGAATAAGTGAATAAACAAAACTGTCGCATATGGAGCGATGAACAGCCACATGCCATACAAGAATTACCGATGCATCCCGCAAAATCGACAGTTTGGTGTGGTTTATGTGCTGGTGGCATCATCGGTCCATTTCTCTTCAAAGACGTTCGTGGAAGGAACGTTACCGTCAACGACGAACGATATCGAGCCATGATACGCAATTTTTTTTTGTCCCAGTTGGCCAAGTCGAACTTGGTTGACATATAGTTTCATCAAGACGTTGCCACATGCCACACAGCTTGTGAAACAATGGACATGTTGAAGGATGAATTTGGTGAGCAGCCTATTTCTCGAAATGGCCTTGGGAATTGGATGCCAAGATCATGCGATTTGACGCCTCCGGATTATTTCTTGTGGGGTTATGTAAAGTCGTTAGTATATGTGGACAAGCCGAACACGATTGAATCCTTTCAGATTAACAAAATACGCGTGATTCGTGAGATACAGGCCGAAATCCTCGAAAAGTGATGCAAAATTGGACCTTCCGAATGGACCATTTCATACTGAGTTATCTCTGAAATGTAAATGACAAAGGCCAAGTTATCAATTTCAATGAAAATTTTGAATATATGATGCAAATTGAGTGTTTTGTTCGATTCAAAAACACACTTCGCTTAAAAAACCACCCATTAAATGTTGTGAAACCTAGTCACGTGTTTTTTTATATGTCAAACAATATTTCACCAAGAGATCATTTTTGTAGATATTTGAGCTTCATTAAACTACTTCTGGTTTTTTCCTTCTCCTATAGAATATAAAAAAGCGTTAGGAAGTTGCAATATCAACATGAAAGTGAACCAGATCTTCTATCATTATTGTAGCTGTGATAATGGATTTCCATCACGTTCATGCTGAATCCATAGGAAACTCAGTTAAAAACTCCAATGAACTAAAATTCAGTGAATAATGCCGCCTACTAACTATACTTCAGGTTATCAAGAAGACCTCAGCGGTTAGGGGTGAAATATCTCTATCGAATTTGGCGAGAAACTGATTATGCAATCATGGTGAAACATGGTCAAATTTCAATGCGGATGAGGTGTGAAAATTGGCTAAAATTCACCCGCTTTCCTAATCATCTCCACTGTCGCGCAAAAGTCGATAGGAAAAAGTTAGAGCTCAGCTTGCCAGTGCTCAATCATATCCCGAAAAATCCCAAATCCCGAATTCAAAGACTATCCAAGCGAAAAATAGCGGAGTAAGTTCGGCGGGAGATACGTGATCGAACGCTTCGTTAACCCACACCGTCAAACACAAACATTCCGGGGTAAACCTACTCGTTTGGAATCTCTGAGAAGTCGGAGCAATATTCCTTGTTTCAACATTGTGTTTGTCAAAATGTGTCATTTGAAAGCGTTGGAATAACTCGCTATATCATCTCTTGAACCCGGCTCATTAAACGTGAGTATAGTTGAACATGAGATTAAACTTTGGTCAGTGGCATACATAATATTTTGGGGCAGGGGTGCAAGACCAATGTTATGTTATATAATTTGGGTAATAAAATAGTTATAAATTCAATGGACGATGAATCTACTCTGTGATAGTTCATATTTAAGTGAGAGGTAATAATAAAAACTTGTCTAAAAATCACTGACTGAATAATTCTTTATTCGACTAGTTTCGCCTTTTACAGCATTATCAAGAATTACAGCATTCTATATAATGCTGTAAAAGGCGAAACTAGTCGAATAAAGAATTATTCAGTCAGTGATTTCTAGACAAGTTTTTATTATTACTTCTCATTTAAAATAGTTATGTATAGGCAATGTTTCAAGTTAATTTTGAAGGTCGATTTCAGTGGGGAAATTACAACTATATTATTTTAATATTGTTTTGAGACGGTGAAACAACGGTGAAAGAAAATACTGGTAAAAAATATTGTATATTATACTCATTGAAGTCAACAATGTTTATAGAGATTACAGAATGAAGTTGAAGTATGTCACGTTCTAGAATACTTTGCACTGGTTGAAGAGTTAAATGTTAAGACCCCATCGCATGAAATTATCGTAGCTAAATACACCGATGTAAATTTCGAGTATTGCGACTGATAAATTTGTCTGATGTTATATATAATATATTTTATCTTCATAAATTTTGAGTGCGCTTGTAAGCATTAAGTGTTTCGAATTATGGATTATTTTATCGATTATTTTTCTCTCCAACAGAATTTATGAACCTTATATTACATTTTCAATTTTGCATGAAATTTCAAAATGGTCTCCAATGTAAGAATAATCTTTTCCAAGTTCTCAATCCTTTCTTGTCTGCTCATTTGTTTCTTATTAAATAGTTTTTTTCTATTAATTCAATTTCAATGATCAAGTCAAGTCATTGTAATCATTTTCTCGATTTGTTGCGTAGATACAAATTTTTCCCTTTTTTTCCTACAAAAACTATTTTCTTTACCTCTCGATTTTTTTTTTTATTTGAAGAGTTAACTGTTGTGAACAAGATGGAAGATAAAACTACCCAATAGTTCAGAAATAATTTCATGAAATGACTTTTATGGAATATATTTCAGCTATATATAAAACCCTGCAGTTAAAACGGGAGTTTCAAATTAGGGTTTAATTATATCCCCTGAATTTGCAAATTAAGGCTTCAGCATATCTCCTGGTGTTGAAGCAGGGATTCAAGTTTCACCTTATTTTGAGTGACTCTGAAGAATTGGATTCTCTGAAGAGTGACTTTGAAGCAGAACAACTGAACATATATTAATATAAAATTGTTTCATATGATATAATCAATATATTGATAATAAAAAAATACTTTCTAAATAAATATATATATATATATATATATATATATATATATATATATATATATATATATATATATATATATATATATATATATATATATATATATATATATATATATATATATATATATATATATATATATATATATATATATATATATATATATATATATATATATATATATATATATATATATATATATATATATATATATATATATATATATAAATTTTCATATATTTTATATAGCAATATAAAGCAGTCATATTTTGTCGTTTTACATCGTACAAAGTTCGAAATTTTTATTATAAACTCGAATTCATTCGTTTGTCATTTTTTTTCTTAAAGATATTCATTACTTCTCTCATATACGGAAATTAAATATGAAAATATCATATATATCACAGAAATAATATCTAAAAAATTCTGAATGTCAATATTCGTGCCTGATATGAAATTAAATCGAACTAAGGGTTGGATTAAAGTTCATTCAATTCGTTGCTCTTCATGATTTCATATTTTTCAGAAAAAAACACTCAATATAATGTTGCTAATCTGGATAGCATCGGAATTTTCTTTCTTGAAACGTGAAATAATGTTTTCATTGAATTACGTCTTCAATTATGTGCAAGGCATAATGTTCCATTAAACAAGAACCGTCATACTTCAAGAATAATAATTGAAACAAGACATCACCCTAGCGATCAAGTGCATATGACAAAGAACCCTTAATGCTTAAGGTCAGTCCCTGATTACAGTGATCATCCACATTGCCCAGCGCGCATAAATCCTTTCGAACGGCCCCATATTGGCAGGTGTCAGACGATCCCAGTAGGCTGGTCTTAATTAGCGGTCTCCGGTACGTAACTCTGGCGCGGTGCGGCGGCCGCCACGTTGCTTTGTCCAACGCCCTCGTCGATTGGTTTGAAATATTTATGGACCTTTCGCTAAATTCACTTTGTTCTACGTTCTGCTTCTGTTGTTTTATGTATTCCGTTTAGCCGTTGCCGATTCTATGGTCTCCCAGCAGTTCCTTGATGAATTACAATTAGGTCGGGATTGGTAATTTATGTTCCTCTCAATTTATTGGATTTTGGTGATATGTTGGTGGGATGAATGCATGTTTTTGGTTTCATAGATCACCAAGTCTTGACTGTTGTACGTATTAATTTAGTGCGTGACATGCTTGGCAGGGTAACATGAAACTGGTTATTTATGTCGTGTGAAATTTCCATTATTTTATCTTGTGAATAATTGTAAACAAGAGACGAATTTCAGAATGGAAAACTCTGAACGGAAGACAAGAGTTTTGAGTATTTTTGACCTATCTTGAAAATATTCAGTCATAAGAAGGTAATCGAGAGAAATACATCATTTCTAATGAAGTAAAAACAACATCCAGTTTTAAATTACACTGAGGAACAGCAATTTTGTTGTCTTAGATTTGTGACTTGTTTTTGACTGACTTTTTGCCTGTGAATTCAAAAATTATCAATTTTTCTCTATCGCGTCAAGTTTTTAAACTACAGAATACTCTCTCTTTACCCTAAAAGTCATACAAAATCGGCAAACAGAGGAAAATAAACATATAAGAATATTTTATTCATACAAAGATTATTATAATATTAAAAGTTAAATTGTGTTTAAACAAAAAATTCAGAAGATATTAGGGTAAAAATTTTCACTTATAACTTCTCTTATAATTTTCAATCTGGGGACATTTTCACTTGATGCTTCAACACCAGTCAGCCATTAAACTGACATCCCATCTACCTTGATACCTTGCCTCCATGACCTTCAAATCTTGGTGGAATCGCTCACCCTGTTTTTGCGCCAAGATTTTTTGGAAAGTTAGCAAGATGTCTATGCAAGAAATGCAGTTTGATACTCATGTTACAGCCAAGCTTTATAAGGCTTTGTGGTTGAAGTAGTTGAACAATTTCGACGTAATTCTGGGTTCGCGTGTTTCTGTGAAAAACTTCCGCGAAGAATGCAACCAAGCATTGTTTTGAATGAATCTGTGGCCCATAAAAGACACCAGCCTTTATCTACTCATATGACATGCTAGGAAATGTCGAAATGATACACTTAAAACAGTGCCCTTCAGTTGACAAAGCTTCAACAAATTGCTTCATGAGACCTAGTTTTATATGCAAAGGCGGAAATATAATGTTTCTTCTGTCGACAAGTGGTTGATTTAGGATGTTTGGATCACCAGTTATCAGCTCAGATCGTAGCGGTCACTTTGACTGCACCCAATCGTTCTCACGAGCTCTGCTGTCCCACATACATATAAAACAGAGTTGCCTGGTATATCCGCGTTGCTGGCCAAGAAGAAAACATATCATTTTAAGGTCAACACAGATGATTCCTTGGTGTGAGTTATATTGCATTAAGTCAATGACTTTCTTTATGTCTTCGTATTCTTCATGCAAAGAAACTGAATGACTTATTGGGACCGAACCATATTAATTTCTATGTTCACACTTTTGCTACGTTTTGAGCTATCTATAAACAATCGCCATTCAGTTGCGTTATAGTCTGAAATTCCCAATTCTTTCATTAAACCAGCTATGTTAAAGCAATACACAAATCTATCAGCACTGCGGAAGAACTGCATGAATTGCACGTTCTCTCGATCGAAAGTAGGTGAATTTAGCTCCTTCTTCTAACAAGTGTTTTTCGTGCAGGCTTGATGCTAAAAGTTCTGACGCTTTTTTGGATACTCCCAAATCTCGTACCAAGTCATTAAACTCATGTTGATGCTCAACCATTACTAACAGAGCCATCGTCAACTTTATTATTCTTTATTATGTTTATTATCAACTTTATTGTCTTTATGGTCTGCTCCGCCGACAGGAGTGCTGTAAGGCTTTCTGTAATTCAGATGCGTAAAGCGTAATAGTATGCGCATCAACTGTAAAAAAAAACTTGACGTGATAAAAAAACTGATTCAAGTTTTGGAATCAGCTTGTCAATTTACCTCTAAAACAGCCTAAAAATCGATCTCAACAGAAATTATGTAACAAATTGTTCCCCAGTGATTATTGACTAGGATAATCATCAAACTGAAAATTGATGAAAATGATGCATAAATAGAAAAATAAATCAAATGTGTTTATAATACTCAATCATCATTATCTTCATGATGAATGTAACAGAAATTGTTCAGAAAATGAATTCTTCTTCTCTGTGAATCAAAATGAAAACTATCTCTTTACATTTTGATGATAAACTCAAGTATATCTGTGATACAACATTCCATTTGTTCATTGTTATCTCAACGAGAAATGAAGTATCTCAAATTCCTCGGATTCAGAACTCAGTTTAAATGAATTTCTTTGTAGACATTTGAAAAATATCAGTTGCTTTTTAGTGGTAATAAGTCGTTTCCTAATATTTTCTTCCATATAGGTTAATTTGAAACTGAGCTCCAGAGTTGACAATTATAATTGTAGGTTTGAAATGGCAACGAAACAAACTGTGTTTCAAATTTACACTTTTTTATCAAACAATCGATACGTTCTCTAGACCATTACAATGGCTTCTTCGTATTGATCGACGTAGTGAAACAATTCTTTGATAGAAGTATCTGGAAAACAGTGTTTTTGACAGAATATTAAATTTGGGATGGATTCACATCAAGAAACGGCCTCAAATATTCGAAAAATTAGGGTGAAATTGTAGGTGAATTTAATTAATACAGGATTCCCAATACAACAGGTGCACATTATATTCGAACAACAAAATATCGCCTAAGTGAATCAAAAAATTTCGATTGAAGACAATTCATACAATACCTTATCTTTCCATTTAAAAGAGATTTCTTTGAAAAAATTCATAATAAACATGGAGAAAATCTCTTCTAATATTTAGTCTCTTTTCTGTCATCCAGTAACCGGAGTAGTTCAAGCAGAAGTATTAATGTTTTCAGCAAATTTTTATGAGCACGTGTTGTTATTGTGCATTCTATATTTTTCTAGTTTTATTTTGAATGAATTACTTAAGTTTATTAAGTTTATAGTTATTAAATTTCAATCATTTCACCTAGGATTAAGTGTATCTTAATTTACTTCTTTATTACTTACTTGCTAATTTATGATGATTTTATCGTTGAAGCAGTTGAAGAAATTTTTCGTCAAACTCCTTCCATTTGCAAGAAACAACTTTCTCTACAATGAAAATTACTAGTAAGATAATTTCTTTTCATAACTTGCAATGTAAAAACATCTGAACGAATGTTGTAGAAATTTTTCAATCCATTTAAACTGATGTTTACTCTTTAAGCATTCCTTGAAGTAGTCAAGAGCTTAAAGACTCTCTACGTGTGACCTTGGAACTTCCAAGAGATCGACCTAGTATGTAAAACTAATGAACTGACATTGTTATGAATTGTAATGAAGTGCCATTGCTCATTAAATTGATAATAGCATAATTGAACAGTTGTAGTATTTTCATTTGAACTACGCAAGTATTCGAAAGTACTTTCTATTGTACTTTATGTAGTTATATAATATATATTGAAAAATCCTCAATCCCATTCAATAACTGGGATTGAGATTTCAATATCGTTTAAGGCAAGTTTTGAAGTATCTACATAATTCTACATTGGATCAACCAGTTATGGAAAGTTACTGTACGAAACGAGCATTCTTGTGAATGAAATCTTCAATATCATTAAGAACACTTTTCTTGGCCTCTCAAACAAGACTTTTATCTGCATGAAAAATTCTATATCAAGGTTTCTTGAAAAAATTTATGTCCGTGAAGTTTCATCTGTTCTTGGATAGACCGACTTTTACAAAATAAAGTTAGTTAAATACTTGACTTGATTGCCTCAATTGGACAACGTCGACAAGTCATTAGCTATTATACATTTGAAGTGCTTATTGCGCTTCTTTTTCCTGCGCTTAACCATCAAATGAAGAAGACAAACCATTCCATTTGCGGAGCTCACCTTCTCTAGCTGTTTCTAGATATCCCAAGTAACGTATGATTCCAGACGTGCAAGATCACACAATAAAGACGAGATGTGGATGGAATGATCCCGATGATTTTTCTTACATAAGTTTTTTCTGCGGCAACCGCGAACGAGATCCTTTTCTGAATTAAGAAGGCGCCTCGTCGAAATTAAGGCTGTAAACCGGTAACCTAAGTCATTTAACTCAGTTCTGAACACATTACCGTAAATCCGTTACTGTCGCACTGTTCTCGACGATGTCATTACGCTTTACGACGGATGGATTATGGACGTTAGGGAAAGATTTCGACGCCAGTTATAAGCCGTTATGGAATTAGGAAGTCAATGCTCGTTTTGTTTCTCTCCGTTTCGACTTACCCTTGGCGGGTGGTGTCATGGACGCTTCGGTTTATATTCTGCTAGGCCCATTCATATTTTAATGAAAAAGCTGACATATTGACACAACGACAATAATGACATATTTACAATGTAGCTATTCATCGTATTGCAGTTAAGAACATTAGAAATTACTCTCACATTACATGCCCATAAAAAAGGAAAAATCGAAAAAATTGCCTTTGCACTTATCGACAGAAAATAGTTGCCATCACGTCACCACCAAATATCAAACTTCGAAATGTAAAGTTTGATTTCAACTATCGAATACGTCACATCTCAATTCGAGGAACTAAGCAGTGGAAGAATATTCGATTTATAATAATAATAATAAGGAATTTATTCACTTTTTACACAAATTGTGTTACAACAGTGCCAGGCGAAATTTAGCATAGCTATTCTTACTCAACCTCTTAAAAAAAAAGAAAAAAAAATGATAATAATCATAATAAAAATAACAGTAACAAAGAATATCGAATATATATATATATATATATATATATATATATATATATATATATATATATATATATATATATATATATATATAAAATGAACACTAGAACATTCATCCGAAAAATTTTAATTAATCAAGAGAATGTTATAGTAGAGCTAGATATGTGAACGTGTACGATGTGATGTCTCCATCATCCTTCAAGGGATAAATGTTAGAGAAATATTGAAATCGATGCCACATCTGATGGAAGTGCGAGACATATATGTTTCGTTCTGCAAGGAACTCGTTACTCGAAACTCAGATACTCTTTCGTATTGACGTAATCTAAAAACAAACCTACAACATGAATTTTGAATAGAAGTAGCATAATTTTGAATAGTAGAAGTAAATAAAATTGAAAGAATAATAGAACATAGGAGTAGAGGAAAGATCAGCTCTGCGAGCAATCACAAGAATAAGCACCCACTAAACAGATTACACAACTCATCCAATGAACTACTATATGTAAAAATTTTACACAAGATTAGAAAAACTAGAAGATATTCTACCACTGTCCCACAATACTTATCAAAGGAACCACATAAAAAATTTCCTACAAAGACTCTATTTCAACCACTAAGTTAAGATTATAATTGCACATAAATAAGGCTGAAGGACCCATGGTCGATAGCCATTTGTATTTATGTATATGTTCTATATTGTCGCACTTGTAGATATTCGCTACCAAAGTAAACTTTCTTTCGAAAATTTGTGACAAATTATTCAAAAGAACTTTATAGAAGAGCTGGCTACGTTTCACGTAGCGAGCTCTGCTATATAAATATATTATTCCAAAAACCAAAACAACATTGACCAAGTTTTTTGTTCCGAACTGTTCATTTAGTAGAGAATTTATGATATTGGGAACAACTATGCAGACAAACTCAATTTAAATGCCGACGTTTCGTCTATTTAATGTTTTCCCGCTTGAAGGATAAAACAGCTACATTGGAGACTCCAAATTGCATTTATAGTATATCGTGCAATAATTGTGAAAGTCAGTATATTGGTCAGACAAAACAGAATTTGATCGGTAGAATTAGGGGACACAAATCTGATTGCAACTTGGCAAAGAAAGACAAGGGTAAAAAAGACAGCACAGGTCTTACAAATTACTCTGTTCAAGAGAATCATGAGTTTAATTTCCTCAACCCAACTGTTTTAAATATTGAGAGCAACCTCTCGAAACGTCTTTTCAAAGAAATGATTTTTATCAAAATTAAAGATAATACAGTTAATAACAAGACTGATACCAAAAATCTCTCTAATATCTATATTGATTTGATTGACAAAATAAAGACTCGATTTAATAAGCGTAATTGCATTTCTACATGATCAATATCCTTGTGTTTAATGACTGCAGATTATTGGATGCTCTGTTCCATATTTTGAATATTTCGTTTTTGTTTTGTGTCCATTTTAGCAGTTTTGAAATAATTAAGACTAACTGTATCGATTTTTGTTTGCCTCTCGTTTTCAATGTTAAAATTTCTGACCATATTGTTTGTGAATTATCGCGATTGTATGTTCGTTATTTGTTTATTCATTTACATATGGGCATCCAGTTCTTGAGCCAGTCTGGTTGCCTCCTCGCAGTGTGTATGTATGATGTTTGATAATCTACCAATGCAAGTTGAATGTAATTTTGTGAGATTTCTAAAGTTTATAATGCTGAGTAATTGTGAAAGTTTTTAATCAATTTAGGTACGTACTTTTGATGTTTCACCTTTTTATGTATTAATTTGTTTGTCATCTTGTTCGATTGTAGCCTTTGAAGATGTCATTAAATAAGACGAAACGTCGGCATTTAAATTGAGTTTGTCTGCATAGTTGTCCCCAATACCATAAATTCTCTACTAAATATATACAAATATATATGTATATATATATATATATATATATATATATATATATATATATATATATATATATATATATATATATATATATATATATATATATATATATATATATATATATATATATATATATATATATATATATATATATATATATATATATATATATATATATATATATATATATATATATATATATATAGAAATATTTACGAAATGCATATCTACAAAATCGATATGAATAATTGAACTGACATTTTTTCAGTGAACGTTGATATTTGAGGATATGATCAAAACGTGTTCAAATCCTTTTTGTAGCATTCCTTTGAATCTACGAGAGTCAAATTGTTTACAAGGGTTCAGCGTAAGATGTAGCTTCAAAAACTTAACGAGATAAATAATTCAGTCTCAGGGTTGAAACTCCAAACATTTGAGGTGGATTTAAGATAGTAATACTGAAATTAATCCCGAGATTAGTCGAGGATACTTTGTCACAAAATTGGGCAAGAGGAAGTTTATACATCTGGATAATTCGGAAGTGTGTTACGATTCTTGATTCCAATTTATCATCATGTGGAGGAAGTTGTTTTATCAGTTAGAGGGGGAAAGTTTACTTTAAATTTGAGATAATGAAACAATTGTTAAGCCAAGATTTACACATATATTAAAAATAATACTGCATGACGTATGTTTTGATAAGATTCACCTTTTTCAAATGCTACGTGCACACTAATGACATTTCTCGAATACATACAATAGGTAAACTTCAATTATGCATACACAGAAAACAGGTAGAAGGGATCAACTTATACTGAACTACTATATAGGAATCTAAGTAATTTTGAAAAGATTGAGAAGGGGGCTTGCGGTATGATCGATTTGGCTGTTCAAAAAGTTTCCAGAATATTTGTATTTATTAATAAGTGATTCTAACAAATTAAGCTTCACTCCCTTATTTGCGGTATTCAAAATTTCAAAATCAGAATTGAATATATGATTTTCATTCATCAAATGATATGCATAATGTGAATCTGTCTTCTGATTATCAAAGCTACGTTTATGTTCAGAAATTCTTATTTGAAAACTTCTGAACGTTCTACCAATCCTTTGATGAAGCTTATCACAACTACCACAATTCATTTTATATACTCCTGATTTTTTTTTTGTTGTAACTTGTAATTTCTGGCAACCTGTTGAACAGCCAAATGGATCATATCTCAAACCCTCTACTCAATCTTTTCAAAATTACTTAGTTTCCTTTATAGTAGTTCAGTATGAATTGATCCCTTCTACCTGTTATCTAAACCTGTTTTCTCTGTGTTCATAATTTAAGTTTACCTATTCTATGAATTCGAGAAATGTCATTAACCTGCACGTAGCATTTGAAAAGGGCGAATCTCATCGAAACGTACGTCATGCAGTATTCTTTTTAATATATGTGTAAATCTTGGCTTAACAATTGTTTCATTATGTTTATCGATTTACATCAAGTATCGGCCTTATCAATTATCAATTTAAATTTGAGATTGTTAATTATTTGTTCATTAATCCATTCAGCCGATACTTGATGAAAATATAAATACATAATCTAAATCAAACTAAGTAGTTTTCTGATTTTCGCAATAATTAATTTCAAGCATGACAATATTGTTTCGCCGACAAGTTTGTCATCAACATCTGATGAAGCCACTGTGTTGGCGAAACAATATTGTCATGTTGGAAATTAATAATAGTGAAAATCAGAAAACTACTTAGTTTTATTTAAATTATTAGTTCGTTCATTCTGACTGTATATCAACGTATATCAATATGATACGTATCAATGCAGGGGTGTTGATTTAATAATATAATCGAATATTTGTTCGACTTGATTTAAAGTGATGGTGCTAAAGTAAGATAACTCTTCAAGCGGTAAGCGATATCGACAGATGGCCTGTCAAATTCAAGCTACGGAAATTTTCGATTGTCAATCACTTGTCGACAATTTTATTAGCAGTGAAATTATATCATAAGTCAGCAGTAGGGAGACGAATACCTATAGTGGCTATTGTAAATATGAGGGATCCTTTGAATTCATTGATTTTTAATGTTTGAAATGGAAGGAAATTTTTTTTATGTTTGTTGAAAAAACCAATGTGATCTGATTTCAGTTCAGGAAAGAGGTTCATCATACTAAAGTTCGTTTTTTGTTTAAGATCTAGTAAGCACAAATTTGTTGCAAATTGGTTTTTCTTCGAATAAATTTGGTAATAAGATATTTTGAAAATTAACATAACAAAGCAAAGTTTAACGTAATCAGTTATGTTTCACTGGTTTTTGTGGAGCTCTAAAATAAGAACGCCTGAATTGCGAACTGAACTATCAGTTGAAAATTATTTATTGGATATTGAAATGAACTTACAAAGTTGAAATGAAATTACTTCAAGAGCAATAAGAAGCTTTTTAATTATTCTGCTGTAAGTGAAATATTTTCAAGTAACCATCATAAAGAACCCATTACTCAGAATTTTCACATCGTATTTTCGATTTTTGTTTGCAAACGCACACCTCTTTTGTTTTTCTCAAATCTTGTATCTCCCATAGCTCTATCCGAAACATTTGTGTTCCATTTTTTTTCGGTTTCCTCCAACAGTGAGTACTAAAATATTGCTGAAAAACCGTAAATATTATAATCATATCGACCAATAACCTATTTTCTCATTATGCCCATTTTTTGTGTGAAGCGTTGTGAATCTAAGAATATGAATACAGACTACTACTTAAGGCTTTTATGATCGTATAGATCGTTTAATATGTTGCCACCAATATAAGTAAATTATGTAATAATTTACACCACCATATATATATATATATATATATATATATATATATATATATATATATATATATATATATATATATATATATATATATATATATATATACCACCAGTTTACTGTATTTATAATAATAATAATAGGTTCGTTATTTTCAACAGGTATAATACCTAATTACAAAAAATAATAATATAATGTTCAAGAATAACTAAATAAGTAAATAAATAAAATAAAAAGAAATATATCGAAGCGCTCAGTCTAACCAGAAAAAATAAGAAAATTAACTGTTAGATGAATTATTTAATTAAATAAAATATTGCAAAGAACTCTAAATCAATTGAGTTTAGTCAGTTTTACTTATTCACATAACTCGTAATAGTAATTGCAATGACGTCAAAGTGTATCGAGAATAGCGACTGCATTGAATATATACTCCATAAACCAAATGGGGGATTGTATTAGCGGGTTGGTTCTTGAAGCCTCTAGATCAGGGGTTCCCAAACTTTTTTTACTACGCCCCCTCCTGTTGAAATAAAAACCATCCACACCCCCCTTCACAGTGAATTTTATGGGCATGTGAAGAAACCAAGATTTATATTGAAAATAAAACATGTATTTTTAATAACACAAATAACAACATCTGAAGAGTCAATTTAAAGACATACTGTCAGAGAAAAATATAGACAAAAAGAACATAATAAACTAGCAAACTAGTGAGATGAGTGGGCTTGCATTTACTTCACTAGTAAACATATTCTTGGTTGTGTTTTAGTAAGGGCACAACGTAAATTACTGGTAACATCAAGTTTGTTTCTGAGCTTGGTTTTAATTGCAAGGAGGGTTGAAAATGCCTTTTCACACAAGTAGGTACTCAAAAAAGGCAGATATAATCGAATAGCTGCCTGTGATACACTAGAGTATACACTTTGAAATATTTGATCCAAAAAGATGACTTGTCGATTTTGTCGAAGTCGTACTTGGCAGAGGAATCATGTTTTATCTCCAAACCTTCTTCTTGCGGTGCTTCTGGAAGAGAGTTGATATTGATATTGAATGGGTCTGTTGACAGTCTGTAAATACCCTCGTCACAAGTGTCTGGGAAATATTTCCTGAACTCTTCAAAGAGGTTCTCCAAATGGTTTGATATTAGGCTTTTCATCTGAGATCGACATTATTTTGGCAAATTCGAATAATTGCAAGGGTTTGCTGATATTTTTCTTCTCCAAAGCTGCAATTTCAAAATGTGCATCTTGATGGCATCACGATGAATCACTATATTTGATTCTCCACCCTGCAGTTTTGAGTTCAATGAGTCAAAAAGCCTGACAAATAAGCCAAAGACACCTGTGTACTTGGTTTCTTGAATTCTATGCTCAGCTTATTTTGCTTCAGATTTTCTAAGAAAATGATTACTTCATCTCGGAGCTCAAATAATCTGGCTAACATGTTACCTTTGGATAATTAGCGTATTTTTGTATGAAATAGCAGTTTCGTGGTCACTTCCTTAATCCTCACACAGCGTTTTAAACAGTCGAGTATTTAATGCACTGTTTTTTATGTCACTTCAGCATTTTTCTCTTTTACCAATTGCATGAAGCCTGAGCGAGAACCAAGCATTGAAGTGGTGCCATCTGTGCATACGCCTATTACTTTTTGTCACGAGAGTTCATATTTGTCAAGAAAGTCTTTGTTAAACAGTTGAAGAAATGTATTGATTTAATTTATTCAGAAATTTTCATTTTTAACTGGTCTTGTGCTCATGCCCACCTGACATATCTTCACGCCCTCTTGGGGGGCGCCCCCCAGTTTGGGAATCCCTGCTCTAGATGAAGTCATTCTGTAGAACGAGAATTTTGCATAGAAACACGAAATTTCAAAGCAGACAAGAGATGATGAAAATCAATACTGTTTTGCGGTAATTTGTACAAACATTTGAGTGATAAACCTTCCCTTTGCAATGGGATTGAACTAATTCGACTCAATAATTCGTCATAATTGAGGTATTGAATTTGTTGTCGTTAGCATGAGTGACCCCCTGCAGTCTTTTTCCTCCCATATATTGTTTTCTTGAGGTTTTACCTAGATATTGTCTAGGTTTGAATACCGGGTAAGACATGCACGTTTGTTCGTGTTAAATGAATTTCAGCGGTCATAAAATTTAGATCATCACCTGGGTAATGTACAAAAATTACGAGCCTACAAATTGGAATGTAAAAAAATGATGCTCGTACGTTTACACTTTTTCTCCTCTAACGAATTAGCGACAGAGTTTCATTGAACAACCGAAATTTATTCATCAGATGATTAGTTAAGCTTGGGTGAATTCGGAATCCCCAATACACTCCACATATAATTCGGAATACTAACCCATTACCAAAAGTTGGATATAACTGTTGAGAAATGTTGACATATGTTTTGGGCTACTGACCCATATCAAGATTTTATTACAACCCTTGTTATAAGTACAAAAAGCTCCTAAGAATGAGATGACAGCCTGAATTAAATGTTGAGCGTATCAAGGAATTCTTGTGGCATTTGGCCGAATGTTGTCAGTTTCACGTGTTAATATTTCGAATTGTTTGAAGTTCTATTAGAGGAATCGATTTACAGTGATTCAAAACGACTCGATAAAATACAATCCCAGGTTGCATTATGAAAAGAAACATTAAAAAGTGAGCAATACTTTTGCAACAAATATCTGATGGAAGCTTTTTTATGTTGTTTCGAAATAAATAACACCTAACGGATATCGTCTAACAGGTATTTTGCAGATATAAATCAGTTTTGATACATTGTTACAACAAACATTGAAAATCCATCGGATGCCAGTGATTTGTTTCCATTATAGTATTTCCTCGTCCGGAGATTTCTCGGGAAATCAACAACGTACCATTCAATCCAATGAATTATAGCCTGTATTACGTATATCGATAGAATTATCTATAATATGAACATGTAAATTCGTTACGCGCATTCGGTGTACAATTCGCATCAATTCATCGAGCTGTCTTCGAAACGAAATGATAGGCATCCAGTGGCCAGCGACGGAGAAGGACATTGTTTTGAACGCTGTCAGTGTAATGCACAACGGCTGTCAGTTGGCTCCAGTTCGCGTCAAATATGGAGTTGACCATGTAGAGATAACGTCCGAAATGACAAAAAAACCCTTTTCCTTTAATAATGGCACCAGATACTCTATTAAAGGGTTTATCGAAGTTGATCGAAACATCCAATGTATCGAATGTTTCATCTCATTAATTTATTTGAATTAAAATTTTTGAAATCAACGCTTCCTTAGTCTCGACCGGTTCTTTTCACGTTATGACTATTGAATAACTAAACCGTCACGCTGAACAATGCCATCCTACTTTAGTTAATATCGAAATTTATCCGGCACAAATACGTGAAAATAATTACTAAAACGGCGACGTCGGGTGATGTTGACCCGAAATTTATCGATGATTTTATATAAATTATGTGGAGTTTTTATAATTGAAATTATAACATAAAGCTCTATAATTGAAACTTATATCAAGTTTTTCATGAAAATATGCAAGATGAAAAAACGTAACGGGTGCATATTTCGAAATTTTGGTAAAGTGTTCTTAGGAAAAATAGAATATAATGATCTTATGGTCTAGTAAAGATATCAAATGAGCTTTATAATGAGAAAATAAAAGCGAATCAGTCTTCTAGGTCATCTAATTGATGACCTACGAAGTTGCTGCAATTATTACAGTATGGAATACTGGAATACACATTTACATCGTTCTTGTTGTCATTGTGAAAAACTGTTATTCTGGTTTTCTCTTTACTGCCAACGTTATTATTGATATTGGTATATTAGTGTAAGCTTCAAACTTTAAGTGTCAAAAGGACAACTTTGCTTTTCTTCGGATTATATGAGATCAGATTAATATTTTGTTGGTGATCAAAAGTTAAAGAGCTTGGGTTCCTTCCACCCATGTGTTGTAATGAACTGAGCTGAAACGTGCTCCTTATACTTGCGGAAAATGCCCAATGAAGTTAGTTTGTGTTCGTTTAGGAGAAGCGACAATAATTCGTAAGTTGTGGACCAGATATTATAACCTACTTTTGTTATCATTTATAGATTTGTATACATCTACAATCTCACACACACAGGATGTATGCCTGCGATGAACCTCTGGTTCGAAACCTGAGTGACTGCTAAGTAAGAACTGAAAGTTAATGAATTGTACCACACCACAGTTAGCTTCAGTGGAGATGGGGTGGGTTAATAGAGTAGGAAAAATCAAATGCCAGGCGCTAGAGTTTTCAAAGTTCTCGGTACAATTCAATTGGTTTTCTGGTGGATTAAACAACAACTCCACAAGATATAACAGTTCTTTATCTTAGTTCTCCCTAACAGTTATATCCACTTGGTTCAATAAATGATGACATGATTTTATATATATATATATATATATATATATATATATATATATATATATATATAAAAGAAAATTTGTAATGTGAAAAACAAAAAAATTGAAAAAAATGAGAGATAAATTAAATACTTCTCAGCTAAGAGGACTTAATCGTCACAGCAAAAAATATATATAATGAATGTTTAAATAGAAACGAATTTTCAGCATGTAAATTGAATAGTTAGAAAATCAATGAAAAAGGTTGATAAAATAAAAAAATCAAATTTCAATTTTCTCTTCAAACAATATACTGGAATACTGATACCACACCAAGCGTACTCAAACTTCCAGCTTCAGGTTCAAAGATCTATTCTGCCAAATCTTCTCAAAATTGTGATTAACAATAAGTCCAGCACTCAAAAAACGGGGAAATCTAAAAGAAGGAAAAATAAAAGTGAAAGTGTAAATAAAAACCCGGAAAGATAAAAGCCTCCATCAAACAATACTCAAAACTAAATGGAAAATACGTCGACTTACGCGAAGATGTAATGTTCGGTTTACTGTGTATCCAGAACACGTGCTTTGATCCCCTAAAGGGTACTTCTTCAGTTCACAATTTCCTAATAAGGAACAAATTAATGCCAGAAGAATTCAACGACCATCAAATTATCCCATTACTGAATACTTTTTCTATCCAACAAAACAAAATTCTACAAAAGAAAAAGTATATAATTTTAGAAGGTCTCAAAACGTCTCAGTCTTGATTATAATTTACTTCTAATCTTTTTTCAAAAAGTACCAGCGAATTTTTTTTTTCCACAGTCAGGTTACTGACTGAACTTTACTCACATATTTAACAGGAGGCCGAAAGAGTGCCAATGTAACCTATGAAACCTTAAATCACTCCCCCCCCCTTCCTGACCAAAATATACGAAAATTTAAAAAAATTATAACATTATAATATCAATACTACGATTAGTATTATAAATTTGCTAGGCAATTGACTATGTTGAATGGTTTAGTGTTAAATCAGAATTTTCCATTGGAATGATTGCTCATAGGAACTAAAATTTCAGGCACAGGTAATTTCTCTTTGAGTCCATTACCGCAGATATTCGTATACCGTATTGGACAGGTTTAGAGGGAATATACTGCCGAAATGATTCTAATAATAGCAATACAACAACTAATTGATACTAAAAAAATTTGAATCCTATAAAAAACAAGATGAATCAACATCAGACATTAAATGAGCAAATGAACAGTTGTTACGAAATTAATAAGCAAGCGATGAGCATGGGTCATAATGACCCGTTTTCTTGACACATGAGTATCTCCCATAGCACGTGTCGTGTCACTGAGCATACCATTGAATTAGGCGTTGGATGGCATCATCAAGTGGCATCATTAACCTTCGAACCATAAAACCAACTGAAAAATAAAATATAGAAGTTTGAAATTGCCTCGGGTCGATATGACCCCAGTCGCCGTGTTAAAAGAAATGAGTGAATTTCGAAAACGTACTTTGGGAAAATGTATTTTCGAGAATAATGACAATTGCACTGTAGCTACAAATTATTCGGAATTTTTGAGATCAATATATTCTTCATTTACAAGCATCAGGAGTTCAAAAAAGACAAAAAATGTTAGGGGACAACTTTTCAATAGGCCCAACCCGACTCAAATATTCATATGAAAAAATATCTATCCGATAAAGGATATATTCGATTCTTAATTCTGACAACCCCTCATATATAAATATTGCCTATTTCGGTTCGAATATTTATTGTATAAATATTTCAGATCAAATAAGAAAAAAATATCCTACCTGCTTCTAGGAGATTTTTCGGAAAAATGCTCATTATATAACTTTATTTGCCTATGATAGGTATAATCAACTGTTTCAGAATGAACGAGAAAAATATTAGATGAGGGTGAACAGAGATACCACCCTAGTACGAACCTGTGATCTAATTAATTTTCAAGCGGAAAACCAGTGTGACGTATCGATGAAACAAACTTCAGTTCAATGAGTAAAAGGTAGCAGAACAAAAGGGTCAAAGCTGTGTAAGTCTTCAAAAGTATCAAACGTCATTTTCATAGAAGTGATTTCTTATCAAAAATCCATAAATCGATAGAGCGTTGCTGAGTTATGTGTGAAGCATGCTTGTTCACAGAGACGGAATAGTATTCTATTTCAGGAATTCTATTTCAGGAATTCTACTTCACATAGATCTCCAAGTTTTCATTATCTCTCAATATGAGTATGTTTATTTTATATATACGAGTATTTCGTCAGTCTCGTCACATTTCATGAATTCTAGTTTGTAGTTAATTTGAAAAATCTGGTTTCTATTTCTAGAATTCATTTTATTGTTGGAACGAATATACCTCAAGAAATAACTACTTATATACCTTTAACTTAATACCTAAACGAGGTGAGAGTAGTTAGTATTTGGTCATATAGTCCTGCCGTAGTTAAGTTTAAATAAAGAAATAAAAAAAGAGTAAGAAAAAATAATAAACTTTTCATCCATTCGAAGAGAAACCAGGGAACTGACATAGTATCTCACCAAATATCGGGAACTATTGAATGCTTTTGAGGTATAATGAAGAGAATATTTCAAGAAACCCTATTGATATATTTGACGCTATTATTTGTCATATCTTCTGATAATACTGGAAGGTGCTTAGTTTCGTGAAATTTTGAATATGTGAAAGTTTTCAATTTCAGATGGTTGACGATTTCCATTGATAATTCATAGAAAAATTGAACATTTTTGTATTGATAAAAAAAAAATTGTCATTTATATGTTTCATTTTTCTAAAATTTCATGATAAAATACCAATAAAATTTTTCAAATTCTGTAAACATTTCAAGGTTTCAATAAATATGTAAAAACTCAACTCAAGATCAAATCTTCAGTTTGATATTGAATATATCTTCGATTCAATACACTTGTGGAAATGTATGAACTAATTGTATGATTTGAAAACATTGAATATTTCTATAGAAGCAAAAAATTGTCATAGATCGCATATAAAATTATTATTGAATATAACTTAAACTCAAACACTTGAACTTATGATTTACACTTTATTGACTACATAGCATGACGCGTTTCCTCGTTACAAACGACTTCTTCAGATGCTTACAGAATAATAACATTTTGAAAAATACAGGTATATATATCAGGGAATTTTGGTGTTCTATGGTTTTGGTTTTACCTAAGATATTCCATTCTGAGAAATAATTTCTATTACCTGAAAAGGTTTAACAAGGATGAATTGTTTAATTCTATCTGTTCATTGAGCAAGTTTCCAGAATTTTTAAGCCGATTTATTTCCACTACTTCCCAATAATCTAATTGACTACTTCTCTCTATATTGTGTAGAATTTTGAAATTCGTATCAAAAGTATGGTTTTCTGTTAATAAATGGTTAGCATAATTCGAATTACTTTTATTATGGGCGAAGCTATATTTATGTTCCTGTATTCTACTACCGAAATTTCTACTAGTTTTACCTATATATATATATATATATATCGGGACATGTTCCACAATTCAATTGATAAACACCTGATTTGTCTTCTCTTTTAATTTTGTTTTTATTGTTCTTAATGTGTCTCGATAAATTGTTGTTCGTTTTAAATGAAATATTAAAATTATGTTTACTTAAAAAGGTTTTGACTTTTTGACTGACGTTTCCAAAGTATGTTAAACTGTTATATTTACGATTTCTATCCGGCTGATAAGGAAATACTAATCGTAGAGCTTTCCGATAGAGTTTTTTGTCCAGAATTTTTGACACGTTGAAAAGTTGAAACATTTCGTATTAACTAGAGGCATTCTTCATTATTTGCATTGGTGCAGTTATTTTGTATCACTTTAAGGTCTGATAATCTGAGGTCTGAGGTAAATTCTTTGAAAGACGTTTCAATGCAGAACCATACTTCCTTGCATAGTAGGACGTATTTTGAATAGGTCGCTCTATGACTTATGATAATTATAATTAATAATCTGAAATACATCGCTAATGACGTTGATGGACTACAGGTGCTTATACGAATGCCGAACATCAGAAACAATCCAACATATGTCAAATAAATTCAATGGACGATGAATCTACTCTGTGATAGTTCATATTTAAATGAGAGGTAATAATAAAACTTGTCTAAAAATCACCGACTGAACAATTCTTTAGTCGAATGAAGAATTGTTCAGTCAGTGATTTTTAGACAAGTTTTTATTATTACCTCTCATTTAAATATGTCAAATAAGTTGAATATTTCTATCAAATAAAATTTTGCATCAGATAACGATGGTCGAATTAAGACGAATTCGACTTCTAATTCGAAGACGAATTAGGACTGTAAATAAAATAAAAATATTATGGAAATGTTGTGTTCCATTTTTTAAAATATTTTATTGAATGATCTCACAGAAAAATAATGAACAAAAACATGAGAAACCGAATAAAAATATAAATCCTAATTAAAAAGTATTATATTCTTAGTATTAAGAAGTCATATGGGAGATGTCGTTAAACAAGCAGGTACAATGTTTTCCATGATACCTCAATGAATATTTTGAATTTATAGAAGTTATCTAGTGAATATTCCAAAATTCCAAAGCAGAATATTTTTGGTGAACGCGCATTGTTATCAAATCAGACTTAAGTTTTGCATAATTCAAATGAACTTATTCATATCGAAAAATTTTATTTCGTAATCTCCTTTTACCACTACCACTACCATTGCTACCAATCATATTTTTACTCATAATATTATTATTTCTGTACTTTATAGATATTGGATATCATAGATTCCATAAACAGTAAGATGTTTTCTATAATACGACAATGAATGTTTTGAATTTATAGTAGTTATCTAGCGAATAATCCAAAATTGTAATGCAGAATATTTTTGGAGAATGCACAACTCCAAAAATTAATCTATCAATATAAATTCATGATACACATAAAAGAATGAATTCTCATTGAATCAGACTTCAGTTTTCTATAATTTAACTGAACTTATTCATACCGAAAAATTTTATTTCGTAATCTTCTTTTACCGCTGCTAGATCAATCATGCCCTATAGTCATAATATTATTATATTTGTTCTTTATAGATATTGGCTATCATAGATGCGGGGTTTTATTAGAGCAAAAGTAGCTCAAACAATGTTTTTTGAATGTTTATCGTTGTTCGGACATATATCTAAAAACAATCAGTAAATTTAAATCTCTATCCTTGAAAATCGGCCATACTTTACAGCTGGAAATATCGTCTCTTCACATTTTCAAATTCATCGTTTGGCTTCTCTTCACATTTTCAAAAAGCCGCAGGCAGAGAGGTGTTTTCAATACACTGGCGGATATACATAATATTTTTGAAAGGAGCCAAGACCGGTGAAAACCAAGAAAACCAAGATCAGGAAAACGGCGAAACAAAGTAAATACAAGTGAAGGAAAAAATAGCTCGCAAAATTATATATTATTAAGACTTATTGAGGTTAACAATATTATAGTATAATCTGTGTAAGATTACAGAGCAAAGACCAAGTTTCTAGGGTATTTGGGAACTTATCATTAACTTCCTGGTCACCTACAATAATATCCCTGTGGATGGAAATTAAAGCTAAACCGTTAAGCCTATAACTTGTACTTTTACTTGTACTTGTACTTGTACTTTCGGATCTGCTGTTTCTTAGGTAGGTCTTCAGCCTTCTCAGGCTGGAGAAAAGTCACTCCACCTGGCAACAGAAACATGAAGATCTGCTAGAAGTTTCAAGAGCATATAAATGTTAGAGAAGAAAGTCCTATTACAATTTGCTGGAGATCCAGTAGCAGTACGGTTTCTTCCTTCTTGGGTAGACGCAAGAGGAGGAGGCCGTAAACGATGTTAAATTTTACCAAACGAACATCTAGATTTAGATCTTCCAAATTATTCATTTCATCAACTCACATAAGTTCTTGATGAAAAAATAAAGATTGCTTTCCACTCATTCATATTTGTTTATTCATCAAAATTGCTCTTTATCCTGGACACATAAGTTGATTTCGTATTACACTGTCTGATTTCGGGGGGGCCTAGGCCCTGTGGCCACCCTTTATATACGCCCTTGGTTCAATATGAAGATAAAAATTTTCAGAAGGGTGATAAAATTCTACTAATACCAATAATAACCATTCAAACATAATTGAACCCTAATGATATCATTTCTTAAAATCATTGTCTTTCTTTGCAATACCCATCTAATGCTAAATGTAAGGATAACTCTCATCATCTATTCACTATTCCAACTTCGAAACCAGTAGAGATTTTGGAAAGTAATAACAAGTTATATCCGGCTTAAGAGAACTTGGTAACTATCGTGTCCGGCCTTTGAGCGATTGTTACAAGCAAAACATCTTAGTGAGATGCTTCTGATATAAACCTTGTCATGCATAATATATCAGCAAGATTCTCATCACAATGGTTGCTGCTTCGCGTTCTAATTTATGTTTCAAAAGTTTCGAGTAAGGCGAAGGAATTTCGCTACTTCGTATTCTAAATAAAGTAATAAATATGGCGATTCTACGTGAAGTCCAACTCAACGGTAATAACCCAGCTCGAAATTACGGAAGAAAAGTTGAAAAATTTCGTATTAACTACAGGCATTTCCATAATTTGCATTGCTGCAGTTATTTTATCACTTTAAGTTTGATGGAAACGAGGTATGTACTTTGAAGGACATTTCAATGCGAAACCCTACTTTCTCTAAATATTTGAATATTTTCTTTGCTTCTAGAAAAAAACTTTAGTTGGATGAGGATACATACATTCCTTTCGAGATCAGAACAGTTACTTTTATAAGTGAGCGGTCATAAATTACTTCTAAAAGATTAGGACGTATTTTGAATAGGTCCTTCAACGACTTATGATAATAATAATTAGTCACCTGAAACACATCGTTATTAGAGACGCAACAGTGATGACGCAAGCAGATGCCTACTCGGATGCCAAACATCAGACATCTATCAACATATATCAATTATATCAAATATTTGCATCAATGGAGTACAAAGAGTGGCATGACGCCGTAGCAAAGATTGTGCATTAAGAACTCGATATAAAATTACATCATCTACAGATAGAAAAGTTGAATATAAACTTAAATTCAAACATTTGAATTTATGATTTACACTTTCTACATACTACACTACATAGCATGACGCGATTCGTCGCTACAAACGACTTCTTCAGATGCTTACATAATAAAGATTATTCTGTAAGCATCTGAAGAAGTTGTTTGTAACGACGAAACGCGTCATCCTATGTAGTGAATAAAGAGTGAATCAAGTTCAAGTGTTTGTATTTAAGTTTATACTGAATTTTAATGGATTTACATCAAGTGAACGCCAACACTATTAAATTTTTAAATTCAAACACGTGATCTTTTGATTTCCACTTGACTACATAGCATGACGTGTTTCGTCGTTACAAACGACTTCTTCAGATGCTTACATAATAAAGATTATTCTGTAAGCATCTGAAGAAGTTGTTTGTAACGACGAAACGCGTCATCCAATGTAGTGAATAAAGAGTGAATCAAGTTCAAGTGTTTGTATTTAAGTTTATACTGAATTTTAATGGATTTACATCAAGTAAACGCCAACACTATTAAATTTTTAAATTCAAACACGTGATCTTTCGATTTCCACTTGACTACATAGCATGACGTGTTTCGTCGTTACAAACGACTTCTTCAGATGCAAACAGAACAATGCTGTTCCAAACATTATTCTGTTTGCATCTGAAGAAGTCGTTTGTAACGACGAGACGCGTCATGCTATGTAGCCAATAAAGTGTAAATCATAAGTTCAAGTGTTTGAATTTAAGTTTATATTCAATTATAATGAAAATATTTGAAAGAAAAGTTGCCTTATTCCAAATACATTTCGGAGCTAACTTTGGAAAATGACCAGTTTAGAGTATGCTTGGACCGCACTATCCTGATTGATCAAAAAGTTTCCCACAATAGGACTGACCTAATAGTGGTTGACAAAAGAGAAAAGGGAAACTACAATTATCGAGGTGGCCATTTCGAATGCGAACAACCTGATTGAGCAGAATGCTGATAAAATCTCAAAATATTGAGAACTTGAAGTGCGAGTGCTGAGACAGTGGATCATGAACATGGTCAGGACGGTTCCAATTATCTTGGGATTCACTGGTATAATCTAAAAAAATCTTCTGAAAAATATCAGAGAACTAGGACTCGGTGAATATTTCTAAATAAAATTACAGAAATGGGTTCTGCTTGCCACAACAAGCACTGTCAGGAAGTTTCTAGGACAAAGAGGAAATCAAAGTCATGAATGTCGCCGCCATGAAGATCACCGCCGTGGGGACCACCGCGACGAGCCTGATAACTTGGAAAGGTCCCCACAGAGCTCAATCCTCCTGATATATAATATATGGGATAAGTGAAAGAACCCCTTTGTGGAAGTGTGCAGCTGTAAGGCTTGAAATCGGGATAATAATAATAATTAATAATAATTTATTTATTTACTCAATGAAATACAGTTAACATCAAAATAACTATCATTATGATCAACGACACAATGATTTTAAGAACATAAACATCATGGATAAACAAAATGACAACAGAAGATTGTCTTTCAGATGCACTTTTCGATATTCTTGTTCGAAAGACGTGAATTCTTAATCAAAGAAAAAGAATATATCAGAGAATATGTAAGATGTCACGTCGTTATTTTGCATATAATTGGCTGGTAAATAAGAACTTGTATCCATTACCAAGTTAACGATGGAAGAATTAAGACTCAGAAGCTAATGCACAAGATGCTTTTTGAACATCCTGAATATTTTTGTACGACAATACCCACCTAACAATACAAATTTGAAAGCATCAACGCAACAATGAGAATAAAATATTTTCATTGTTGCTGTGTATGAGACAATCACAATAAAAATTATCCTAAACATGTTGTGTTTAATTTTTTTAAATATCTAACTGAATGATTTCACAAAAAACAATAATGAAGCAAATCACGAGAAAACCGAATAAAAAATTAACGAAGCAAGCTCAACAGTTTCATAAAGTAGTTCGTTGGTTGCGCTTATCAAAAATATAATAATTATCTTAACTTAGCTAAGTAATTAAAGTTCAGTAATTCCCATAGCGTTTCCTTCAAGTTTCCGTTTCTTTCAAATAAGTCCCACGTACTAATAGAAGTATTTGTTATGAAATGGGGCTTTATCGGAACATCGTGGTTTTCTTGCTTACGTTCCACATTTTTCTATTACAGGAATATGTGCTCAGGAATAATATTTATTATTCTGTATATATTAATATACGAAAAGTATCGAAATAATGCTTGAAACTTAACGAACAACCGACTAGAGTAGTAGACCACCATCCTAAATTTGGCAACACCGCTGGACGACCCTCTTCATGGCCTGTTTAAAATCGGTCGTGGAAAAACCACGCATACATCGATATGTTAACGTCAACTCACACCAGAGTCCGAGCTAACTGAACTTTATTTTAAATTCATTAATAATTACATCGCTACCCTTAACAAATGAACCGAACAAAAAGGAAGAGTTCCAAATCGTGACAAATGATTTCCGAGAAAATGATTCTAGGGATAAACAAAACAAGCATTTTCTCACAGAGCAACGAGATCAATCAACGTCAATATTAAGAAAAATAGAATTCAGCTCGACCAAATAAACATAAAATGCACGAACACTAAATCGGAAATTTGTTTCTTTTCTTAATTGGTTCTTTGATTTACATAAAGCCGTTTGGGTTTGAAGGATGACGTTTTTACTCTATTGGTATGTATTTCTCTATGCTATGTATATCAGTTACAACCGCTGAAAATTGATTTGAATCCGAATCTGATACATATGATATCCGATGAAAATAACATATTTATAATAGTTACACAGTAAAATTGGCTTGATCTGGGAACACGGTAGTGCCCTAATAAGAAAAAATAATAATAATAATGGTTAAATTATTACCATTACATACAAAAAGCGCAGTTGAAAGGGCTACATTACCAAGACAGGAGAGCGGTCGAGAATTGGCAGACATCGGTAAATGGTTGGACCAGTAAATAGGGAACCTTCGTGACTATTTCCACAAGAAGTCTGTCGACTCTCATCTGCACAGAGTGATCTGCCAAATTGATAACTCCACTCCCCTGAAATTGAGTGAAGGTCAGGTTGAAAGAATTCATCAATCTAACAACAGGAAGCTACAGAGTTGGAAAAAAAACCGCTGCAAGCAAGGCTCATTAAAGAGATTACGAAGGAAAATGTCGACAAGGACGTGTTGAACTACTTTTTGGTCTCAGGCAAAATGTTTCCCGAAACTAAGGGTACACTGCTTGCTATTGAAGACCAGGTTATTCCAACCCGTAATTACATGAAACACATCCTTAAATACTCAACAGTGAGGGACGACAGAATTCGATCTTTCACAGAAGGAAAACCAACCTTATCACAAATACATTCCTGAGCTAATTTCGGAGAGCCAATGAAGATGAGTTGTGTTTTGTTTACAATTAATTTCAGATCATGGTTCAGACGGGTGTTTTTTCAGAGGTATGGAACTTTAAGTTGGCATTATTGTTGAAGATGGCGACCGATTTAACAGCTGAGAAGAGATTTATTCTCAGTTTGGTTTGGCAATTATCATCATGATTAGACTCACGCCTGAACAACGTTTGCAAATAGTGCAATTTCATTTCGAAAATAATGGTTCTGTGCGAAAAGCGTATCGCGCACTACGTCCATTTTATCGTCGACAAAACCGTCCATCAGAGCAGTTGATTCGATTAACCATGGAACGTTTTCGCACCGCATTAACTCTTATTGATAACTTGCATCCCCAGAGACGCCGTACGGTGCGTACAGAAGAAGCTGTTGCTACTGTAGAGCGTAGCATTGAGGAAGACCCGAATGAAACCACCCGCCATCGAGCACAGGAATTGGATCTGTGTCCATCCACTTTATAGAAGATTTTATGGAAGGATCTTGGTTTGCGTGCATACAAAATCCAACTTGTGCAAGAATTGAAGACAAACGAGCATCAAGCAAGGCGTAGATTCGTCGAATGGGCCCAAAACGAGATTCCCGTTGTTCCCGATTTTCATAAGCGAATTTTGTTTAGCGATGGAGCGCACTTCTGGTTGCATGGCTACGTCAACAAATAAAACTGTCGCATTGAGAGTGAAGATAATCCTCAATTGTATGTGAAAACACCGTTACATTCAAAAAAACTGACTGTTTGGTGCGCTTTATGGACTTTTGGAATCGTTGGTCCGTACTTCTTCAAAAACGATGATGGCCAGAACGTTACAGTCAATAGTGATCGGTATAGAGCCATGATTACTAAATTTTTCATTCCTGAATTGAACAACCATGATGTCCAAGAGCTGTGGTTTCAACAAGACGGGGCAACATGTCACACAGCTCGTGCCACAATTGATTGATTGAAAGACACGTTTTGTGACCTTCTAATTTCACGTTTTGGACCTGTGAATTGGCCTCCAAGATCTTGTGATGACACTGCTAGACTACTTCCTGTGGGGCTATGTAAAGACATTGGTCTATGCGGATAAGCCACAAACGCTTGACCATTTGAAAAAGTCATCGAAAATTGGACGTCCAGATTCGACTACATCCGATCCAGCCGTGTCGGTCATATGCCAAAAATCATATTCAAAATGTAATGCCACAAGATTATCTTTCGAATAAAAAAAATTCTTGTCAATCGAATGATCCATCGTTGTTTTATTGCAATTTTAAGTTTTATACCTCTAAAAAGAACGCCTTTAGTTTATTCGTTCCGGATCCTTATTCAATCATTCGATTTTTTTTTGGATCAACAGGACAGAATCAGTGACGATTCTGTCAATTAACTCAAGGAGCAAATATGGAAAATCGAAGGTGTGTAAAGGGTACAATATCGGACCTAGAATGATGCCGTGTGGAATGCCACTTGAAATATTTGAGAGGTGGAAACAGTTGATTTCATTTCTACAATACAAGTCTACTCTTTAAGAAGTACCAAAGAAGAATCCACTTAGAAGAAAGCTTTTGAACCAGTTTCTTGTTCCAGCTTCGAAGATAAGATAGCTAGCACATTATGGCGAACAACAGCCCATGAACAATGCAATCAAGTCCTTTGCTGTTAACTAGTAACAGCAGGTTAATGATTAGACCTTCATTCCAGTGGTTCAAAATCGTGTCTGTCACATCTGTTAATGCGGTAGAAGTACAAACCCTGTTCTTAACCCTGAATGGTTTGTAGATAGTATTGAATTTGCACTTAAGTGATCTATTAACTGCCTATGGGCAATTTTTTCAATAGATTCCGATACAATTTAAAGAATTGCTATTGGTATGAAATCAGATACTTTTGCAGGATAAGCCAAACAAATAGCGCCACGGCCATACCATCCATTTCTCGAAATAGTTGACCCTACAAATTTGTTTTGGATAACAGCTGAAGCTGAAAATTCAGTGAACAAAAAGGTATTGTATAAAAGCGGTTCATTTCAAATTTTTCATCCAATTTGAAGTAGCAGTTCAAGAATAATGTCTAGTCAAAATTTCTCAATTTTGTCACTCACTGACTGACGGATCATCAAAACTATAAGGCATTTCCTATAGACAAAGAATCTCTAAATTTCAAATGAAATTAGTGTTAGAGTTTACTAAGTTCATATACCGTAAAATTGTGAAGCCCATGTTGTGCCAAGTAGTATGATTTATTCAGTGCCTACTCAAGCGACTTTCTGTCTTAAGTTTTTAAATAATTGCCATGAATAGATCAATATACTTTGAAAACATCTCATAGCGGCCATATCAATATTGTAAATCTTTTATGTTTCAAATGGAATCGATTGACTTGGCCATCGCATCAAAACACAACACATTATATTAATTGATATCGTTTAGTGTAATTGCCAACTCCACCTATTTTATTCATAACATGAAATATCTTTAATTTTGATATGGTCACTATAAGATGTTGTTAGGTTAGCTAATAACAATGTAATAACTTAAGACAGAAAGTCCATTCAGTAGGGACTGAATACATTGACCGACTTTTTTATTTAGTATTACACAGATCTCACAACTTTTTACGGTACCGAGTTGAGGGACTTGGTTTTTCCCAAGTTTTGTTTTTGATGGAATATATTTGCTTTCGCATCTCACGTTTTTGTTCCTGAAAGAGAAATGATTTATTCATCATCTGTATGAATCAATATCGAAAAATAAATATAATAAAAAGAATCTTTGTTGTTTGAAACGCGCTCGTCGATATCAGTTCTTGACCTTGACCGTTTCAATAACCACAATATATCGTAGACGTTCCCGATCGCGAAAGCTTCCTGAATAAAAACATTCAGTTTAACTTCGAAACCCCCTTATTCGAAGTCCATGAAAATGTTGAACCAAGGATTTCATTGCTTCCAAACATCCATAAATTATTTTAACTGCTTGAGGCAACGTACATCCTTCTGCCACTTTTATTGATAATAACGACGTTCCTTTGAAACTCAAATGGATATTTGTGATCATTTTTTACTGCAAGTTCCAATGGGTTCAGGAAAATTATTCACTTCGGAAAGAGGAGTTTTTATGTTGACATAACTAAGAGCCTAGGAAATGCGTGGGGATGGTGAAATAAAATCGTATGAGTTTCCCTGAAAAGATAACTCAGTAAAATTTTATATATTCATAAAGAGGAGCAAAAACAGTAAAAATTTTGACTAAAAGCTGGGATTTTGAAATCATCACATAATTCTTTCATTCAGATTTGCCATGATAAAACATTTAAGTCGTAACATATTCATGGAGTCAGATTTCTTCTGCGTTTTGGGCGTCTCCTTCACATGAGAAGTGATTCTGTACATGTGTTGAATATCAATACAACCTAAAGATAAATGAAAACTGAAATTGTCGATTGACTTCGTGGATAGAAGAATCAAACTCTTCACCTTCTAGGAAACGTGAGAGTACGCATGTAGATTTCATTAATTGTGTTATTTTGTATTGTATTTTTTGTTGTCGATCAATTGATCTAAGTCAATTTATCCGAGACAATTTATCCAAAATCTTATTTCTATAGGATGTAAGTATGAAAAATTTATATATGTACATATCAAATACACTTCAGTTTATAGGTAAATAACATTTATGTGCTCCTCTTCTATAGGACAGTTTTAAACTGCCTGTTGAGTGTGCCCTTATATGAAAAAATGAAGAATAAAAATAAAATAAAAATTGTTGTATTGACAGAAATTTAACATATCGAAATGACTAATGTATTCTAATACCCCAAGTGAACTCTAGGATGTGACCCGTGACAATGATTCAGTATATACCTCCTCTATATATAATTGAAACTAATTGATTATAACAGAAAAGTGCAAAACGAATTTAGAAAATGGAGATATTAAAAAAATCCAAATTAAATTTGATGAGACTCAAAAAAAAAGTGAAGCTAGCTACTGACAAGGAAAATAACTAGTTGAGAAACTGATTTTTTCTATGAAATATTATAAAACAATATGAGGAAGACAAGAGCGTATGATTACATTACTATCTTTGTATTCAGAAATTACTGTTTTTTTGACACATAATGGTGGAATTAAAACACAAAAATCTTACAGTGAATATTGCTCAATTTTACATTATACCTTATTTTTCAATACGTCTTTTATAATAAACCATACGATACTTATTCTGTACAATTTCATATTTTCAAAAACTCCCCGATAACTTGACTAACGTAACGACCTTCGTAGTGTGTCTAACACCAGTGTGACATTATACATATGTAATGAAATGATTGTTGATGTGTATATAACAAGGTTAAATTTGAAAATCTGTAATTGCTTTTGTGATAAATAATGACATTCTTTTGAATAACCTGAATTGAACTTTGAATTTTTGTCCATCAACTGTTTTATGTCAGTTGGTGATGAAATGGCATTATACATTGAACTAGTGAATTGAGACTTATTAAATTCATACTTGAATCATGATTCGATGAAATTTTTGTTCGGAAAATTTTCTGGAATAAAAAAATATTAATCGACAAAATTTTTCTCTGATAAAATACCAAACAAGTTATACTGCATAAAAGTTATACTGTATACTGTTTAAAACTTATACTGTATAAAAGTTATACCGTATGAAATTACATAAACAAAATCTCCCTATTCGCCCAGTAGTAAGTTTCACGTCAGCTCCTTCCACTAAAATCTCAAGAGTGCTCATAGATATTATAAAATCGTATTGAAATTTCAAACCAAAATTTTTCATCAAAAATTCCTATGAATTAGTCAATAAAATTGAATAGGTAACACTGCCTAGTAACTGTAAACTTATCTCTTTCGATGTAGTTAACCTATTTTCCTCTATCCCAACTTTCGATACAATTAAAATATTTAAAGATTTGCTTATTAAAAATAACGTGAATATAATAGTTCAATCTGAAATAATCATGTTAATGGAAATTTGCTTGAGCCAAAATTATTTTATGTTCAATGATAAGATTTATAGCAGTAAGAGTGGTCTTATTAAGGGAAATCCGTTAAGTCCTCTTTTAGCTGAGATATACATGGATAAGTTGGAAAATAGTATTCAAAACAACCCGAATTTCAAACATTTTGTATTCTGGTATAGATATGTAGATGATACAATCACTTGTTTTACTGGTACCGATAGTTCATTAAAAATTTTTGAGAATTTCATTAATGCGGTTCATCCTAATATAAAATTCACAACCGAAATAGAATTTGATGAATCCATCAATTTTTTAGACTTGACAATCACAAGGTTAAATAATAAATTTGATTTTTCTATATTTCATAAGCCTTCCCATACGGATACCAGAATCCCTAACTCCTCGAACCACCCATATAAACATAAAATAGCAGCGTTTCAAAGTATGATACACAGATTAACCAATATACCTTTATCAGAAGCTGATAATAATTATGAAAGCGAACTAGTGACAAAAATTCTTGACAAAAAACTCTATCGGAAAGCTCTAAGATTAGTATTTCCTTATCAGTCGGGTAGAAATCGTAAATATAATAGTTTAACATACTTTGGAACCGTCAGTCAAAAAGTCAAAACTTTTTTAAGTAAACATAATTTCAATATTTCATTTAAAACGAACGATAATTTATCGAGACACATTAAGAACATTAAAAACAAAATTAAAAGAGAAGACAAATCAGGTGTTTACCAATTGAATTGTGGAACATGTTCCGGTATATATGTATATATATATATATATATATATATATATATATATATATATATATAAACTAGTAAAACTAGAAAATTTCGGTACTAGAATACAGGAACATAAATAAAGCTTCGCCCATAATAAAAATAATTCGAATTATGCTAACCATTTATTAACAGAAAACCATACTTGTGATACGAATTTCAAAATTTCACATATTATAGGGAGAAGTAGTCAATTAGAATATTGGGAAATAGTGGAAATAAATCGGCTTAAAAATTCTGGAAATTTGCTCAATAAACAGATAAAATTAAACAATTCACCCTTGTTAAACCTTTTCAGGTAATAGAAATTATTCCTCAGAATGTAAAATGCTAGGTAAAACCAAAACCATAGAATCCTAAAATTCCCTGATTTTTATACCTGTGTTTTTCAAAATGTTGTTATTATTCTGTAAGCATCTGAAGAAGTCGTTTGTAACGACGAAACGCGTCATGCTATGTTGTCAATAAAGTGTAAATCGTAAGTTCAAGTGTTTGAATTTAAGTTTATATTCAAGTCATACTGCAATAAACTTCTGATAGAAATTCAATATATGTGATAATGAATAGGATTTTTACTGTACTTTGACAGCGATTTTCATCAGCAAAATCACCCAAAAACAATCAAAAACCTTATTATAACCAAAAGAATAAAATTTGCTATTCAAATTCGAAGAGACACACCAGCTTTGTGATGCTATTATAACCGTGCAACCAGAACTCAATCCATTAACGAGATTTCGGCATAGAGGACGAGCAACTGTATTCCACCCTTTGTTAGCTCATCTCCGCAATCTAGATTCAAGGGGTGTTCAGACCAAAACTGCGAAGATCAAAGCGGAGTATACATTTTATTCTTAATAGTAAGTTTAGACAATTTCCGTTTCAGTATTTCCTCTGGACAAAGCATCAATTTGAACGAATTTTATCATTTGGAAATGTATCGAATTTCAGGAAAAAATTGGGGTCAGGAAATATTCGCGTACAAATGTCTGAAAATTTCATCATATATTTCGAGCTCGCAGGCAATTTTTAGAAATATTGGACATAACAATAGTCGTTTACTTTATCATTTTCAGAAGAAATATATATAAATTTATATATAAGTTTTGCTTTTATTGTTGCAAAACATGTAGCAAAATTCTAGGGGTTCAGTCCTTGTACTATTAACCAAAAGCATGGGTGCTGTTTCTCAATTGAAGATAAACATTCGAAACAATTATTACATGTGTATTTAGAGCTTTCAATATTCCACCGAATGGTTATAAGTTGGTAGTTCTAACGATTTAAGTCGGTATACCGAGCAGACCATTCTTGAGTTCCATAATACCGAATATAACGATAAACTTTTATTCAAGCTAGTGCTAACCTTAAATTTGATTTCAAGAGCTTCGAGAAGATTTTAATGTCTCCAATATTATTCATCAAGTTATTTGCATTTCATCGTATAATACGATGAAATAAACTTTCTAAATGAGAGGTAATAATAAAAATTTGTCTAAAAATCACTGACTGAACAATTCTTTATTCGACTAGTTTCGCCTTTTACAGCATTATCAAGAATGAATACATATTACAAAGACAACCTATAAATATTTTGCAGATCTGTTCGGACCACCTTGAATTTCGTCATAGAGGTGGGGGTTTCCAAATTATCAGAGATTTAACAGCGGGGAGTGGTTTAGGTCTAACTGGTCATTGACAAGATCGTATTTATCGGATTTTTGAAGTAATGAAGTATCTTAGGTTCAAAACAACTCGAGATCTTATGTCCTGTCGACTCTAGATGTTCCCGAAAAGCAGATTGTCCGTTTTTTACGTGTTCTTTTAGTCTAGTTTCAAAACATCTTTCAAATTGATAATTTGGAAACCCCCACCTCTATGAACAGATCTGCAAAATATTTATAGGTTGTCTTTGTAATATGTATTCATTATTGATAATGCTGTGAAAGGCGAAACTAGTCGAATAAAGATTTATTCAGTCAGTGATTTTTAGACAAGTTTTTATTATTACCTCTCATTTAAATATGAACTATCACAGAGTAGATTCATCGTCCATTGAATTTATTTTTATAAATGAACTTTCTGTTTGATTTAATACAACTTATATCAAAATATTTTGTGTTTTCAGTAAACCTTTTCACCATTATGTGGTGAGAATTTCGTATTATACAATATGGTATCTAGTGATATGTATGAGGATTAACGAAATACGACTGAGCAAATATCTTCAGAGAAATAAGAAGAATAAGACCAATAAAAAGGAAATAAGATTTCAGTTATACATAATTGTCTTAGATGAGAAACATCTGAATTTAATTTCGATATTTGTTGAAAAGATTAATCCCTTTGTTAATTTATGTCATCATTTGCATAACTATCTCATATATTTCGAAAGATTATATAGCGTAAAGTCGAACAAATATTCATTAGGGTTGTTCATTTATAATTTTGATATTTGTTGAATATTAACTTAAATTCAAACACTTGAACTTATGATCTACAATTTATTCTCTACATAGCATGACGCGTTTCGTCGTTACAAACGACTTCTTTAGATGATTACAGAATGATGTTATTCTGTAAGCATCTGAAGATGTCGTTTGTAACGACGAAACGCGTCATGCTATGTAGTCAATGAAGTGTAAATCATAAGTTCAAGTGTTTGAATTTAAGTTTATATTCAATTATAATGGATTTACATCAAGTAAACGCCAACACTATTAAATAAATCGATATTTGTTGAAAAAATTAATCCCTTGTCAATTTCTACCATCATTTGCATAACTATCTCATATATTTCGAAAGATTATATAGCGTAAAGCCGAACAAATATTCATTAGGGTTGTTCATTTATTGAAAATGTGTTACCATTTTGTAGTAATCATATGTTCATTTTTAATTACATGTATGTTATAAATAAAATCAGCTGTAAATCAATAAATAAAAAATACATATTTTAAGTGAAATCCCAAACGATTCCAATCAGTTGTCATTGAAAAGTTATTTTTAAGTGTCTTCTACATCATTCCTCTTGAAGAAATGGGGGTGGGGGAGGGACACCATCAGGCATTTTTGATCTTATTCTCTCTCTCAACTTGCTACAAGACTTTGCATCCTTGATTTCGCTGTCAGGACAGTTGAGCTGCGTCTGAGCGAAAACACAATGAGCAAGTTTGATACCAGCTGGGTTACATGCGGATTTTTCTTCCGTATTCATACTCTCAGTGGCATTCTTAGCCTCCTCCAGGCAAGTTTCTATAATTTTGTCCTGAAATTCTGCAAACCAAGGGTCCTTTGAGAAAGTCTGCTTGATGAAGTCACGGAATGCTTCCTCTTTGACGTCACCCTTTTCGTTTAACTGAAAAAACATACTGCACGAACAAATGGAAAATGAAACTGAAATAATTTCTTTGTTACACATAACAAAGAAATAACAGTTGTCTATTTCAGTTGTTTTTAGTAATAAATTCAAAAATTGTTCAAATATTCGGGAAGCATGATATGAAATAAACTAAAAAGTTATTTCAAAATTTAAAATTCACGAGAAAAGATGTTATTGTAGTAAGCAGATTATATAACAATATATTTTTATTTCACGAAGATTGCATCAAACGGAATATAACCAAAAAATACGGCACTTATATGATTAGATTGTGTTCACTCTCATGAAGATGTTTTTGAGAAATCATGTTAAGCTCTTTTAAATTTGGACTTTCATTCAAAGTGTACACCGATGACTGACTTCTTTATGAATCCAGAGTAGAACACGTGATAAAAAACGATGAGAGAGCGTGCGTTGCGGTGTTCTCTTAAGTAAACACACTACTCTGGACGGCTGAAAGAACATTCTAGAAATTTACGTCTTCTGCCTGTTTGAACTTTGTTATCCCAAAAGATACTGTGTACAGAATTAGGTATATCTATTGTAGATTCTTATTGGGTGTGATATACGAAAGTTTATATTATGCAACTTCTGAACTAGAATATTTTGATAAAAGGGATTGTTAAGATATTTGAGTACGATTCAATCGTTTGAAAAGATGCACAATAAACGATTCTACAGTGAAAACAACCATAAAAGTGAAATCATAACCAGTGAAAGGACCATAAAAATGTTAATAACTCTAATAGCACATCATTTTCCGCTTTTTTCCAACACTTTATCAAAATTTGGTTTCTGAACTTCTATCGAAAAGTATGATTTAATAGGAGTATATAAAATCTGAATCAAATGAATTGTTACTAATTTCAGAACGGCGCAAACTACGTATATGATTCATCAATTTTATTGCAGGAAACGACCTATTTGCAATTATATTCTTACTAAGAAGGCCTTGACTTCACTTACCACGTCATTCTTTTGTCCGACACATTGCATAACGCACTGTAAAGAAAAATATCATTATTAGCAAAATACTGTTGGCAGTTTTTGAGATAATAATGGATGATTGAAATGAGCAAGAGGTTCGAAGTGATTAGGCAGAATGAAAATTATATGATTGGATGAAAACTGTCAGTTTCAATGTATTTTCCAGTCGTTAGCTACTTGTTCTGTAGAATTAAATCGGTTGAATATATTTAAATGGAAGAATAAAAAATTAGCAATGATCGTCAATATTTTTTCTACCTCTAAATGAAATATTAACGAAGTAATGTACGTAATGTACGTTTATCTGTCATTAAGGGGGGGGGGAAGGTTTTTAATTGAATTTTGTATTGATTTTTTTTCCTTTATCCCTCATAATTTACTGATGGAAAAACGATGATTCACTATTTCGAAGACGACAAATTCGAAAGTAGATTTATTGAATTTTTAATTTATTATCATTACATGCTGATGATTCGATGATCTATTTGCACATATTGTCGTATACTTACAATCATATCTTTTTTGTGCTTATCAACATTGTCACATTTGAAGGGATCCATAGATTTCATTTCTTTGTCTTTACCTAAGCCGCGTTTGAAACATTCTCGTTTCACTTCTTTTTCTTTTTCATGCAGTTCTTCCATTGAGTTTTCGGCACAACATATTTTTTTTCTTCTGTACTTACATTTGTCATTTGTCACTGCATCTTCATCTCGCCTAAATCTCAAATTTGGCAATGATTCTGAATCTCTGTACATGTCGAATTTGTCTGCTAAATATTCATCTACGGATGACAAAATATGTAGTATTTTTGTAAACATTTCACAAAATAATATGATCAATGATTATATAAATATATATATGTATATATATATATATATATATATATATATATATATATATATATATATATATATATATATATATATATATATATATATATATATATATATATATATATATATATATATATATATATATATATATTATATCAATGTTTTCAGCAATAACAGGCTTATTTTAATGTAAAAAACTTTGTCTTCGTTGAAGTTTCGTTGTATTTCACAACTTTCTTTATATTCTGATATGAATATAATTTATATAATATAAATATAAATATAATTCATATTTCTTTGTTTATTTATCAATATTCCTCTGATACTATGAATGAATATGTGAAAATACAAGAAAACTAATTTGATTTTTTTAAAAAAATAAGTTTGGCATTTTGATGAAATTGATTTATTTCTATCAACAAAAATAAAGTTTTTAACATTAAAATAATCCTGTTATTGCTAAAACCATTGAAAATAAACAATTTCGAAATATATATATATATATTTCGAAATTGCTCTTATCGTCTGTTTCATATACTTAGTTACGTTTATAATACTTTTAACAATAACAGGGGCTGTTGGTAATGTAAAAATCTTTATTTTTGTTGACGTGTCATTGTTGCTAACAACTCTGCCAAAACTGATGTATAATTGAATTTCATAAATTACTAGGGATATCAAAAGTAAATCGTAATTTTTTAAAAGAATCAACTTGGCTTTTTGCTCTTCAGTATTATAGTGGAATATTTCTGGCTCAGCATGCGATTTAGGAGTTTACTAGTCTTCTTCACCATGAGGAAACATCTAGAAAACTCTAAGATGTATTGAGACAAATGTTTTGAATGGGTGTTTTATCATTTTTGAATTTGAATTAACCATAATTGAGCTTTGAGTTTTCATAGTTGAGTTTGGATATACTAATCCAGAAAATTTATATTTGAATATTTATTTTGGGTTTATGTTTATGTGAGAATAGGTCTTAAGATATGATGTTCGATGATTGTTTTGCATTGATTCTGTTACTGTTATTTGTAAGGTTTATTAAATCGTTATAGATAGAATGGAGATGTTTCATATCTGTTTTTTGATTTATAGTGTTCTCTAAATTTTGACGAATGTGTAATATTTCTGTACTCTCTCTACATTTTCTGTCTTTCTCGGTTGTCAATATATATAAAAACTTTCAAAATAAATACCTCAAACAGGCAATAAATCAATTTCAAGAAATATAAATATAGATATATATTTTTTCTTCATAATTTTTTAGCATTAAACGGCTTTCTTTTATGAATTTTCTTCTTTTAGTTGTCGTTTCGTTGTGAAATGCAACTTCGTCAAAACAACAATTATATTTAGTATTTCATGAAATACTTGGATTAGTTTCACTGAATCAAGTTTCACCCTTGTTTGAAGGTGTTATCGTCTTTTTGAAAGTGTAACTAATGAGTTTTATAATGCATTTCATAATGTTTTCATTATAAAACTTAAATTTGTTTATAATAGTTTCCAAAACGTCAGATTTACAAATACAAGTTTTTATAATTTATTAAATGCTGCAACTATATTCCTAGTGTTTTCAAAATATTATTTCGAGATGCCTAGAAAAGTTTGGTCCCCGTTCGAAAAGAAGTAACAATGATGAAGAATAATATATTTTTATTTGAAGCATTCTCAATTCAAATAATAATCAATCTATTAGAACTGAGAATAGTGCGAATTTGAATAATGTGCAATATCATACAATAATAAATTCTTTGTAATGAATATGTAGTTATATAATGTTGTTTAATATTAAAAACAAGGTGGTCTTCAATTGAATCAAACATGTATAAATTGATTTGTTTGTATTCAATGCCATCAACTTGATGGCATTTTTATGATACTTATCAATTCATTTAAATATGATTATCTGTCAGTTTTCATATTATTTTTAGCAGAAACGATTTCATTGTAAGAAGAAATCTCTATATTTGTTAACGTTTCGTTGAAAATTGCAACATTGCCAATACAATTGAATGATTGAATTTTATAAATTACTACAGATAGTCAAGTAATTTTCAGAAAAATTTTTTTTGCCTCTTTTGCCTCTTTACTGTGCAGAGGAATGTGTCTGGTTCAGCATTTTTTTAAAACTGACGTTTTATTTTCATTTGAATATCAAATCATGATATTCAACAATATAATGGTTTTCACGAAGTTGCAATTCGTAACGAGAGGTCAACACTAATAAAGATTCTTTCCAATAAAAAAAACTTGTTATTGCAAAAATATAATGAAAACTTATCATATTCAACAATAAATATATAACTGAGTATATTTTCCAAATCATGCAAATGTGAAACAGAAATCGAGCTGTCATGCACAGAATGTATCGCCAACTTCCATTTTTCGAAAATAATTATTGAAAACATATGATTTCATATTCTCTAAGTTTGTAGTGAGGCAATTATGATCGGATTATAGATGGTTTAAGGGTTCAGTTTTTCAAAACTGATTGTAGTTTTAAATTAGTTTTGACGAAGTTGTGATATACAAAGAAACGTCAACGAAAATAAAGTTTTTCATATTGAAAGAAGCATGTTATTGCTAAAGCATTCAATATATATATACATATATATATATATATATATATATATATATATATATATATATATATATATATATATATATATATATATATATATATATATATATATATATATATCGTCATATGTATATACTCATATTGTTTTATAACTAAATAGAATGAATGAAATTATGCTACTTAATGCTCCAAATATTTCTTGTTGAGACTAGATAAAACTAGTATTTCATGTAAAACTTTTTTTTTTCCTTTATGGGCAAAGAGCCCAATGTAAAACTTGATTAAGCTATCGAAATAACAGAAATATCAAAAATATTATAAAAAATCAACAAGGACTTACTGTAGTCATCGTTATCAAAATCATAGCCAATGGCCATACAGAAAATAGTCACTAGGACGAAAATGCTGATCACTGAATTCATGTCTGGCTGCGCCTCATTAAACTAGACATTGAACTCTAACAGCGCGTTATATACCGGTCTTCTTCAACAATTTACCGCAAATCCCACGTGGTCTTAATTTGCCCTGCATGACTCGACCATACTCAACTATAATCATATTTTATGGATTAGAAAAAAGTCATAATGGCATTCACGCAGCGATACCGCTCCCCAGATCAGGGTATGAGTTGTAGATAATATAATTGTTATTCTACTGACAATAATATACATACTCATAATGATTTGATAATATTGTAGAGGTTCGAGAAAAGTTTCAATAGAACATTGGTAACCAGTATTATTATTTCTTCCTGTTTCAGATATGCCTAGCTAGATCAATAGTTAGTTTCATAAAAAATATGAAAATAGTGTTCCATGAATGATGAGAAATAATTACGTTATGGCATGTATCATAATTTGAATAGAACGAGAAAAAATATCGAATTACTTTCAATTCCAAACTGTTGGCTAGTATTCTAAGTACATTCTCGATTTAAAATCACTTTAATTTATTTAAACACATATATAAAAGCGTCCATTGTTTGTTTAAAGGTATTGGCAATGCAGATTCTTCACTATTTTGACGGGCTTCTATTGCCTATAAATTCTATAATTAAATGAAAATTAGAAAATGAAATTAATCGGATTGAATTGAAAAAATTGGAAAATGATTAGTACCTAATTCATGTCCTGAGGACTCAAACAGAATAAAAATAAAATAAATTATTATATTTTATAATTTTTTAAACGAATGAAACACTCAATTAGCATCATATATTCAAAATTTTTATTGAAATTGATAACTTGGCCTTTGCTATTTGCATTTCGAAGATAACTTCATGTAAATCTTGTCAGCGACTTCGTATCAAATGATCGAGTCGTAAGGTCCAATTTTGCGTCACTTTTTCGAGTATTTCAGCCTGTATCCCACGAATTACGCGTGTTATGTTATCCTGTAAAGCTTCAATCGTATTCAGCTTGTCCACATACAGTAACGACTTCACATCACCCCACAAGAAATAACCACAGGCGTCAAATCACATGATCTTGGTGGCCAATTCACAGGGCCATTTCGGAGATGGGCTGCTCACCAAATTCATTCTTCAACGTGTCCATTGTTTCACGAGTTTTGTGGCATGTGGCGCCGTCTTGATGAAACCACATGTCAACCAAGTTCAACTCGGCCAACTGGGGCAAAAAAAAGTTAGGTATCGGTTCGTTCGCGGTTGACGGTAACGTTTCTTCCACGGTCGTCTTTGAAGAAAAATGGACCGATGATACCACCAGCCCACAAACCACACCAAATTGTTTGTTCGGGATGCATCGGTAATTCTGGTATGGCATGTGGCTGTTCATGTTGCAGTTTCTAAATATGACTGTGTGAGGCATGGCACACTGGCAACTACATGCCAGTTTGTCTCCTACATAAGAGAGTAACAAAAATGTATGTGCCACATATTTCAGTAGATGTTAATGATATTTATTGCAAATTCTAAATTCATAGCCCTTTGATTATTTTGTAAATGGCGTGTGAACTTGAAATATTTTAGTATATAATATTGGGTGATTGAATTTGTTGGTCTGAGCAATATATAGTGTTTTGTACTATGAAGGAGGATATTTCTAACTATTTTTACCTATTACTTTAGTGTGGTTTTTTTTCTCGATGAGAAAAGATACTCGTAAATTATAATGGAAAAAAATTTCAGTAATTATCCAATAATCAATTGCATTCCTATAAAAAAATTTCTGAAGACATTATGTTCATGACATTTAGGGACCTTTTCCTCATAGTTATAATTAGTTAAAAAGTTTCATTTGGTGTAGTGTTATTTTGCCCTTTCTTGTGTGAGTATCGTAAATTTAGAAATCTTTGATATGCACAAATTTTGTCATTTGATAATTGGATATCTGTCAATTAAATCATTTTGCCTGAAACAGAAGCAGTAAAAAATTTTTGTTTTGATATCTACCTATTTACATAGAGTATTAAAACTGAATGAATATATTCTCTACAACCCCCTCATACAAAGAGAGATTTGTGCAATGTGTTTGACTTGTCTGTCTGTGGCATCCTGGTTCTGGAACAATTGGATCGATTTTAATGCGAATTATTGAGCTAGAAATATTATGTGTTTGCGATGGTTCACACCAATAATTCAGCCAACTGATCACTGATAAAATTCAATTAAATGTTTTTGAAGTTGTTGTCTGTAAGGACTAAGGCTGGCTGATAATTGAAAAAATTTACAAATGAAAAAACCACGCAAAATTGGAATTCGAAGTTTTGAGGGATTCCAAAATTATAAAAATGATTGAATGTTATTTCTCTCTTCGTCTTGCAACACTTTAGAAGAAAGTAGTGATATTTTTGAGGAGAAAGTTACCCCGTCAGGAGAATATAAAATTAGTAACACGATACTTGAATATACGAGGGTGTGGTAAAAAGTTTTCGACAGACCAAGAGATGGCGCCACTATAGATCTTCTTTTGGTTCGGCGTCCAACAGTAACATTCCTACTGAGCTTGTATGTAAAGTTTCACCTCAATCCTTAGTTTGCGTTAGAGACTACATTGCGCGTGACGCTTCCGTTGTTTTCGTAAAAATGGAAAAATTGGAGAAACGTGCTGTCAATAAATACTTTTATTCAAATGGACTTACACCAAAACAAATAAAAGGAGAGATGGATTCAACACTAGAAGACTCCACCCCATTATATTCAACTATTAAACAGTGGGTTTCTAAATTCAAAATGGGTCGTGTGAGTACCTCTGACAATCCTTGCTCAGGACGGCCCGTTGAGGTCACAACTTCAGAAATGATTGAGAAATCCATCAAATAGTATTGGAAGATCGCAGATTCAAAGTCTGCATGAGATAGCTGAGACCTGTAGGATGTTCGCTGAACGAGTACGAAATATTTTGCAAAATCATTTGAGCAAGGAAAATCTGTGTGCAAGATGGGTGCCGCGTTTGCTAACACTCGACCAAAAAATTATTCAAAAAAACATTTCTATCGAAAATTTGGTGCTGTATAGGCGTAATCGAAACGAACTTTTGCGTCAGTTCATAACTGTTGATGAGCCTTGTGTTCACCACTATACCCTGAAAATAAAGGACAGTCAAAACAGTGGTTGGGAAAGGGGTAACCAATTCCAAAGAAGTCAAAAACCAATTTTAAAGGCAAATACGGTTACGTTTACTTTTATTTGGAATGCGATAGGAATTAATTATCTTGAAAAGGCTATCACTCACCATTCCTATGCACACTTATTGAGCATCGTTTGAAGGATGAGGTACAAATTAAACGCCCTTATTCAGCAAAAAAAAAATTTTTGGTTAGTCCCGATAACGCATGAGCGCATTCGTCGATTGTTGCCATGTCCAAAATTCACGAATTGAAGTTTGAATTGATGACGCATCCTCTCTACTCTCCAGACTTAGCCTCCAGCGACTATAACCTGCTTCCTAACTTCAAAAATTGGCTTGACGGTAAAAGATTTCAGAGCAACTAAGGAGTTATCGAAACTATAAAACAGTAGTTAGACGAGCTTGACTAATCTACGTTTGAAACTGGTACAACTGAATTAGATCGAAGTTATGAGGAGTGTATCAGTGTCGATGGAGATTATGTTGAAAAATAAACCAAAGAAAAGTTTTAAGACATTGTTTTTCTTGGTCAGGCCGGAAACTTTCCACCTCATCCTCTGATATAAAAAAATATTGGTATTGATAAAGTATGGATAATACATAATACTGAATTACATGGAATCATTAAGTGAAAATTCATATTCATATCTAGGAACAAAAAAAAAAACAGAAACAAAATTAATATCATATATTGAAAAATATATTGATGAGACAAGTGTCGAATCACACAGTGAGCAAAATCGACAGTTAGTGCATTGCTTAACGAGGTAAATTGAAAAAACTGAATGTGCTTTTTCAGTTCTATGCATGTAAAACTTCAACGCTCTTTTTGTTCCATATATTTTCTCTGCATATATAAATATGCATGTTCTTCTCTTCATGACCCAATTAGGTCCATAAATTTATAGCTACATGTATACTTATAGATTTATATCGTCTAGTAGTTGATTCAGGAGGAAGATCCTTGTTGATATTCCATATCAACTCAATAATAAATTGAAAACCTTTTTGAAATTTCATAGATATCTGATATATTCCCCACTAAAATATTGTTTCGGTGCACAATACTTTCATCAAGTGGATGAAAACTTAGTAAAAAATGAATTAGCTTTATTTATATACCACTACAGAACTTAGGGTTCCGTAGGGGAGTTGTTAACTTCGAGGTTTCGTTAAAAGCTGAACCGATTTTTTTGTATCTAGTGATTTCGAGACCTTTCAGGAAGTTAAGTTTCAGGCCTTCGTCTTCTATGTGCAGGATCTCGTAATTGTTGTTGAAATTATGCTAGTTAACGATACAGAGCTTTGTGAATGTAGAATCTGCTTTTTGTTCTGGTAGCTTTAGTGTTATCTCATCTCTATCAAATGTTCTGTTATGACTGTCCAATGCAGCATTTCCCACTGTCACAGGTTAACTTATTGACACCCGAATTTCATTCCCTACCGATCTATCTTTGTTGTTTTCTCTTAGACATCTCAATGACCTAAATTTTTTTGTTAAATATTTTATATGAACTGGTTGATTTAATTTTACTATTGTAACCTCTTTTCATTCTTTTTCAGTTGCTTCATTTCAACCGAATACTTTTTGATGCAAATAAATAAATACAATTTATTTTGGTCCGGACATCCAAAATTGATGCAATCTCTCCATTTATTCTTTGGATGTAGAATGTAGATATTCTCTTCATAAAACACAGGGATAATTCATATTAATGTGTAATGGAGATAAGCTTCGCTGAAAGGTAACATTGGTTAACCCTAATAAAGACGTCAAATATAAAACCCATTGAGCCATGACTGAACAAGATATATAATATATTATTCTTGTATGTAGCACACACTATCAATCTATATTAATGGCTCATGAGTATTTGAAACTTCTAGATAACAGCCGCCACTACCTTTCAGTGCAACGCGGATGCGAGATAGATTCACCATCATACATCACAAAGGCATTTGGTATTTGAATTTCAATACGAACTTGATTCTCCCCTGCATGAAGGGGAAATGTTGTTATTATATTCGCCAGATATTAGCTCGAGCCTCACAAAGAGCCTGTTATTCTACAATAGCGGAATTTTGATTAATGTGTGCAATCTAAAGTAAATAAACCGCTCAGGAATATATAAACGTATTCGCAGAATGGTTCATCTCGAAGATGATTCGCAAATTAAGTAAATAAAGGAGAAACGTAGTTTTCCAATTATGTTGGCATTTAGCTTTGTTTGTTCGGTCAGTTTGCCGTTACATGGCTAGAATTTAATTCGTCTGTAGTCTTCCAGATGTTTGAATCGACGTTAATACTTCAAGCGATGTCAATATCAATTAAGTAAAATACAAAATAGTAATGTAAATAATATACTTTTTTCAGTTGATGATTCTACAGGTTAATGGTTCTGTTCTGCTAATAGAAAATCCATATCTATATTTAAGATGATTCGAGAATTTAGATCACTTCCCATGAAATTCGAAGACTTTAAAGAGATATTGAATCGATATTTTTCATCGAGTATTTATATAATATTCTCAACATTCCGTATAATTTCAACTTTGTAATTGGTAATAATATTTTGGGAAGACCTAATACATTTATTGAATTTGACGTAACCTTTCATTCTCAACTAACTTTTCGTGTCACATATCAATGCTACAGTAACCACTGCCTGTGGAGTATATGGTTCAATTATTCACATTGGTAAGGAATTAAGCAATATATCAACTCTCAAATCTCTTTCGAAAGATCTCAACTTGAATACGGATCAACAGTCTGGAATCCTGGTTATCAGTTACACATTGATCAACTAGATTCCATACAACGAAAGTTCCTGCAACTTTTGAGCTTCAGAATTCATGGAATATATCCACCTATAGGCATACAACATGAAACACTCAAAAGTCGACATAATGTGGACACAATCAGTGCGCAAAGGAAGTGCCATGTAATAATCTTCTTGCATAAAATAATCAAAATAAAGTGGAATCATGAAGTGAAGGAATTATTGCAAAAGCTTAAATTTATTGTTTCAAGTGTTTCTTTCAGAAGGGCATTCACGTTCTACGTTCCAGCAGCTAGAATTAATGTTCTAAAATTTTGTACATTACACACGATTTGTGAACAATGTAATATTTTGGGAGATAAGGTGGATATTTTCTACTATTCTGTTACTGATATCAAGGCAAGTTTCCTTAATATGCATAATCTCTGCTAGAACAATCATTTATGTGTATTCACGTACATGATTCATATTCACTCATATACTTGTATGAGTGTATAAGTGTTAACATGTGAATGTATATCAATGTGTGTTTTTATCTTTATATGTATATATGAGTTTGGTCAGCATTTAAGTTTTTATATTCGTTTAATTATTATATTTCATTTCATCAGTTGTGATTCATATCAAAAACTCTTTCATTTAAATTTGAACATCAAAATTTGAAAGTACAAAATTGAAACTTTTTTACTATCAATTTTGATTTTTGTATTTGTTGTGTTTTCTGTTTCGTAATTAGAACCTGTCCTGTAAAACAGTGTATATTAAATGAAATTAATAGATAAAATAAAAATGAAATTGTATTGCTCAAAGTAAATTCATATCATATGAGAAAAAAACATTAACTTTGAACAACTTCATGTTGACTGATTAATGTCTGAAGTGTTTGGATAACAGAAAAATAGTTTCTACTCCAACCACAATGATTATATATTGAAATATTTCGAGAAGTTTAATATAATTTGAAACATTTTGAAATAAATGATTCAACATCACCTAGGAATACATTTTTATGGGGGCCTGCATTATGTTAAAGAGTTTTCAAAAATTTCTTACCAAGCTGAGATTTTCAAAATTTACTTTTTTGAAATCCATAGATTGAATCCGATTTCTTGAGAAAGACCTTACGAGTTCCGATTAGCAGGATTACATGAGCTGATCCCTGTACTGTGCTTTCGTTTGGTTCAACTCTCCTTCCAGCTCGTGAAGCAACTTCAACATCAAAATGAGCGGACCGAAATATTGAAAACCAGTTTTCGATGAATACGTATTAACTGTAAATGATCGAATATTCTTCTAGCTCAAGAGCATTCTATTATTGCTCTAGTGAGAACTAAGTTGCAAATTTGTTCGACTCTATAAATTAATAACAGTATCAATAAAAAAAAATTTTGCTGTCAGAAAAATTCAACGATTATGCGTCGCACGTATGTTGATGATGTTGACAATATAATATAATATAATATATTATATTATATTGTCTTAGTTGTGTCGAATCAGTAATATTCAGGATATATGATGATTTTTCTTTATAATTAGCACAAACATTTTCTGCCATAAACATTGTATATTACATTCGATGGAAAATATAAAGCTCATGGTCTAATCAGAACATTTCACTTTTATGTGAAGAATAGTGGAGCATATTCCCTAATTATTCGCTGATAAGAATGATTCAATGGAAATTACTCAGTATTTTTTTGATGATTTCGGATATGTATATATATACATATATATATATATATATATATATATATATATATATATATATATATATATATATATATATATATATATATATATATATATATTTCAAGATTCACAGGTCATTCAATACTAGTAAATGCTGAGACTCTTAATCGAAATATTTGAAATAAAACTCTCAGGGAGCTGTCTACACAAATGTTGTCAACGAGAACGAACCCATCACTTTAGAGAGTGAATATTAAGAGCGTTTCGAAAAATTCATCGATCTTGTTGAATGATAATAGAATACAATTGTTTCATCATTATTCTGAATAATTAGTCCATATTTAATCTATCAATCAAGAATCGATGATTTTCAAAACGAACATAGGTCCTATACCAAATTGAGGGAATGTTTCGTAGTGAAATATTCACGTAGGCTCCCTCTATCGGAGAAAAGACGTATAAACTATCCCTAGCGTTCAAGATTCCTACTCATGACAACAGTAGCGCGAGTGAAAGGCTTTGTAGATATTTCATTCGAACACTAGAGAAAATTGTCCGCAATGTGTACGAATAATCCCATGCCTAATCGCTCCAGATCACGCCCAGGCGAGCAAAAGTATAGCTAGAGTCAAGATTCACAGGTCATTCAATACTAGTAAATACTGAGACTCTTGATCGAAATATTTCAAATAAAACTCTCAGGGAGCTGTCTACACGAATGTTGTCGACGAGAACGAAACCATCACTTTCGAGAATGAATATTGAGAGCGTTTTGTGTACACAGCTCCCTGAGAGTTTTATTGGAAATATTTCGATATTTCGATTAAGAGTCTCAGTATTTACTATTATATATTTTTAAATATTATATATATATATATATATATATATATATATATATATATATATATATATATATATATATATATATATATATATATATATATATATATATATATATATATATATATATATATATATATATATATATATATATATATATATATATATATATATATATATATATATATATATATATATATATATATATATATATATATATATATATATATATTTATAGTTTTCTGTAATGATTTTGTTTATATTTGAAGGTGATATCCTTGATAATGCTTCATATGTAGTAGGGTTATTTCGGCTATTTCCATTAAAAGCCTGGCGAAACCTGGTTCCTCGCCGAACCAAACCGCCTCACAACCACGACCCTGAATAAGACAGGCGAAAGTTTGTCGAAACGACGGAAACATAAAGCCGTCAAACAGATAACAGAAGTAGCCCAAACATGCCCCTAAACACATAGTTCATATGCAAGAGTTTGGCTAATAATTTCATGAATTTGAAGGTCGAGTGAAATTAGACGAGAAGATGCAATGAATGAAGATTATTTGGTTGATTTTCATGTGGGTTCGTTTCATAACTAAAACTTATATCAAATAGAATAACAAGTAGTCATTGAGAAGTCCATTTTAATCAAATATGAAATAGTACATATCAATTTAATGCAAATTAGTATATCGTTAAAAATTTCATTCATTTATTCAATGCTCAACATCATTTATGCCATATCGTAATAGTTTTAATTTATTTAAAATTATTATTGCAACTTTTGACCTTGAAAGTTCCTACTGAACTATTAAATGTTATGAAATTTCTATTATCATTTTTCCTCAGTAAATTCGTCTACCAATGCTATCCTTCTGTCCTGCATTGAGTACTTATATTGCGATTATATATTATAGGTATATGATTGACTATTTCCTGCCTCAATTTCGTTTGAATTGTTTGCAACAAAGGTGTAAAAAAAAAACTAAATATGATTTCGCTAATTCTGTAATTTTACAATTCACAAGATGTCAGTTGTATGAATATAGTTTCAGTATTCAAGTATTCATTTCATAGTCATACGTTCTCTATGACGCTCATTAAGTCGAAACAAAAAGATTTAAAATTGAAAAGTGAAGTCGAATAAAATATACGCAACATTTTGTCAAACAAATTTCAAGTTGAAAGCATCTCGTGCAATAATTAAGCATAAATGATTAGTTATTGATATCAAGGCTATAGGTTTGAAGGATTAGTTATTGACATCAAAGCTATAGACTAATGACTTGAAGGCTATAGGTTTTTCATCACAGTTGTTGAATTTGATGTAGTCATATTCTTCGGATCGTTTTCAATATGTTGAACATGGTGGTAATGAGTCTGCACTCTATTCTGCCTCGTCACATATCAAATCGTCTGCATCCAATTCATCACAGTGTTGAATTTGATGCAGTCATATTTTTCGGATCGTTTTCAATATGTAATGAGTCTGCACTCTATTCTGCCTCGTCACATATCAAATCGTCTGCATCCAATTCATCACAGTTGTTGAATTTGATGCAGTCATATTTTTCGGATCGTTTTCAATATGTTGAACATGGTGGTAATGAGTCTGCACTATATTCTGCCTCGTCTGATGTGCCACTGGGGTCCAAATTCGGTCTATTTTTGTTCATTATATAAATTAAAATATATGTTTATAAATTATCTTTGTTCACAGCTTAACTGCATTCATCTGCTTTTTGCAGAGGATTTAAAATTATTTGCTGCTATTGACGTTCGTCATGATTGTGTCCGATTACAGTCTTCCCTTGACGCTGGTAATTTGTGGTGTACCAGCAATGGGCTGAAACTGAATATCATTAAATGTAAAATTTCATCATTTTCTCGAAAATTGTTTCCAATTCATCATAGTTATACATTGGAAAGTCAAATTCTAGATAGATGTGCTGAGTTTAAGGATCTGGGGGTACTTTTCGACTATAAGCTGTCCTTCTCTGAACATATAACTTGTATTACGGCTTCTGCTTCTAGGATGCTGGGTTATTTTGTCAGAAAGTGGGGCAGCTTTGTTAATCTTGGCATAATGAAAACGCTATACTACTCCTTTATTCGCAGTAAAATGTAATATGCGTCTATAATTTGGTATCCTGTGTACATTAATTCTATTGTCGACTTGGAGGCAGTTCAGAAGAAATATTTGAAGTATATTTTCTTCAGATTTCATGGCAATATCCTTCTAGAGGCTTCGACCATTCCATCCTAACCGATAGTTTTTGAATTGAGGCTTGAACGTTTCGGTCTAACGTTTCTCTTCAAAATTTTGCACAATTCGATTGACTATTTCCTCTCAGCAAAATGATTATTCGCGTACCAAGGCCTGATCTTAGGCGGAATAATACATTTCATGTCACTTACAGCAGATCAAATGTGATGTCACGTTCTTCTATCAAATGTATATTATGTAATCTTTATGATGGTTGTTGCGGTCGATGTGATATCTATTTTGATCGGCTATCAGTTATCTTGGCATGCCACTCAGAACAGTGCAAAGGGATGTCGTGATATTTTCCTGAACTTCTGTTGTCTACACTTGACTTAGTTATAAATATTATTTCAATTTCAGTTGTTTCATTTGTTTACTAGATTGTACTATTGCAATCGAGTTTAATTTTATTTTTATTTATCAAATATATTTCGTTACTATATGGTCAACTTCTGTTGACCCTACGTAACTTTGTAATAGACAATATTTTATTTTATTTCTAGTTATCTGGTTATTGTTCAATACTTTTTCAATTGATTTTATATTAATTTTTCGTTGTATATATTCGCATTTACTCTCTTTTTTTGTTTTTTCTCTTTAATTTTTTCTTATTTATTATTATTTGTGTACAATTTGTTATTTTTCCTCTGTAACTGGATGTATATCTGTTGGGAATAAATGTAGTATTATTATAATCATCAACTATAAAGAAGCTCATGTTAGACAAAAAAACCATCAGAAACTCGAGTTCAAGCTTGAGTTTTTCCAATTTTCTCATATCATTTTAAAATTGATATTTTCAAAATTCAATGGACTGCAAGGACAATCGATAAATCTATTAATAAAACTAGTATAATTAAGTATCGAAAATATTTATCAATATTTCTGTCACGTAACTGAAACATCAAATGACAGCTTAGAAAAGCTCATATTGATAGGGGAGTTCTAAGAGAAACGAAGTTGACATCAAACGCCAATAATATACCCTCCTCAAATTGAGCATGTCAAAGACCAATAACCCTTATTGTTGTGTCACCAGGAAAAAATATGGAAAGAGACAATAGAGCGGGAAGTATATGGACTTCTCTATCCATTTCTGCAGGGGGGTGAGGACACTCAAGATTAAGCAAGGGAGTGGGAACAGATACGAACCGATCTGTGAAAATTCAAAAAAGAAATTGAAGCACATAATAATATATTTGAACAATTTAACAAATACTCACAGCAAATTAAATTTCGAAAACCACAAGAAAAATTCGCGAAAAGATTAAAATTTTGATCAAAGAAGAAGTCAAAAATAGTTCAATTCCTTTATCCGATCTTTCGGGCTGCTGAATTATTGTCAAGAGTAGTTATTTCTCTTCAGATAGAGATGCAATAATGACATGCGTATTGGAAATATCTACCCAAAAAGGGAATATTATATTTCTCTGATTATATTATATCTGAATACATTAATTTCTAAAAGTCATTCTTTAAGCTGTTCCTAATTCGTGATTCCGAATTTATAATCCCATATACGTATGCATTCTCTAGGTCCAATCCAGATGCAAATCTGATCGTTTCGTTTTGAAATTCTAATTCCACCGGACCCGAGAAGTTTATGGTAATTTTCAGAATTCGGTGTGTAAGCGAAATAGGAACAAGTCCAAGTATTATTTCAGTAAATATGTGAAACTATTTAATGTTATATCAATATGCATGACGTTATGGATGGTATGAAACCCTGAATTAGATTTAACAGATTCTACTATTCAAAATATTAGCTTTTCATATAGAACGAAGACGGCTACTTTTGTATTAGAGTTTCATACCTACATATATATTCAGTCAAAAATTAGGTGAGAGAATAGCAATCAGAACTCTAACAGATGAAATAATATTTTACTGGAACTTCGCAGAATGGTTCATCGCGAAGATGATTCGCAAATAGCAATCGCATAATCAAATTCAACAATAATGCCTGTGGAAATATGTGAATTGATATAGATGTGTACTTCTCCAAGAGTAAGAATTTTCTAACTTATGATATAATTTGATATTTTTTATACAGGGTGTCCAAAAAGAGTATCAGGTACTTGTAAGTTCAATAAAGCAAAAACTACTTGTAAATAGAAAAAAGTTCATTATTGATAATACTAATATTGAATGGAAAATTATTTGGAAAAAATCATGTTATCTAAATGGTGACCGTTACGTGCTGGCAGTCTTCTGATCGAATACGAAGATTACGGATGACAAGCTGACAGATAGCCCTGGATATTGCTGCCATTTCTAACCTCATGTTTTGCTTCAGCTGTTTAAGGTTTGTTGGTTTGTTCTCGTGAACCTTACTTTACAGGTATCCCCATATGAAATAGTCAAGCGGGCTAAGTTGTGGACTTCTGGAAGGTCAGTTTATTGTACCCCTACGCGAAATCACTTTAGTCGGAAATATCTCATTGACGACTTCCATCGCTGCATTCGATGTATGGTAAGTGTTCCCATCTTGTTGAAACCATGCTCTTGAGTTGAAACCATCAAACTGATTTTTTTCGATGATTTTTTTATGTTTAACGCTTGTCTTCGCTTACGGATGGATAACGACGGATTTTGACGAACCGACGCCTCCAGTTCTTCGATGGTTTTCTCGTCGCGAACTGAACGTGGGAAACACGAGTTTTGGATTTTTACCGTCGTACCTGTATTTTCGAACGTATGTATCCAATTTTAATGCTATCGTCACTTGGTGCGTAGTGTGTACGGTATTCTGCACGATACACATGTTGAGCAGCCACTACTGAGTTAACATTACGATAATACTCTTGTACGCAAAAATTCGGGTACCACTCCATCGCGACTAAAACTCCACAGAATGGCGGACGTTACGAACCCATCCCCGCTCCTTACCAGCGCTCCGTTAAATACTCAAATACCGTGCGTAAACAAATACCCGATACTCTTTTTGTACACCCTGTATATGATATTATAAAGTATAGGGTTATTTGGTCAGAAATTGGGACAACTTTGGTAATCTTGACACATTGAAAATGCTATACTACTCCTTCATTCGCAGTAAACTGGAATATGCGTCTATAATTTGGTCTCCTGTGTACATTAATTCTATTGTCGACTTGGATGCAGTTCAGAGGAAATATTTGAAGTATATGTTCTTCAGATGTTATGGGCAATATTCTTCTAGACGCTTCGACCATTCCATCCTAGTCAATAGTTTGGGAATTGAAGTATTGAAGTTGAGGCGTGAACGGTTCGGCCTAACGTTTCTCTTCAAAATTTTGCACAATTCGATTGACTCACCATTTCTTCTCAGCAAAATGAATATTCGCGTACCAAGGCCTGGTCTGAGGCGGAATAATGCATTTTATGTCACTTACAGCAGATCAAATGTAATGTCGCGTTCTCCTATCAACTGTATATGTAATCTTTATGATGGGTGTGTGGGCCATGTGATATCTATTTTGATCGGCTATCAGTTATCTTGGCATGCTACTCAGAACAGCGCAATGGGATGTCGTGATATTTTCCTGAACTTCTGTTGTCAACATATGACTTAGTTATAAATATTGATTTGAATTTAGTTATTTCATTTGTTTACTAGATAGTACTAACGCAATCGATTTTAATTTTATTTTTATTCATCAAATACACTTCGTTACTAAATGGTCATTTTCTGCTGACTACGTAATAGACAACATTTCATTTTAATTTTAGTTATCTGGTTATTATTACTATTTCAATTTATTTTGAATTCATTTTTTCGTTGTATATATTCGCTTATACTCTCTATTATTCTTTTTTTCTCGTTAATTTTTTCCTCATTCATTATTATTTGTGTACAATTTTGCAATTTTTTGTGAATTATAATTTTTCTGTTATTTTTTCTCTGTAATTGGATGTATATCTGTTGGAAATAAATGTCTTATTATTATTATTATTATTATTATATAATTTTAACATTTAAATCAATTTTTCTTGTAAACATTTTAAATTATTGTTACTGGCAAACAACTGAACATTGTGACTTTATCCCTTATTTCCGAAACTAAACCAATATTTTAGTCGAATGTGGTCGATTTCAATTGAATTTAATTTTCAGAACTCCAACATATAAAAAATATTTGACTGAAACTTGAAGAAAAGGTTATTCATTTCGAACTTCTTCCTTTCTTTTTCTTCCAACTGTAGCATGTCTATTAATTCGTCAATTATTTGTGATTGTTGGCTTTTTTCCAGAAAATTTCGAAGTTAATTAGATGGTATCGTTGTTCAGTTGTGGATCCTAGAACTCAGAGTTCTACATGCACAGCCAATTGGAAGAATACGAGAGATGAATATAAATTTGAAATATTGCCGCTCATCCAATTCCGGGCACGTAGGAACGCGGATGTAATAACAATGCGAAACGCAATATCGAATGAGCTTCACCTAATTACAAAATCAGTTTCTCTATAGATTACCAGTAAATATGTGTATTAAATTAGGAAAATAAATATGGAGAATGTATTGGATGTACTCTGAAAACTACGATATTCTGAAAGTACAAAATATGGTAGTTTTTGATACTGAATTTTTCGAGTATTCAACATAATAATAAGAAGATGATGTTGTAAGTCCTCAGATCCGTCCCAAGAAAAATAACACTCATAAACAGAAACTAAGTTTTGACTAACATCTCGGTTTGAAATTATCATAAAAAGAAAAATTTTTTGAAGATAATTGAGACATTATTCCAAAAAATTCGAAACATTTCTCTCTTCCCCCGTTGGTTGGATATCTGAAATTGAACATTTGTATACCTTCAACATTGTATGAATGCAAACAACATGCAGACAAGTCACACAAGAGCAGATATTTTTGAATAAATTACTAATTAACATGAACAGAACAGCATATCTAGTTTAGGTATAATACATTTATAAAAACATGAGTATATCATGAAGATTCTTAATTTGGAGTGAGTTTAGTTTTAATTTCTGGGCTATAGACTTGTGTTGTTGCTGATATTTTGGCGTGTTGCACTAAAGCATGCAGCAGCCAACATTGCTGTACTCTATCCACTCGATAGCGTGACTACATCTCTTAAATGTTCTGATAAAATCGATAGCCATCGTGTGTGATCATCCCTGACAGCATCTAAGTTCTCGGGAAATAAGTCGAGATGGTGGTGGAAAATATTAATATTAAACGACATGTTCCATACATAAAGGAAAACTATTAAAATCAAAATTAACACACTTGACTTAAGTTTCACTGAATATATTGAAAACTCTACATATGTTTTAGGTGGTTGGTTAACCCATTATCAAGAGTATACAATATTACTGATATACCTGATACACGAAACATATGTAGGTTTTATTATATTCAGTGACACTCAATTCAAGTGTGTTAATTTTTAATTTTATATTTTTTAACATAATTTTTCACCAAGAGATAAGCGGAACCTCTGTGTCATTTGATAAAGGAAAACGTATAATACACTCCTATAAAATATTTGAATAGTCAGGAGGTTCATTATTTCCAAATAAATTGACTGCAACAGACTTGAGTGCCAACCATTCGTCTTTTTCAGTACCTGCTTACTGATTTGTCAGTCTTCGAAGTGTTGAACTGATTGTCAACAATGATCTTCCTCATTTATCGACTTTACCTTTCTTCTTGTGTTTGTTGAATATGCATCCAAAGGCATATAACTCAGTAGCTTTTTAGTGCCTTCACGAAGTCTTATGTCAGCCCCAACTCCATATGAAATGGAGGCAGAACTCGTTCACGCTCAGCATACAACACACCAAGGACGTTTTTACTACCTCTGTAAATTTCATCGCAAATGAGCCAAATCTTCTTTATATAAAGGTGCTTCTCATCTTTGCTTTCCAACTTCGAGGATAAATGATGTAATCTGACTGGATTTCCACACAAACAGAAACATGTAATCTCGATAGCAAATTGTTCCAAGAAGCGGCCACATGACTACTGAAATCTCTTTCCGATAGGCGGAATATCCATTTTGTAATGATGGATAAATCATCCTATGGCCCCATTGTGGCCAATAAAGGCTTGAAATTTGCCATTGAGGGATCAGTAAACAGTTAACATGCTATAGTACTATGTTCTCTCCGAAGCTTCACATAAGACCTTGGATCTCCAAGGAGTAATTATCGTAATTGAGCAAAGGAGAAAAAAGAACACTCAAAGGCGCTGCAAAATGCAGAACCCGGATTTTTCTGTGGCGTCATTCTTTTGATATAAGAGCACCATCGACAGTCTACAAACTCTCGCCCAAAAGATTTTTCTGTCCTGAGATGTCCAAGATAAAAACCAACGGAATATGTAGAGGGACTTTGAAAGAACAATGGAGAGGAGATAAAACTTTGAGAACAAACGGATCATACAACATATGTGACATTTTGAATGATAATGTAGCTTAAATATTTTCATGAGGATATTGAAATTTTGAGGGGTCCTGAAATTTAATCACATTCAATGGCAAAATTCGGTGTTGCATTGAAAGAACCAAACGAACGAAAAACCAATTTTAAAGAGAGGTGCTCCATGAAGTTTTCATAATCAATGAAAACATAATAACAACGATCACAACCACATCAAAATATCGTTTCTATTAAAGAAGTTTCAAATCCCAGAATTAACTGCTTTTCCATAATGATTATAACTCCTCGACATGAAAGCATTCTCATATTAGTGTTAAAAAAGAAAAATAGCATCACAGCTCACTAAATAATTATCCATTACTCGATGAATTTTTCAAACTTAAATTTTAATGGATATGGAGCTAGTGTGTATGTTTCCATAGCGAAACCACCAGAACGCCCACTTTATCATTCCATAAAAACGTTATGCACCACATCAACTTCCATACATAATAACGCAAATGAATCAGATTGTTCCATCTCAATAATAATGCACACATTCACCTGGGGTAGCTACCAAATGATGCCCTCGTCGTTATAATTTCGCTTCTACCCATACATTAGCATTAACAACTCCATTTACGCGGTTGTCCGATGTCGACTACGTCGTAGATAGTTGTGCAAGTGAAATCATCACACCAATCTGAATTACACATTGCCTGCTAATGTTAGACGGTTAAATGTTGGATAAATTAAGCGATAAATACTTGTGAGAGAATTCAATACTCTTAATGAACGAACAAAATATAATGATATATAATAACCTTCACTCATTTAAATGACACACATTATAAACAAAACATTTTTTTCAATCAGTACTTCAAAAGTGAAGTATTTCATCAGTATTATAAAATTGCAGCATATAAAAATTATGAAGATTGTTTCCTATGAGGAGAGAAATTGCACTTAAATTCTCAATTATTTTGGTCTTTTGGTTTATCTTTTTTGACTCCCAGAAACCCTTCATCCTCTAGGAATGCTCTTCCTTTCGTTCATCTGTCCATTTTATTCCAGGTTGCAATTTACATGTGCCATTTTAGGGCGATAACCAGTGCGATCTTCGAGATTTTTTATATTTATCTGTTGTAGATCTTCTAGGACTTCTTTTAGCCACTCTGTTCCTCACTTATTCTTTTTAATCAAATCGAGTAGTTTCTTCGGTATTCTGGACTGTTTCATTCTGTAGACATGTGCATAGAACTTTGCTCGTCGTTTTCTGATTTCTTCGGTTATTGTATTTGTCTTTTGATAAAGTTCATTCTGAGTTCCTTTCATCCAAATGCCGTTTCTATTGATTGGCCCGTAAATCTTTCTGATCAATTTTCTGTTCTTGTTCTTCTATTTCTCTAATTTTTTTAATGACCATCAATAACCATTGCTTCAGGTGCGTAGAGTGCTTCTGGAAAATCGTTATGTTGTAATGCCTCAATTTGGCGTTTCTCGAAATGCATATTTTTTTATAGTACGCCCATGTTAACTAATGAATAATTAAATTTTATGAATTACTATAGATATCAAAATGTCAAACCTATTTTTTAGAATAATCAAATGAGTTTTTTTGTATTTTCACATATTGAGGGGAATATTTCTGGCATAGCATTCGCTTCGGAAGTTTTTATCTTCTTCATCATGACGAAACCTCTGAAAAATTCATGGTAAGCCAGATGATTCTAATAAGAGTGAAATATGTATATATATATATATATATATATATATATATATATATATATATATATATATATATATATATATATATATATATATATATATATATATATATATTGGTTTATGTGTGTAAAATTGAAGGTAGATCTGGAAAAAATGAGTTTTTGAGATGTGATGTTTGGTGATTGTTGTGTATTTATTTGTAAGGTTTGTAATTTTTACGAATGTGTAAGATTTCTAAAATTTCTTTTAATTTTTTGTCTTTTTCATTTGCTGAAATCTTTGTATTTTTATAATCAAAATCGTGTTTTTCTGTTATTTTATGTTTATGTAAGGCTGTTATTTGAGTTATATATATATAATATATATATATATATATATATATATATATATATATATATATATATATATATATATATATATATATATATATATATATATAATATAAGATTATTCGCATCGAACAAATTCGAATAAAATTAACCAAACCATTCATATCTTAACATTAGCGAATTAACATAATCGCAGAGACTTGAATGAAATATATATATATATATATATATATATATATATATATATATATATATATATATATATATATATATATATATATATCTTTATAAATTCGTTCATGTAAAATAGAAAATGGAAATTCACGTGCCTTTTTAATTTCATACGGTACATTGCAGACAGCTAATGCGAGTGTTCTCATAATAGTTCGTTGTAAAACTACAGAACTAAATGCGGCATGTCTAAACATGCATTTTGATATCCACTTATCCAACAAAGCCAATGAGATTCGTTTTATACCCAGATTGCGAAATGAAACACAGAACGCTCGCCATGAAAACTCGAACTGGAAAAATTGTTTATGCCCTTTTAAATTGGTTTATTCATTTCCCTTGACGCTGCGTTTCCGACCCTTTTTCACAAGTGAATACATTCATAAATATAACGTTAATGAAAACGGCGAAATAAAACGATTTATTAGTAATGCTTGTTGAAATATGGAATGGAAATTTAAATTCGTTAGTTTTTAAATGATTTTCCTTTACTGTCGTTTATAGCGGTTGTAATCGTATAAAGCTGTTCAACTGCATGAGCAGCTGGATTTCCACTGTAAATAATTTGTAATATTGCCATTTCTATAATTAAATGATATCTGTATACCTACAAGAGAATGATATTATGAATTAACAATGCGTCCAACCACAAACAGGTTTATTATTCCATAATATCATAGTTTGTAATTAGTTTGTTGACATACATGTTACAGTTGTGAAATTTTCTCAAGCACCCTGAGAAGTTCATTCTACAAAATTTAAATAAAACTAAGTAGTTTTTTGATTTTCACTATAATTAAGTTAAACATAACAATATTGTTTCGCCAAAACAGTGGCTTCATCAGATGTAGATGATAAACTGTACAGTTTACAGTTGTGAAGTTTGAAGACAGTTTATCAGTTACTTCTGAAGAAGCCACTGTGTTGGCGAAACAATATTGTTATGTTTAACTTAGTTATAGTGAACATCAAAAAACTACTTAGTTTTATTTGAATTATGTATTTAGATATTCGTCAGGTTATTAGAAAGAAACTTCAAGGAGCTTCCTTGCCCTGTGGTATTTAGAGGTACTGATACTATGTGGAATTGTGAACCAAAATATTTGGTTTTTCAACGAGTGCTCAAAAAGTGAAGTGTTCCCTGAATACATTAAACTAAAAACATATAACAGAAGTGGATGACCTACCAAAGAAAAACACAACTCATTAAGAGAGACATCTACAACATATATTTGAAGGTAGTATATCAATCAGAGTTAACTTATATATTACATCCGATTGTTTTTGATACGTTAGATTTTGTCGTCAGAACAAAAGTGAGAGATTTGGTACATAAAAAAAATTTGGAACAAAAAAGAAAAATTACATAATCTGTAAACATTATTCTGTAATCATCTGAAGAAGTCGTTTGTAACGACGAAACGCGTCATGCTATGTAGTCAATAAAGTGTAAATCATAAGTTCAAGTGTTTGAATTTAAGTTATATTCAAGAACAATATTGTTTCGCCAACACATTGGCTTCATCAGATGTAGATGATAATCTGTTTATCATCTACATCTGATGAAGCCACTGTGTGGGCGAAACAATATTGTTATGTTCAACTGAATTTTAATGAAAATCAAAAAACTATTTTCATCACCTAGTTTTATTTAAATTATGTATATAGATTTTCAGCAAGTGCCTATCGGCCCAATCGATTAATAACATTTCTTGATCTGTAGCTATGATTACCTTCGAAAAAGATTGAAAACGAAGATTAAATGAGAATATATAAGACACATCACGCCATCAACGAGAATGATTCTCATAATGATAATGATGATGAAAATTTTTATTCTCAACAGGTATAACACCCAATTACAGAAAATAATAACAATGTTGAATATATATATATATATATATATATATATATATATATATATATTTCTTGAAATTGATTTATTGTCTGTTTGAGGTATTTATTTTGAAAGTTTTTAGCATTAACAGGCTTTTTAATATGAAAAAGTTTATTTCTGTTGACGTTTCGTTGTTATATTACAACTTTGTCAAAACTAATGTTTTAAAACTAATTAGTTTTGACAAAGTTGTAATATAACAACGAAACGTCAACAGAAATAAACTTTTTCATATTAAAAAAGCCTGTTAATGCTAAAAACTTTCAAAATATATATATATATATATATATATATATATATAACTAAATAATTGAAATGAAAAAGATATAACAAGAAACTCAATCTAATTTAAAAAAATTGTAACTTTTACAATATAGCATTCAATGAAATATTACAAAGAACTCAATCTAAATCAATTCATTTTAGTCAATTTTCTTTGTTCACATAACTTTTAATAATAACTTCTATGGAGTCAAAGTGAATGTCACAACTATTGGCAACCCTATCCAATGTAGACTCCATAATTCAAATGGGTGAGAAATCCCCCAAAAAATGGGGATTAAGAATTTCAAGAACCTTCTCTGAATAGCCTCAAGATAGGGTTAATGGCAAGTGTAAATGGGATGCCAGATCATGCTGCCATACTCCAACTTGCTACGGATAAGAGTATTAAATAGTTATATGAATGTTGAGGAATTATCGAAATATTTGATATTACGTATAACGAATCCATATATTTTCGCAGCAGATGAAATAAGTTGGGTGATTTGTGGGACAAAGGAAAGCTTCTGGTTGAAGATTGCTCCTAGATCTCCCGCCTTATCAGAACGAGAAAGAACCTGACCACCGACGCTTCAATCACAGTCAGTTCAGTCACTTTTCCTTGGGAAAGAAAGAACATGACACTTTGACACATTCAAACCCAAATAATTGTCCTCACACCAATTCGCAACATGGTCCAGCGCGAGCTGAAGTTGAACACAGTTGTAATGTGGTCTAATATAGTTTCAAATTGTCTGCGAACATCAGAAGTGGAGAGAGAATATTATTCATCAGATCATTTACGATCTTATTTACGATCCATAACGATTATTACGATGATAAGATTCTCAATGAAAACAATATGGAGAAAGGGGTAGAAATTTTTTCCCTAGAATATCTTAAAGTTTCGAGATTTCTTTCATCACATGAAATGTTTCGATTGGATGGTTTTATTGATTCGAGATCTGGTCAGTTACCATCAGTAACTTGAAAAAATTCAACAGAATTTGAGTTTTTTAATTAACAGCGAATATCTGAATGTGTTCACACCTGCATAGGGAGCTGGGACTGATAAGCACTATCAAAATTGAAAAGTGTTGTATTTCTAACCAGGAATAAGCGGTCATGAATATTACACACGTTTCAATCGTCGAATTTATTAAATGGAAATCGATTTAGTCAAATACGATGAAAAAACAATGGATTTGAAGAACACATTCTTTTATTATATTGAATTAACAACACTTTGCCTGATCCCACAAAAATTATATTGACTGCTTGAGCATTCCTTCGGAGGGTTGCACTATATCTGAAAGCTAATATGAACACTCATTTTTCAACCAATATTTGTATTGTGAAATTGTTTTAACACCCCGAAACGATTGACGAATTAATATGATATTTGTAGAATCAAGTCAGGTGTTTTTTATTCAATATTTAGAACAATGTCTGACCAAGATATTAGAAACCATTCCATTAGCTGAACGAAAACTTTCTTGGGATCGCAATGGATCGAGATTCTAACTGTTGAAAAATTGTTTGAATAATACTATTGTAGCTATAGCTTGAACAAAAGCATGATACACACTGGAGCATAGGAAGAATTACATTCTAATATTGATCTTGGATCCAAAAATACCTTTAAAAGGCTGAATAAATCTTCATGTTTGGAATATTTATTCAACTCCCATAACTGTCAAGCGAAAAAATCGAAATTAAATTGTTGTAATGGCACACACTCTTCTTCATAACTCAACTCGAATTTGCTTTGACAATAAAATATTCGATATTAATAGATTCTACTATGCTCAGTTTTTGAACCCTCTAAGTAATTCAATGTCTTATTCATTAGCATTGAATTTTATGGCCGGAGCCAATTTTTCCATCTGTCGCTTTCCTATGTAAGGGTAGATTATACTCCCTCGAAGTAGATGCGATAAAGCTGGAGGGCATAAGGCCTCTCTAGAAATATTGCACACATGTCCCGGCCACTCTTTTTTCTCGAACGTATTTCTATGGAACGCGTGCAATACATTATCCACGCTTTCATAATTATCACGGAAAACGAACCCTCATTCAAGTTCATCGTTCCAATTTTCATTCGAATGAAATACTGGACTGATATTTGTTCGATCGATCTAATATTCTCAATCAGCTCCCATGAATATCATAGACGTGAGAGAATAATATAATAATATATATGTATATATATATATATATATATATATATATATATATATATATATATATACATAAATGTAATTGTTTGGGTTATAGGCAAATGAAAGGCCACTATGAATAGGTTTTATTCATAGTGGCTTTAATGTATATTCAAATAGGTTATTGCCTACAACCCAAACAATTACATTTAAATTACCAGGCAATACTCCTTCTGATTAATATATATATATATATATATATATATATATATATATATATATATATATATATATATATATTCAAAGATTCACAGGTCATTCAATACTAGTAAACACTGAGACTCTTAATCGAAATATCGAAATATTTCAAATAAAACTCTTAGGGAGACAGCTACCTGAAAGTTTTATTTGAAATATTTCGATATTTCGATTGAGAGTCTCAGTATTTACTATTATATCTATATATATATATATATATATATATATATATATATATATATATATATATATATATATATATTTATAGAATTAATTTATTGTATGTTTTATATAGTTGATTCTCAATATTTTTAGGAAGAACAGGCTATTTTCAATGCTAAAAACTTTCTTTCCGTTGACCTTTCGTTGTATATCCCAAGTTTGTCAAAATTAAATAGTTTTGACAAACTTGTACATAAATATAAAACATTTATGATAATTCTAGCACTTAAAATAATTCTTTCTTTAGTTCACAACATTCCGTTGAGAATTGAAATTCTGTCAAAACTAATGAATAATTGATTTCTAAGAATTACTATGGTTATCAAACGTCAATTGCAATTTTGACAATCAACTCAGCTGTTTTGTCTCTATTCAGAGAGTTAGCCAGGTGATTGAAACGAGTGACTAATTATAAATGATTAAATGAGTAAATAATATTGAAAACATTATTTTCAAATCAACATATACATAGTATTTTCTGTGTTCGAAATTAATGGTAGATCAAGAAAAAATGAGTTTTACGCTATGTTTCTCGATGATTGTGGTGTGTTGATTTTATTAGTGTTATTTGAGAGGTTGATGGAATCCTAATTGATTGAGTTGAGGTGTTCGATATCAGTTCTTCCATTTTAGTATTGCCTTAATTTGACGAATGTATGTGTACATTTCTGAATATTCTCTACATTTCTTCTATTTTAAAATGCTTAAATTGTATTACTATGATTGACATTTGGTTTTATTATATGATTATTTGAGACCATTACTGGGGTTTTTGCATATTTATGGGCTTGAATTTAATCTTCTAAATTTTTTGATGATAGACTTATTCGCATGAGCATTTTCAATTTTACAGCAATTATTGCACGATATTTTAAGAACTGTATGTATTTTCTTAGTCATTGTTTTGCTTCTTAACTTCAAAAATATTTTTTGAATTTTTTTTGACTTGAGTTGTGCTATTACAAAATTATAGGGTTTTGATATTTTTACAATATTTGTATTCAGTTTCGGAGTGTAAGGTAGAACGGTGAAATCATTTTCATCGGTTTTATTATTTAGGTTTAATTATCATAGAATTTGTCATTTCTGTTCGCTCTAATTTTCGTATTGGGCTGCACCAATAATTGTTTTGGAGGTGAAATGCACGAACTTCACCTTGTGATTTTGATGATTTATCTACGAAATTGAAAATAATTTTTTTCTCGTGAATATTGGTGATTATTTTCTTGATTATTTGTTCGTTGACAACTCGTATATTTCTACACATTCAAATTTTGTTTTTTTATGTTCCTTATATTCAAAAAGTTTAATATTTCAGCAGTTTCTTCTTCAAGTATGAATTTTAATTCATTATTCAAGTTATCAAAATGTTCCCTGAACTCCTAGAATTTTATATTTTCATCTCACATTTCAACAACTAATACCAGGAAGACCACTTTTTCAAATAAATTAACTGCAAGTGGAAAAAACAATAAATCAGTTGATGTTTCATGGATACACACCTTTATGGAAAAGTTTGAGAGTTCCTGCACACACAGCACCGATTCATGTAAATGAAATGTCTCAAAAAGTAATTTCGTCCACGGAGTTGAAATTCTGCATTCATAAATGCAAAATAGCCACAGAGTAGACGGCTTTGCGAGAAGCGGAGAAAAAAGAAACCGAGGAGAGAATCAGCGAACTAGCCGAGGTAATTTAGATGCACGTCCTTTCTGTGATAATTATCAAAGCACAAATAATAAATTGCGAGAGCGCCATGCAAATAAAATAAACTAATGAAAGGACTACAAAATTAATCCATGTTGGATGTGTATAATTACCATGCAGTACTCAGATTATATTATATTAATTTTTCATGATATAATGCCAGGCAAATTTTGAATGGCTAGGTTGGAATTTTCATTACAGCTGACAAGTTAACAGTCAATTTTTTGTCCAGCGCATCCAGATAACAGTTCATTCCAGGATACAACTGAATGAAAAATATTGAAAACTGTAATATGATTTATAATGTCTGAACTGTATTTCGAGTAATTATTAGCGTATGTGCTTCTTTGTCTCCGCCAACAAACGTTATCAATGCTTGGTGTGTCTGTAATCTGAGAGGTGTTTTCTACTGATTCCTATAGATGGAATTGTGGAGTACTCATTACTCTACGGTCTTCCACTTGGAGTCACAAGAAGATGCTTGGGGGTTGAAGTCGTTGCCTCACTTCGATGGGCATGGTGCGACTGACGAGTTCCTTGCAGAACTAAACAGCTGTCTCGCACTTCCATCGGGTGTGGCTTCGATTTCAATATTTCTCTAACATTTATCCCTTGAAGGATAATGGATACATCGTACACGTTCACATATCTAGCTCTACTATAGCATTTTTTTGGTTAGTTCGAATTTTTCAAATGAATGTTCTAGTGTTCATTTTCTCAAATATTTCATTCAGTGCCATAAGCACAAAAATTTCATTTCATTAAAACTATCGCCGAATAGGCCCCTGAAATACAGGAAAAACGCGAGCGTACTACTAACACATCCTATTGACATTTGAAAACATCGTATGATGATATTTTTCGAACAGACATTGCAATTTAGTAGATACCTACGGGTATAGAATATATGTTAAATTTCAATGCTTGGTGTGTCTGTATTCTGAGAGGTGTTTTCTACTGATTCCTATAGATGGAATTGTGGAGTATACATTACTCTGCGGTCTTCCACTTGGAGTCACAAGAAGATACTTGGGGCTTGAAGTCGTTGATTCACTTCGATGGACGTGGTGCGACTGACGAGTTCCTTGCAGAACGAAACATATATGTCTCGCACTTCTATCAGGTGTGGCGTCGATTTCAATATTTCTCTAACATTTATCCCTCGAAGCATAATGGAGACATAACATCGTTCACGTTCATATATCTAGCTCTACTATAACATTCTCTTGGTTAATTTGAAGTTTTCAAATGAATGTTCTAGTGTTCATTTTCTTAAATATTTCATTCAGTGCTATAAGCACAAAAATTTCATTTCCTTAAATATAAATATACTTCAAGTCAATATTGTTTCCACAAGTTAGAGAAATTTCTCAAGAACTAGGAAGCCTAAGTGAGGAGTCAGGAAGACTTTGTCCAATTTTTTTTCTTAGGCAGAACCAACAACTGAATATAAGCAGATATTTAGATAAGAACGTTGGTATTCCCTGCATAGTTCACCATAAGTATCTGGCTCAAGTATTCTGTCACCGTGTTCAAGTCATTTATAAATATTATGATCAGAAGAGTACCTAGAATGATACCTTGAGGTACACCACCCTGGATATTCAGAGGCTCTGAGATTGCCTGACTTGCTTTCTTTTTTACCCTCACCTCTGAATTATTCGACCGAGATATGATCTGAACCCCTATATCTCCATACTCTGATACTCTAATTACATCATTCCCAGTTTCACAAAGCAGATATCTTCACTTGCACTCTTGGAGATAGCAATCTTTGTATCCAACCTTGCGTTATACTTACCTTCATATGAAGTCGTGGCTGACTTAAAAGATCAACATCTTATCTTCTATTGAATATTTAGTTGTTGTATTTGTGTTATTTGATATTCTTTGTGTTTTGTCAATATTTCTGGTGGTAAAAATTATTAACAATGCAGTGCAAATGGCTCTGATTCCCTGCGACTTCCGTAAAGATTGCCAATTTTTCAACTATGAATTCCTTGAGGTGAGTATTGAATTATCCTGCTGTTGCAAAAGAGGTATATTTATGTGTAATGCAAGTCCATACATTTTTTAACTGTATTTCATCATCAAACATACGTCATTCTTTACTTATATTCAATATAAGTAACATTTTTCAGATCGAAATTGAAGAGCAGACTTCTATTATAAACTGCATGTTGTCTTGAAGGCTCCTCTTGAACTACACATGTATGTAATTTGAAATTGTCGCATACACCAGGTGCATACTTTGTTATGCTGGAGAAGGTTTCATGACTTTGATCCCTGTTGTGACAAGAAGAATCTGAAACAAATTACTTTTGAAGCTTCACCTACCATCTGTTCGAGTAAGTATGTGTCATCACAATTCCAAATCTGTTGGAATAACCGATTCGCAGTTTCTAATATCAGGCATAATCTAACAACGCGGTCCCTGCAAATGCTATTAACGGGTCCAACAGACGAGAACAAAGCTCGCTCGGTGGCAAATCATAATAATGCTCAATCTCCCATCACTACCAAGAGATGTGTGTACACAACAGTCTCTAATTTAAATATTTCACGGTCCCATGGGCACAGACACGCGCGCGAGCGCATTCTCCTTTGATGCGTTAGTGTTATCGAATACGTGTACACATGTACGTAATAACTTGGTTCTGCCTCAACATCATCTGTTTGCGCAGGGTATGAACAAGGGATGAAATTTCAATTTCACCTCTTTTTCTTATCGAAATCGGTTTTTCATGTTAAATTAAAACGTAATTTTCCATCGTTCTTTCATATCGCTTGATAACACACTATTTGAATAGCGATTTTTGTAATTTGTAAAAATGAAATCTCTTGAAATTAACTGATTGGGACATTACAGAAATTTTAATTACACCTGTTTATAAGAAATATAGTAACCACTGCCTCTAGAATTGGTGCATGGTTTCATTGTGACCACGAATATGTCTCTCAATCTATACCAAAAATGGTAAAAATGCGTAATTTTGAGAAGGTAGAAGTTTGGAAAATAAAGGTAGTTGCGAAGATTAAATAACAGTGAAGATACTGAAGGATGCTTCTGACATTTTTGGAAATAGATATTTAGATTTATCTAACACATCACTGACACATGGAGCATTTCCAAAAATATTAGAAATGTCCATTAATAATACCTGTGTCAATTTTACAATTAGTAGTAGAAAACCAGGTATTAGAATTATGTAAAAAATTTCTGTAATTTCTGAGTTGCAATCAGGATTCAAAACAAATCGCTCTATTATGTAAATGAAGGAGAAACGGTTATCGCAGTATTATTTGATTTTAAAAGTGCTTTTGAAACTTTATGCAGATCATTGTTATTGAAAAAACGGAATAAACTTGGCTTTGAGGGAGTAGTAAATGATTGGTTCGAATTTTAATGGCATGATGTCGGATAGCACGAAAAAGAATATAGGCGTACTTCAAGGAACTGTTTTAGGTCCGTTGTTGTTCTCCTTATATATAAACGATATTTTCTATCATGTGAAAAAATGTTCTATACGTTTATTCGCTGATGATACTATGCTCATATACGTGGCAAAAATATTACAAATGAGATAAAGGGGATCAATAGAGACCTTTGTCCAATCAATGAATGCTTAGCTGACAATAGCTTATTTTTAAATAAGGAAAAATCTAACTTCATAGATTTGAGTACAAGTAAAACCCTAGAAATCAATAAAAATGAGGATATAACTATAAAGATTGATTAAGAAAATGTTAGAAGAGTAGAAACAGTAATTTAGGCATTATGTTAGACAAAAAATTGACGACTTTCGATGATCATGTTGATTTCATATCATCTAAAATCTCTGAAAAATCAATTTTTTGAAAAGAATAGGGGAAGACCTGTCGACATATGTGTAATTATTGTGAATGCGATCAATTTTTTAGTGCAATAGGTATACCCCTGTTAAAATTATGCTGAACTCTTTGGATCTAATGTCTGTGGAAAGAGTAAAGCAAAGAGTACTCTTTGCTTTATATTCATATTTAAAATAAAAAATCAGTTGCTTCATTGTAATGTGATAAAAAATTGAACATATGTCAGTGATCTGTTATAATGCATATGCATGGGTATGATACTAAAAATACTTAATTGTTTTTATATCCAAACTTCATATCAAGCTCCAAAATAGCATATACTATGACGGATTTTAGGCTTTCAATAATTTACCAAATATATTGAAAACTGAGATATTCAACCGTGATCCAAGAAAGTATATTTTAAATAATGAAATGGTATATAATTGAAAATTGACAGTTCAGAATATGTAGATTTTTTGTATAGCTTCAGCTAAATAAATATAGTTATTATTATTTTCATCATTACTTGTATTGGTAAGGAATTTGGTAATATATCAACTCTGAAACCATTGTATTGTGTGTTCGTAATATCTTAACTTGAATTCGGAAACTCTGAGTTACATATTGATCAACTTGAGTATATTCAACGAAAGTTCCCGGACCTCTTGAGTTTCAGGATAGGCGGAATATATCCACATATAGGCATATATTCCGTCATATAGGCATACAATATGAAACACTTACAACTCGACAAAATGCGGACATCCTCAATGCGCGAAGTAATGCTATGCAAAGTTCTTCTTGCATTCAACAATTAAGTCATATGTCAGAAATGATTTTGAGTTTATTGTTCCAAGACTTTTTTCCAGAAGCGAATTCACGTTTCACCTTTCAACAGCTAGAAGTAATGTCCTGAAATTTTCTCCATTGCACACGATGTGTGAACAGTGTAATATTTTGGGTGCCAAGCTGGTTATATTTAACTGTTCTCTTACTAAAGTTGAGGCAAGTTTTCTAAGATCTGCATAATCACTGTTACAGCATCGTATACGTATGTATACATATACTGACATATACACAATATGTCAGTATAAGTATAGTCAGTACATAAGTTTTTCATATCATTATATTTTATTTCATCAATTGAAATTTCATATCACATACCCTTTCATAATCTTTGGTAAATTCAATTTTGTTTTAGGTATCTGTTGTCTTCTTTCATTTTGTAATTAGGAAAATTCCTATTCCTATTTCCATACCTATGTTAAATAAATAAATATGTAAATAAAAGTGAACTTTTTGTTTTATTCACATTATGATTTTCATCTAAACAGAACTAGTGAACGAGAAATTTAGTTCAAATCAATTTATTACTATAAAAGATATAATGCACTATACAACATATGATTCACTCAGTTAGCGTTTGGTCTTTTTGAAGCTTTTGACTAGAAACTCGACATATAATTGTCGAGCAGTCGAATGGCCTCGACATTGACGTGATGGAGTAGTCGCTGTTCTTGACTGTTGGCCAATCCAGAATCATGGCAAATCAAGAGTTTCGATTTCCAAGAAGTTATGGAGGTCACTCATACTGAGTATACTGAGGAGCTTTGACAATATTTCCTCACTCTTAAAGCAGTGAAAGATATTGATGTCTTTTTGGCGCAGTTTCGTTGCAGTATACTCTACGATAGTTCGATCTGCAGTTTAAAAGTTCGTTTATGCCTCAATTGTTATTCATTGACAGACTGTAGTATAACTAGTGTTTACCAAATAGTTAGTACATTCTCCATCAATAAATATCATAGAATGACACGGAGGTTCCGCTTATCACTTTGTGAAACAGTATGTTAAATTATAGTAAATTAAAATTAAAACACTTGGCATAAATTTTACAGAATATATTAACAAATTTACATATGTTTCGGGTGGTTAGCCCAATATGAAGAGCATTTAACAATATTATTGAAAAATGCAGTAATATTGTTGAACTCTCTTAATAATGAGCTAACCACCCGAAACATATGTATAGTTGTCAATATTTTCAGTGAAACTTGTTTCAAGACACTGAAAGTCCGACATACCACCCATTGAACCAAATTCTCCATCCTCTTCGAGCAGTTTTATTGCCTGTTGGATATGGTTTTACATTTTCATACATTTTTACTGAAATCGCTAGAACTATTGAACGATTAAATTTCATGAAATTATATTACAACCCACTCGACAAAAATTGGTTTATTTGAATTATTTTGGACAGGAGTAATATCTATTGATGGATTTTGGACTGCAGCCTGAGGATGAAGGTACGAGAAGAAGAAGAATAAAAATTGCTCCACGGAAGTAGAAGTATTTAACAGTTTGGAATTGGAGAAGTACTTATTTTCCTCTATCGTTGCATTGCCGATATCATTTTCACAGAAGAAATTTAAATTACATTATATGAGTGTAGATAAGTGCATACAAATATCGGTCTAACCCTAAACTAGTTAGTAGCCAAGTTAAATAGAAAGCTTTCACGAATTACAAAGTTGACTTTACGCCATAAAGCAATTGAATTGAAATAGAAATGTTTATTTAAATTTCCGAGGGTATGTTTTAACCCTTAATTACGAAAGCTTTATATTCGAAGTACGAGATGAGTTTAAGCTATATTTGAAATAACTTTAATACACAGCGTAACGTTGACATGCATTACAGTAGAAAGAAACCTTTTTAAGAATATTTTGATGTGGAATATTCAAATAGAGTTTCTGTAATTCTTTAATTAATAATTTATTGTTAAAACACTTCGTTTTACACTTATGTATTTTTCAGAGCCCTGATGAAGAATGTAAACTTGTTCCAAATATAGACAAGGTTAATAAATTGGTTGTGTATCAAATCTCATCTTTTAATCATTAACATCATACGGCAATACTCCTTATTTACCGTGTATTTCTTCATAAATATATATATATATATATATATATATATATATATATATATATATATATATATATATATATATATATATATATATCTACATAAATAAATATATATATAAATATATATATATATATATATTATATATAATCCTTCAAGTCATGTATTAGTCTTTTCTCCAAACTCGTATTATGTTCCGTTGGAGATTTAGCTATGGTGGCCATAACTTACCATCTGTCCCATACGTTTTTCTATTTGGTTTGTTTCACATCGAGATTGGCCATTCGAATTTCAAGTTGTTAATCGCCGAACGCAATTTTAGCATGTTTGGCAGCGTTATTTTTACACTTCACCGAATATTCGAGATTGTTTCGTGTGGAACTTCGTATCGCATATTTTAACAATGCAACACGCAACCCCAAACTTTATTTACCAGCTATTATTTTACTTCACACAGGCACCGCATATGTCACTGCCTGATATCTATATTATGAATTATGTGGATAAATGCACACGCTATGGTTTAGTAAGTTATATCAATGTTTCATTTATTTCAGCTTTTAATATACATAGATATCGACGTATTACAGGTTGATATAGACATAGATGAAATATTTCAATGAATATTAGAACGTTTTGTAGCATGTTATTGACAATGTTTCAATTCTTTATTCATGATTTGCCAAGCATTCCAGAAGAGGAGAATGTATGATATTTATTGTATGATATTGTATCACACAGTAAGATTTCTACAATCTCAATATTAACAAAATATTATTTCAAGTGATATCATGAAAATCGTATATAATGTATATATGTATATATATATATATATATATATATATATATATATATATATATATATATATATATATATATATATATATATATATATATACATTTATATTTATATATTTACTCCCCGCAGCATATAAGATCTTAATGGATATAATTACCAAGTGCTTATGGTACGATGGATCAAATTTTCACCATCCGCGAAGTGATATCAAGATGCAACGAATATGCAATTCCTCTATATATGGCATTTATTGACTATAGGAAGGCATTTGTCCTACTTAGAACTCTAGCTTCAATTAACTGAACTGAGGATAGGAATACCATCTTGCTATACCGAGCTGATCCAGAATATATACGAACATGCCACAGCAACCATCAAAATAGACGACTACTCGAAACAATTGCCAATAATGAGAGGCGTTAGACAGGGAGACCCGTTTTCCCCAAAGCTGTTCTCAGCTGCTTTGGAGTGTACGTTCCAGAAGCTGGACTGGAGCGAGAAAGGAATCAAGATAAATGGCCCCTACTTAGCCACTTGAGGTTCGCTGACGATATAGTCCTGTTCTCCCACGACGCTACCGATCTTCATGAACTGAACATCGCGAGCAAGGAAATAGGTCTGGTAATGAACACCGCAAAAACAAAGATGATGCTGCACCAGAGAACAAATGGAGGTGGACGGATCCCCATTAGAAATACCAGCATCTTACACATATCTGGGTCAGATTGTCACGGGAGACGGGGATATTACACCGGAGATCATGCAAAGAACCAAAATAGCATGGGTATTGTTGGCCGACTGAAACATATCTTCAAATCAGATAAGCCACTATCCTTAAAGAGCAAAATGTTTCACCAATGCGTATTACCAGTGATGACCTACGCCATCTAAACTTGGACTCTGAAATCTGCTCACATCCAGAAGCTTCGAACAACCCAGCGCAGTATAGAAAGATATATGATGGGTCTAACCATAAGAGATAGAATACGCTGCAGCTGGATAAGAGTTCAAACAAAGGTGAAGGATGTCGTGGAGTGTGTGAAAAGGTCAAAGTGGAAATGGGCAGGCCATCTAGCTCGAACAAGAGATGAGCGTTGGTCAACTATGGTTGGTGATTGGGAGCACAGAGACAGGGTAAGACCAAGAAAGCTCCCTCGCGATCGGTGGGATAAGGAGCTTGTGGATTGGATGAGCGTTGGCCTGGAAGATACAGACTGCCGATAGGAAATCTTAGCAAAGACAGGGTGAGGCCTTTGTTCTGCAGTGGTCGGATAGAGGTTGACAATGATGATTATATATATATATATATATATATATATATATATATATATATATATATATATATATATATTTTCTGGATATGCCGACAATGTTCACTTTCGTTTAAATTTTCTTCCGCATCAATCATTATTTATATATTATTAGAGCTTCTTTGAAGGATAAATAGTCATCTCTTATACTTAAAATTACTGTGCTAATGGCACGGAATGAAAAAATTCTCTAATATTTATCCCCCTATTTCCTTATTCATATGTTTATATGGATGTATATAATATTCATTCTAAGCCATGGCATACTGAATAAGTGCAAAATTTATTTCTTGTCGCAAACTTATATCTCTATAAAATAACAAATCTGTTCCGCAAAAAGATTCCTTTCTGCTCGAAATTTTATGTTCATTTCTCGAAAAATGAACATAACAAAAATCAAATTGCCCTACAACCAGAAGAATATCCACAGCGATCTGTATTTAGTTAACTATAAATGAACATATAAATAACCATTATGAAACAAATGATGAATTGACAACAATAATGTTGTTAATTCCGCATTTGACAAAGAAGTAGTACTTCGAAACGCGTGATGCGTATTTTTGTTAATATATTATTGTTTCATCATGGATATTAATTTTCTCCAATATCGGCCTAACCAATTATCAACATAAAAATAAACCATGGATCGTAAATAGATAAATGACAAATTCAAGCTTTGTCAAAGTTTTGAAATGAACTCTTCACTAACTGATCACATTACTGATGTATCAGAAACGGAATAATAATCAAGATTGGGACTCTCTTTTCCTTTTATATATTGGAGGAGAACTCCTGTAAAATCGATTGTTATTGTCAACAATGTTATGATGATAACTTTGTATTCATTTAATTCATTCACTGAAAACACCAATTAATTTTAGCTAAATGTTGTAATAACTTTAACTACATTAATTGACTGTGAATTGTTGGGTGTTGTCGTCAGTTCAGCAAGATTGAACTTGATAATTTCTAGGGCCCTTTCTTCAAAGTTCTTGCCTCGCAAGAACGTTTAATCTCAGAATGGTCCATCTTCCGTTCATCGGTCCACTCCATGCCAGATATCCTCAGATAGGATGCCCCAAATATAAGAATAAATATTCATGGGTATAGAATTTTCATTTGCTCAATCTTGAAACTTAGAAATACATTATATTTAACAAATTTCTGAGGGCTTACTCAACAATGGCGGAGCACCCTTCGTGTGAATTATTACGTCACGTATGTAAGTGTTTGTTCGAATCCTCCCAAGTGCCTTTAGGGATGTGCGTGTTTTCCCGATCAATAGTCAAACGGAATGTCAGGCAGGTTATTCAAGTTCAACGAGTACACCCTGGATGTAATTACATCAGTCAACGCTCTGCTGTGAATTATCGTTATCCAATTGTGAAATATGATATTCAAATGGAACCGACCACTCTGTTAAGTCATCTACTCTTACCTTGAGATTCAGCAAAGACCCTTACTGTGAAGAGAATTTGTTCGACAACATATATTATTAAGTTTCGCTTATTTAGCACGTATGGAATTATAAGACCTAACAAAACATACATGATATATATATATATATATATATATATATATATATATATATATATATATATATATATATATATTTATATAACAAATATATATATATATATATATATATATATATATATATATATATATATATATATATATATTTGTATGATATTCAAGACTCTGTAGGATACTTTTTATAATAATTTATGAGGGTTTATTGACTCAGTATTTGCAGTGGTACTCTTTTCTCTTTACCAAGCTTTCGCAATTTAGGTTCAAATATATTTGTGAATTTTCATTCAAATAATAACATAAACATGAAAATTAATTTTATCAGAGAACTGTAAAACTGAGTTAATAAAATCTGCCATGACCAAGTGATACCTAAGAGAAAGAATAATTCCGAAGAAATGAGAAGAGAAGAAGGAGAAAATAAAATTTATTATACCAAATATAATTAACTTAACTTAAAAATGAAAAATATATAAGAAGAAAAAATGTAAATATTACAACATACAATCAGAGAACAGTTAAAGGATTATATTGTAAACTAAAAGTTTAAATCCCAAAATCATTGAAAAGTGAAATAATATATTTAATCTTTATATATATATATATATATATATATATATATATATATATATATATATATATATATATATATATATATATTTATCACAGTCTTTGCAATTTAAATAAATTGCAAAGACTGTGATAAAGCAAACTTGGGACAGACATCACAATGGTTGGAAAAGAGGATGCTCACCATTAGATTTAAAAAATGAAAAGAAAGGTGTGCCCTAGTAACACATAAACAACATTATACAATAGACCAAACTACGACGATATACAAATCCTAAAAAGTGAACAAAACTATCACAAAAGACTTATACATGAGATGATAGAAATAAGAAAAGATGAAAATTCCATGAATAGAAAAAATGACCCGAAAAAAACTTGAAAATGACAAAACTTGAGTAACATATATAGCTACTTGATGGATATAGAGCAAGAAATAAAACACGACAAAAACGAAGAAAAAAAGAAACAACTGGTATCAGATGTTACGTGAAAAGAAAATAAAAATTTTACTTCAAATAATATAATAAAAATTGAAATAAAATTGTTAATAATTGATAAATGCAGCAGATTACGTTTATGATGTTACTGTTAATAGTTTAATGATTGGAACCTCATCCAATGTTGGTTAAGGTTGTTTTATATATTTCAGTCAATAAACCCTTACAAATTATTATAAATATATGTTATATATATATATATATATATATATATATATAGAGAGTAAGCTTTATTTCCATAAGTTAAGAGAAAAATAAAATACATTTCACCCTTTCAAGAAAAACGTCAAAAAAATATGTGCCACTATGCGGGTGACTTACAAAAAATCGAAAATTCGTTCAAGGAATAGGGTTCACAATTTAATATCAATTTATATATTTTGTTCTTGAATACACTAAATTCACTCATTTTTTGAAGATGACTAGGTATACAATTGAATAGTTTTATGGCCATGTAAAGTTAAATTTGTTCATATAAAATACTGATATGAATAGGATACATAAACTGAAAAACTTCATGGGTATTATTTAGGTTCCGTAAGTTCTTAAAATACTGAGTATTCTGGTTAACAAATAATAGGAGTCTGTGAATATACATGCCATACACACTTAAGAAACTCATACCTTTAAAATTTCCCCAACAAGAGTCTCTGCGCCCAATATTCTGAGACTGAATATCCCAAAGACTTAAAATTTAAAAAATAAACCAGCGTTCATAATAGCTGTAACTTTTTAAAATATTTTTGCCTCTCTCAAATTGAAGTTTTGAAGCAAAGTGGATGTTGACACAGCTAGGAAACATCACTCGAGATGCAAGCGAATGTTATTCCTGAGGACTCCTAGGCGCCTTTTAAGGGATTGCAAAGTCTGTTTACAGAAACACATAAGCAGTCACAATATGTAATGAAATGAACACATTCAGATCTGCATTCTGTTGAAATAAAATCCGTGAGGAAAATGAAGCATTTCGCATTGCCAATAGTATAATAACTGCCAAAAATTGGCTATTTTGGATAGTATTTGAAGCAATTACGACAGGAGGAAGTCTCAATCTTACGAATCTCTTATTATTGGACGCTTTCAACAGAGCACGGACAGTGATATATTTCATGTTTATGTTCTTATACTGTAAGGTCCCAACTTCACTTAGAATTGAACGAATAATTAGCTAATGAAATTTCCAAAAAATGATTGCTATGCACTATTTTATTAACAAAGAATTATTGATAATTAATTCGAGTCACTGGGTGTAACGTAATAAATGTGCCAATTCAACACTTTTATTAGTGTTTCAAGAGTGTTGTCTTAATATTCACGTTTGTGACACGTGAATTCAATCTCTTTTCATTCACTAAATCTTCATTAGTTCATGCTGATTGAGTTTTTAATGAACGTTATATATTACAACTTTCTTATCCGGGTTTTTTACAATATTAAATGTACTAAAATTATTCACCAACATCTGAGGTGAACTCTATCTATAAACAAATTATTATTTATATATATATATATATATATATATATATATATATATATATATATATATATATATATATTTATTCATTCGAAGGTTATTGTTGCATCAACCATAAGGGTTATCAGCGACGGTACAGTGTTTTGAATATAGGTGTACAGTTTGGTTAACCTAAGGAACCTAATTGAATTTTTAACATTGTTTAAGCTAAGAATATTCGACAATTATTCAGTTTTGCCACATGAGATTCTTTCAATACTGAATTTAAGACAATTTATTAATAAATGTTCCACTGTTACATCTTCATCACAAACCTCGCATCTAAGTATACTTTCGTATTCTATCAGATGAACGTGTGTAGTTCTGGTGTGACCTAGTCGGAGGCGCGTCAACTTCACTTGAGATTAATGACTCTCCGAATGGCACTCCCACTATTTGAAATATACTTTCATTAAATTTCGAAGGGTTTTTGAGCCATTCGAATTGCCAGGAATGAGTGATGATCTGCCTGATAGTATGCTGGAAGTCTGTAGATGTTATTTGTAATAACAATTACATATTCATATTGTAGATGTAACAAATATTTCATTATTAAAATAACGTTATTTATTGAAGATTTGTAATTGTCTGGCTTCAGAAACTATCCAAGTATATGTAGCCCATATAACGTCAGGATAGGTATAGTAGTAATAAGCATAAAATAAGGTTTCATTATTTCATCTGTACCACGAAGAAGATCGCAAACGCCTTTCCTGTACTCCAATCCTGAAATGTTCATAAATAAAACCTAGTTTCGAACAAGGGAAATAATGAATCCAGAGAATAATGAATACACGTTAAAATTACGTTCGTTCATTCCTCATTGTCCGCAAAAATTTTATAATCAAATATAACAAGGCAGTATTTGATATTTAGTCTGTTTGAGTAATTTTGAAATGGCGAATGATGGTCTCTTTTATGCTGAAAATGTCTCGATTTCAGACGGTCGGTAATATAAAATATAACGTGACTGCAAAAAAATGTGTTTTTAATGAGTACATACATATATGTATTACATTAATTGAACTGGGACATTTAAAGGTGAAAGATCCTATATATTCATTGCGCGAGGATGGGTTGAAAAGTTTCCGTCCTGACCAAGAGATGTCGCCAATAGGTCTACTTTGCATGTAAAGTTTCAGCCCAACCGCTATGTTAGTTTGCGTTTGAGAGCACATTGCGCGAGACGCACCCGTTCTTTTCGTGAAAATGGAAAGATTGGAGAAACTTGCTGTCATCAAATATTTGTATTTGAAACGTTTTACACAAAAACAAATAAGAGAAGAGATGGAGTCAGCACTAGGAGACCCCTTTCCATCATATTTAACTATTAAGCAGAGGGTTTCTGAATTTAAAATGGGTCGTGTGAGCGTCTCCGACGAGCCTCGATCAGGATGGCCCGTTGATGTCACAACTTCAGAAATGATTGAGAAAATCCATCAAATAGTATTGAAAGACCGCATATTAAAGGTGCAGGAAATAGCTGAGACCTGTAGGATGTCAGCTGAACGTGTACGAAATATTTTGCACAACCATTTGAGCACGGAAAAGCTGGGTGCAAACTGGGTGCCTCGTTTGCTAACGCTCGACGAAAAACTGATTCGGAAAAACGTTTCTACTTAAAATTTCGCTCTGTATAGGCGTAATCCAAACGAATTTTTGCGTCGATTCATAACTGATGATGAAACTTGGGTTCACCACTACACCCTATAACTTACTTTAGCTATCTAGTTACAGATTTGTATACATCTTTGATCTCACGCACAGAAGATGTTTACCTGCTATATTAACTACTGGTTCAAAACCTAAGAGACTATTTAGCGAGAACTGAAAGTTAATGAATTGTACCACACCACAGTTAGCTACTTTGAAGATGGGGTGGGTTAATTGAGTAAGAAAAATGTAATGCCAGGCGCCAAAGGTTTGAAAGCTATCGGTACAATTCAATTCGTTTTCTGGAGGATCAAACAACAACTCCACCAGATCTAACAGTTCTTAATCTTAGTTCTCTCAACTAACAGTTTTATCCACTTGGTTTAATAAATGATAATATGATTGTATATATGTAGATGTATATATTGAATATAAAACAAAATTAATGAATTGAAATAGTAAAGAGAGAAATCGAAACAAATAAAAGATAAATTACTTCTCTCTTAGCTAAGAGGACTTAATCGTCACAATGAAAAATATATATATGAGTGTTTGAATAAAGAAGAAATCTTTAGCATATAAATTGAACAGTTATTAAGTTAAAGTAAACTCAAGGTTAATAAAATAAATAAAAAATCAAATATCACAAGTCTCTTCAACAATGTACTGGAATACTCTCACCACACCAAGCGTACTCAGACTTCCAGGTTTAGGCTCAAAGATCTTTTACCCTTTTCCAAATAGTGATTCTCAATAATTCCAGTAATCAAAAACAAAACGGAAAAATCCAAAAGGAAACGTAAAAATGAAAACGAAAACGAAAGCTGAAACAAAAGCCTCCATGAAACAAATAATCAAAACTTAACTGAAAATACTTGACTTACGCAAATATGTAGTGTGCGGTTTACTGTGTATCAAGAACACGTGCTTTGATCCCCTGAAGGGTACTCCTTCTGGTAACAAATCCCAAATAAATAACAATGCCAGAAAAATTTAACGATCATCAAATAATCCCAAATACTGGATACTTATTCTTTTCTTCAAAACAAAATTCCATGAAAGAAAAAGTATATAATTGATGAACGTCTCAACACTTCTCTTATCTTGATAATGATTAATATCTGATAAGTTTTCCAAAAAAAAATACCAGCCAACTTTTTTTTCCATTTTCAGGTTGACTTTCCAATCATCTTACAAAGAAAACAACATGACAATCAGACCTAATTAACATTAGGACGAAAGAGTACCAACCTAACCTCACAAAACTGAACTCTGCCGAAAAGATATGACACTTAACAAAATTATAACGTTATAACGCCTGAGAATAAGGAACAGTCAAAGCAGTGGTTTGGAAAGGGGAAACAAACTCCAAAGAAGGCAAAAACAATTTTATCGGCAAATAGGTTATGCCTACTGCTTTTTGGGATGCCAGAGGAATTATATACATTGATTATCTTGAAAGGGCGAGACTATAACTGGTCAATAATACGCAGACTTACTGTATCGTTTGCAGGACGAGGTGAAAATTAAACGACCTCATTTGGCGAAGAAAAAAATTATGTTTAATCGCGAACTCAAGCGCATTCGTCGAGTGTTGCTTTGTCCAATATCCATGAAATGAAGTTTGAATGGATGATGCACCTTCCCTACTCTCTCCAGAATATCCCCAAGGACTATTACCAGTGTCCTAACCTCAAGAAATGGCTTAGCGGTAAAAGATTTGAGAGCAAAGAAAAAGTTATCGAAACTATTAATCAGTATAATGAGAATCTTGTCGGATCTACGTTTAAAACAAGTATAACTAAATTTGAACACCGTTACGAGAAATATATCAGTGTTAATGGAGATTATGTTGAAAAATAAGGCAAAAAAAGTTCCAGGTTTAAACAGGGAAATATCCAGGAAAATATAGGTTTTCTTGGTCAGGCCGGAAACTTTTCACCCCACCCTCGTAGAACGCAAAATGAGGCATGCCACTGATGCTATTGACTACACAAAATATACATCTTCAGAAAATTAATTAAATCACCTGCCAGTTGTAGTACAAGATCTGAAGACGAACGAAATGATGCTACTACAAATTATGTTGATCATGCATGAAAATTATGATCGAAGAGTCTCAAAATATTTTTTCAAATTCGAGGTACGTTTCACAGTCGAAGAACTGTTTTTTTTTCAACATGACATTCGAATACTTCTATCGAATAGTAAATGCATTGTAATCCTTGTGATTAGTTAAATACCTTCACAATTCAGTTTATGCGGTTAGGCTAGGTTATCACGAAACTCAAATATAATGTTTCCCTTGTCTAAATTGAGGACGACCGTTCGGCTCAAACGAGTTTTGTATAATTTCGCCACTTTATCAAATTCACTTAATCGAGAGTACGGAATAGGACATTCAGCAGATATTCTCTCCAAGTTTCAAAGGGTCACCACTGTTCTTTCTTAATTAGTTAGCAAACTTTGTTAATTTGAACCTTGTGTTGTCAACAATGCCAACGTCTTTCCTCTGCCAATTAGCATTTTCCGCCTTTGGGAAACTAACATAGTCTATATTTCCAACTTCTCATCAAAATACGTTAAGGTCGTTACGGAAATAAAACGAATTATTTCAGCGTCAGTTTGGATCGATAATCTCGTTTTACAACAGAAATCAGAAAGTAATTTGAAGTATTTATATGTTCCAATTAGGTATTAACACCTGAGAATAGATCAGTAGCCCGAAAATTATGTCAATGTGACTGAACAGTTTATCAGAATATTAATGAATGTTTCGGAATTAATTAGGTTTATTAATTCTTCTGAAATGAACACCAACACTGCATTAAAACCATGGAATACAAGATATCAAAATGAAAATTCCATCAACGACTATAATGAATAAAGCAATCGTCTTGCCAAGAATTTTGCTTTATCGTTAGCCATCATTCAGAAAATATTCATAGATTCATATAAACTACATCATAATATTATTGCTTTTTCCTATCTTTCCTATAGTATTGATTTCCTGCGTGTTCAATCGCGTTATTGACGATCTGTATGAAACATTTTAAGAACCACTATGCAGTTGTATCAACAGGCCGCCAAGACGCGTACTTGTTGAATATATACTGCTTAAAACTCAGCAGTTGTTCGACTTTCCTGAAGAAACCATGAAGTAAGACAGTTTAATGAGAATACTTTGAATTCTTTCAATTTTATATCAACTAGATATATTGCTAGTAATTTCTAGGATATATTCAACATACAGGAATTCATAAAAAAATTTGAAAATTGAATATGAGAGAACGATTTCTGCACTATGAAGAAAGTATTATGGTGACAAAATTGCAAAATCCAAGACAACATGGAATGTTATCCATCAGAAAAATTTTCGAATTGTTGGAGATATTTCTGAGATTGTAGAGAGATTTAATGAATATTTTATTACAGCAGCGCCTAACCTTGTTTCTAAATTGCCAAAATCTTGTAACAGAGAACTTGAACGTGTGGAAAAATCTTTCTTTATGTTTGAGGTCCAAAAGTCTGAAATTTATCATGCTGTGAAACAGCTAGAAAATAATAAATCATGCGGACATGATCAGATTCCGATTAATGCTATTAAGTACTGTTTAAAGTATATAATGGATCCGTTTTGCCATAATATGTACCTTTTTTTCTAGTCAGGTATTTTCCAGATGACCTCAAAGTGGCTGTAGTAAAGCCTCTCTTCAAAAAAGGGTCGAAAAATTATTTGAGTAATTATAGAGCCATAAGTCTGTTACCTTCTTTCTCAAAAGTGTTGGAGAAGGTTCTGGCTGGTAGGTTGGTAAAATTTTTTAAGAAGTTCTACATTTTTGTTGGCTGCTAGCATGTTTTCATGAAGGGAAAGAGTAACGAAATTGCTGTTTGAACTTACTTGTATCATCTTAGAATAGCTTGAGCGAGGCGAAGTACTCGTAGCTATTGTGCTTGATTTGGCCAAAGCCTTTGACAGTGTTTGTCGTAAACTTTTGCTCTACAAGCTAAGTGTCTACGGTATAAGGGACAAACAACTTGAATTGATTGAGAGCTACCTCCAGAATAGAAGACAAAGGTTTTTTGTTTCTGCTGGAAACCGTGAATACCTGTCTTCAGAAAAGCTTATCGACTTAGGCGTGCCACAAGGCAGTATCTTGAGACCATTGCATTTGGTTATTTTCAATAATGACCTCTCTAACATTTTCTTTTCTAGTTCTATCAGGTCTTTGTTATTTGCGGACGATGCAGACTCATCATCTCTGCATTGATCATTGTAAATCGTATAAGGGAATTCAAGGATACCATGGATAGAGTAAACGAATGATGTATAGAAAATCAGCTTGTGCTTAATAATGATAAGACCCAATGTATTATTTTTAAAACTGATAGAGCAAACCGTAACTATCCAGAAAGCATATTCTATTGTAATGCTGAAGTAACAATCAGTGAATCTGTTAAATTTCTGGGAGTTTATATAGACAGTTTCATGAAATATCACAGTCATGTCGAAGAAATTAATAATAAATTGAAATCGGTTACTCATGCATTGGGGGTGCTTAGAGTTCAGGTTGGTATAGCTGTATTAAAAACGGTGTATTATGCTATGTTCCAATCACTATTGAGTTATGGCATCATTTTTTGGGGAACCAGTTCGAGGTCTCATCAGATTATGAGAACGCAAAAGTTAGCCTTGAGATCAATATTCAGTCTAGGTTTCAGGGAATCGTGTCGAGGGTATTTCAGGAGGAATGACATTTCAACAGTTCATGGATTGTACATCTATAGAATCTTGATGTCCATGCATAAAAACAAGCATTATTTCGGTAGACATTCAAATGTAAATAACACTAGAAGAATGTATCCATTTATTTTTCCGATTCATTCTCTGTCTCTAACTGAAAAAGGCCCGATGTATATGGGCATTAAACAGTTTAACAGTTTACCATTAAACATACAAAATTTGTATTGTCATTCATCTTTCGGGAAGTCTCTTTAACGTTTTCTTGTACAGCTTGGGCCATACAATAATAAAGAATTTTATGGTTCATGTAGTGATCGTGTAGTCAATATTTGAAATTTTTTTCCTTTTCTTGTTTTGTTTTCGAATGACCTGCTCTACTTTCTACTCTGTATATTTGCGAAATCAATAAGTTATTATTATTATATATGACATTTTTCATTAGAATAGTTGAGAATGTAGTAGATTATGTTGTAGATTGAGCCCAGAAGAAATGAAATGCCTGTGAACCATTGTCAAAATTTCAGATGAAGACAGATTGATAAATTCCAATAGAATTTTCTGGTATAAACCATTCAGCGTTTTTATATATTGAATTCATGGAAAACAGAGAATATGGTTGGGTTAGATCTGAAAAGGAACCTAAAAGCTAAATATTTCGGCTAATGACATGTAAGTACCTAAATTGTGGGTGAATTTGCACACACTCCTCCATACAGACACGAAGGTGGAATAATAAAATGTTGACACTGGAGTAAATAATTGTTTCCTCCTGAAACTCATTTAATCTTACCATCTAAAATTAGCTCGATTCATTTCCCCCAATTTCGTGATACAAGCTCATATTTTAATTGTGTGATAAGTTGTTGCAACTCACGGTTCACATTTACCTGAAAGGGCGGTTCTCTTTGTTTGATATTTCAATCTGGTAGAACATACTTACTTGCCTTCAATTTTCATAATGAAGTTAAGAGGGGTGCCTTGTGGGCTTGAAGTCGATTTTAGTAATGACGGATTGAGTCATTATGGAGCCTATAATTTAATTTCTCTTCATTTTCTATTGAATGGTGTTTTGTATTCAACAGAGGAATCATGAAATGAATATTGAACAAACTACCGTAATGAATCGATAAATTATAAATGAATATATATATATATATATATATATATATATATATATATATATATATATATATATATATATTATTATTATTATTTCGATTGTTTCCCATGAGGAGAGCGACTGAACTTGAATTCGCAATCATTAGGAATTTTGCTTCATCTTTTTTGCCTCCCAAAAAGGCTTCATCCTCTCTGAATGCTCTTTCTTCCGTTCATCTGTCCACTTTACTCCAGGTTGACGAATTACTTTTTGCTCAAACTTTATATGTGCGATTTTATAGCGGCATTCAGTGCGATCTTCGAGATTTTTTATATTGATCTGTTGTAGATCCTCTTGGACCTCTTTTAGCCACTCTGTTCCGCATTTACTATTTATAATTATATTGAGTAGTTTCTTCGGTATTCTGTAGACATGTGCATAGAACTTTGCTCGTCGTTTTCTGATTTCTTCCGTTATCGTATTTGTCTTTTGATACAATATATATATATATATATATATATATATATATATATATATATATATATATATATATATATATATATATAAATCATTGAAATCATTTTTAACGGATCGCGGCCAGGTTGTGCGAACCAGGGGACAAACGAGTACAATGATGCCTCTACAAGATGGAGTACCGCAAGGATCAATATTGGGTCCTCTGTTTTCCATAATATATATCAACGACTTACCGGAGAACCTCATCTGTCAGACGATTTTATATGCTGATGATACAACAATAGCCATAAAAAATAGAGAATTACCTACATTAAAAGATCAAATGGAAAATATCGATCGGACAGCATCCGAATGGTTCAATGCGAACAAATTATGCTTGAACAGGGACAAAACTAGAACTCTGCTATTCACATCTTCAAAACGAACTGAATCATCTTATACTACTACATTTCTTGGTGTTGTTATGGATACAAGGCTCATATGGGCAAGTCAGTGCGAGAAATTAGCTTACGACCTACACAAATTGATATTTCCCATAAGACGCATAAGACAAATTGTCTTATTGGATTCAGCTCTGCAGGCCTATTTTGCACTTTTCTATTCAAGAATGGTTTATGGTTTGGAAATATGGGGTGTGTCTGTTCATGTTTTCAAGATCTTAGTTGCTCAAGACGAAACTATAAGAGCTTTGGAGGGTGTGAGTAGTGAAACACACTGTAAACCATTATTCGTAAAATATAGGGCACTCACTGTAATATAAGAACTTGCAATCAGATTGATTATAAGAGTTAATCAAAATATCAAATTATTTGAGACTATAGCAGAACGCCAGCCATATAACATCCGTAGCAGTAAAAATTTGGATATACCCAGAACAAGGCTGAGAACTAGTCATAAACAGATAACCGGCATTATGCTATATAACAAAATACCTATAGAAAAAAATGGCAATTACATTCATATTGATGAATATATTGAACAACCTTGAATTGTTAATTACTTTGACTTGACTGTTGTACAGTTTGAATAAAATTATTATTATCATAAGTATTATACATACATATATATATATATATATATATATATATATATATATATATATATATATATATATATATATATATATATATATATATATATATATATATATATATATATATATATATATATATATATATATATATATATAATATATATTTTTAGCAAAAGCAGGCTATTGTCAAAGATTTAACAGAAATAAAGCTTTTAATATTGCAAGTAGCCTGTTATTGCCAAAAATATTAAAAATAATTATCTCAAACAGGCAATGAATTAATTTTGAGTATATATATATACTCACACAGGGTGTCACATATATGGTGGTATATATATATTCCACAGGGTGCCAAATTGATAGTTGAGGAAAGCAATTGGAAAATGGACTCGACACCAATTTACCCTCTCTTATTTCTTAATTTTGAGTTTTCAACTGTTTTCAAAAGGACATGAGAATTTTAGAAAGGTTGAGTGGGACAGGGCACCAAAAAGGGTGTGAAAAGGTGGTATGCAGGGTCTTTTCTTGATTTTTTAGGACTCAATACAAGGGATCTGAACTAATTATTCATTCAAATGCGATGTTATACAAACTATATTTCAAATTTATGTAGGGACAATGTTATAGGAAGCATATTAATATTCCATTCATTCATTACTATCAGGGGCTTAGTTTTTCTGTAGCCCTATATCAACTGCTCATCATATTTGTGAAATAAATGTACAGTTTACCGTAGTTGGGTTATATAATTTATATAACCTCTAATCTAGCATATTGACATATTAACATATTAACCTTTCATTCATGTTTGATTCAGTCTATAGTTTGACATTGTTTTCGTAGTAAACTGGTACTTGCGTCAAAAATTTGGTTCATTTGTAAAATATTTCTATTGTCAACATGAAAGAAATTCAGTGGAAATGTCTGAAGTATATGAACTTCACATGTTATGGGCAATATTTTTCGAGAGGCTTTGACCATTTCATCCTAACCGATAGTCCGGGAATTGAATTTCTTCTCAGCAAAATAAATATTCGCTTAGCAAGGCCTGATTTGAGGTGGAATAATACACTTTATGTCAATTACAGTATATCAAATGTTATGTCATGTTATCCTATCACCTGTATATGTAAACTTCATGATGGGCAATGCGGTCGTTGGGATATCCATTTTGATCGGCTATCAGTGATTTTGACATGACACTCAGAACAACGCAATGCGGTGTCGTGATATTTTCATGAAGTACTGTTGTCTACAAATGACTTTGCTATATGTATATAATATTTTAATTTTAGTTTTGTTTCATTTGGGTATTTTATATTACTATTGCAATTGATTTTACTTTCATTTTCGTTAACTTCATCAACTACATTTACAAATCCTCTAAAATAAAATAATTGTTGTTCTATATTATCAAAGTATATCTTTGATATACCGAAGGTGTCCATGTATCATAAGATAAACATAAATAGCCTTCGGAACTTTGAGATAAAATTCGTAGAAATGAAAAAAAAAGTTATTTTGTAATTGAAATGAGTCTTTATGGTTACTCGATCACGTCCTTAAATTGATCATGTTAATTATTCTACACACTGAAGCTTTGGAGCTTAATTCAGTGTGTCGAAGTAGATATCAACCACTGAGTCTTCATATGATCAAAGTGTGCCTGAAGCGCGCAGATTCATCAGGACGTACCAAATTTGAATCAGATATCAGAACCTCAATTCAGTAATTGAATTATCAAACACACACGAAGACCTTATGAATATGCATATATATATATCGGTACGTTGCAGCGAAATTTGTAATTTAAACTAGACGAAGAGTGAAAGCCAGCCATCGCTAAAACACACCGTAAATATGATTATTCAAAATAGGAAGAGGTATCTAAAACGAGCTAGGATGGAGGGAATCGAATGTTGGGCCGCAAGCCACATGCCAGATGGCCGCTCGATGGAATAGATGATCTACGTCTGCTTCTAATGGAATATTGGGGGTATATATAAATGGATTAACTCTTTCGTGGAAGCGCACGAAGACGGTCACAGTAATTGGAAGTCATACCGTATCATTTCATCTGAAATATTCATAGGGTAATAGGAGAAACAGGAGCTGACTGGTATTCATAAATATTTTCTTTTAATTTTCACTAGCATCTGCTTGCGATTTAGTTTCTATTGAACGGTTATTTTGGCAATCAATCGATGAATTAAATATGAACACTTGTTTATAAGCCAAAATATAATAGTGCATATAATTTAAGCAATTAATATATTAAACAATGTTTCACCAAGAGATCAGCGAACATTTCATTAATGGATGAATTATAAATTAAAATGTTCTTTGAACAAGAAAATGAAAGCATTACTCCTCTACAAAAAAATAACACTCCATGTAACTTTCTGTATAAAGATGCTGACATTCTGGATATATGACAGCTGTTTGTTCAATCGCTGCTAATCTTCACGAAAAAGAAAATGAGCAGTATTCACTTTTTAGAACATAGAGCGAATACTAGATATAGCAGGAACTCTTTATCAATACCGCAATACAGAAAATCTATATGTCTTCGTAACTATTCCTATTTGGCACCAAGAATCTATAATGAATTGCCATTTGAATTAAAAAATATGATTAACATTAAAAAATTCAAGTCTGCCATAAAGAACTGGATGAAAACAAAGGACAGATGTATGATTCATCGACTAGTGAACATTTTAAAGCTAAAATGGTTGTAAAACAATATATGATATTGTTACACATTTTTATAATATTGAAATCCGCTTCTCCCAAATATTGTTATCAAATTTTTAGATTAATAAGTTTTTTCTTAAATTATTAGAATAGATACCTTGATATGTATGTAGGTATTGAATATTGCAGATAATAATTAATAGACATTATGCGTACTCTCCACAGGCTACGGTCTTTGTGAGAAAATTATTATCTTTGTTTAGGAAACAAAATTCAAAAGATAGATCTTAAAATTAGAATAGTTACTATTGCTTTAGCTATATAATTGTATTACGAGAACCTTAAATAAAGATTATTATTATAATATTATGATTATTATGTAAAGCAGTAATATTTTTGTAGTCTGTTCACTACCATTTGAGGTCCGAGCAGTATTTCCTTCTCTCAAGTCTCAGCAATATCAAATTCCAAATGGCGACAAAAAAATTTGCTGCAGTAAAAAGAAGTGTATATCTGAAATCAGACATTCAGCAAGACTTCAGTAAGAACAGCATTCAACTAGGTGTGATAGCTTCTAGGTATAATATTTGTGAATTTTCATTTACATTCATTTTTATTCATATTAATTGTTATTTTATGTTTATATATTTTTAACCGTACTGACTAACTCAATATTGAAATTCTGAAAATGATTGTTTTGGTTTGTGTTGGTCTATTGCTGACCCTTCATTCAGTTCAATATATATCTCATTGGTTCATTTTACTATTTTATCACTTGTATATAACAGATGTATATAAGAAATACATAAATCCCATTATTGTTGAGAGATATGATACATGCATGTTCAATTCTCTTCATTCCATTTCTCGAAAAATACAGGGGGTTTCATTAAAGGTACAGAACTTTAAAAATCAATCAAACAACGATGGATCATTCGATTGACAATAATTTTTTATTATTCGAAGGATAATCTTGTGGCATTACATTTTAAATACGATTTCTGGCATATGACCACCACGGTTGGTTCAGATGTTGTCCAATCTGGTCGTACAATTTTCGATGACTTTTTTCAACATTTGTGGCCATATATCGGCAATAACACGGCGAATATTGTCTTCCAAATGGTCAAGCGTTTGTGGCTTATCCGCATAGAGCAATGACTTTACATAGCCCAACAGAAAGTAGTCTAGCAGTGTTAAATCACAAGATCTTGGAGGCCAATTGACAGGTCCAAAACGTGGAAGTAGGCGGTCACCAAACTTGTCTTTCAATAAATCGATTGTGGCACGAGCTGTGTGACATGTTGCGCTGTCTTGTTGAAACCACAGCTCCTGAGCATTCATAGTTGTTCAATTAAGGAATGAAAAAGTTAGTATTCATAGCTCTATACCGATCACCATTGACTGTAACGTTCTGGCCATCATCGTTTTTGAAGAAGTACGGACCAATGATTCCACCAGCCCATGAAGCGCACCCAACAGTCAGTTTTTCTGGATGTAACGGTGTTTTGACATACACTTGAGGATTATCTTCACTCCAAATGCGGCAGTTTTGTTTGTTGACGTAGACATTCAACCAGAAGTGCGCTTCATCGCTAAACAAAATTCGCTTTAAAAAATCGGGAATAACGGCTCGTTTTAATAATATCTCCTTTTTGCATTATTTGAAATCGTTGTTCAGGCGTGAGTCTATTCATGATGAATTGCCAAACCAAACTGAGAATAAATCACTTCTCAACTGTTAAATCGGTCGCCATCTTCAACAGTAATGCCAACTTAGAATTCTATACCTCTACAGAAAACACCCGTTATAAGCATACAGGAAAATTTCTGGTCGAAAAATTTTATCTGTTATGTTATACCTGCTATTTTTTTAAAATTTGTAGGAATGACTTCTGTCTAGAGGAACGGAATTGTGTAACTGGCAGTGCTGAAGTTTGTCTTCCCAAAAACCTACGGATTTTACCAGAGGTTGGTACTAATGCCAACAAGTAACGGGCTTAACTTAGAGTTGATCTGAGTGATCTGCTGAAAAACTAATTTATATCATAGAATTATTTTGATGAATGTATAAATTGTCGACAAAACGTGTCTGAAAAAATTGAAGGAACATTCCCAAAAAGGGCATTTCATCAAAGATAGATCACAATTCGAATAAAAATTGTATTTGATTTCATTTATATTTGAAGGTTGAAAATAATAGAGTTCAATCGATATTTTTGATTTCAATCAAATATATATCAACAAATTGATTAATTACAAGAATAACTGTTCATATATTTATTCATTCTCCATATTCTCAACACCAATTTAGTTTCAGTTATTTCATAATTGATAACGATTCGTAATTATTGAGGGGAAATATAGGTTACTATATGAAACTACCAGCATAAATAACCTCAGGAACAATGTTAACATTCCTTTCTAATAATGCAAGAATCACAATGTTAGATATCATAATATGCGAGTATCCAGAGTATTTAAATGTACCAGGGGTTGAAAAGAAGTAGAAACAGAACTTGAACAATTTGGATGAATTTCAGAGTAGTACTTTCTTAGAATAATACAGACAATAGTTTCACAAAATGTTCGAGAGAGGTTAATCGACATTATCAATGAATGATTGATCCAAATAGAAGTTGGGAAGAGAAGTTGAGAACTTCAGATGAAAATGAGTAATTGCAAAATTATGATACAATTATCACAATTGATCAAAATTGCGATTAACAAAAGATACACATGTCATATTTTTTGCTTCATGTTGTATGCTATGCTGAGAAAATTGAGGATTAGAGTTTTAAGTATCTGTTAAGAATTCGAGTGTTTCGATATACTGAAGGGCAAAAGACCTTCTACTTCTGGTCGAGAACTACCTACCTAGAAATCCACATAACAAGTAGAGCTAGTGCATTGTGCAGAGTGATAAAAAAGAAATGTAGATCAGACACAACTGCTAACTTTGTGTTAAATCTCTGTAGAAAAAAGAATCGAATTCCAACCACCTAAGCGTCAACATCTACTTAAACTAAAGAAGGTAACTCTGAATACGTGCAGCTATTTCATATTAATTTAATACTTATATTTAATACTATCATCAGATTATCTTCAACCCAAATGAAAGAGGTCTCATATTTATTTAAGGGACGCAACAGTATATCAAGGTAACAATTGAACGTTGTACTCTGCCACGGCCTACTTTAAAGAGGCCATGAAATGAGTGTATGACACTGTGGCGCTAGTGGTCTATGGAATTTTACAACCCCATCGTTAGTTTAGCTTGTATACTAATGTCGCAAATAGGACGAATGTCGAAAATTTCACAGTTTGAAGTCACATAATTTGAGCTTTTAATATAAATTCAAAATATAATAACTTATTAAATAATAAAAAAAATTATTTTTTTTTATTATTTAATAGTGTTGGCGTTTACTTGATGTCAATCCATTATAATTGAATATAAACTTAAATTCAAACACTTGAACTTATGATTTACACTTAATTCACTATATAGCATGACGCGTTTCGTCGTTACAAATGACTTCTTCATTATTCTGTAAGCATCTGAAGAAGTCATTTGTAACGACGAAACGCGTCATGCTATGTAGTCAATAATGTGTAAATCATAGGTCCAAGTGTTTGAATATAAGTTTATATTCAATTACAAAAAATAAAGTGTTTAGTGTGCTTACCGATTTCAGTGAAACGAAATCAATTTTGTGTTGAATATTTTACGGTTTCAGTATTAATCCTCTATTCATCAATTTTGTATAGTGTTATATGTGGTGTTAGTGGTGATAGTTTGTGGATAACATAACATCAAATTATAAAAACGATTTTATGTGTATGGATTGAATCGAATGGAAATCAAATTTGTTTTATTTTTAGTAGGGCTCACTCACAAATAATTTTTTTGTGAAATATAATGTGAAGGGTAGGAGTACCGTGTGAATCACCTCAGTAAGTTTCAAGCTGGGAATTGTTAAGTTTCTATAATTATATTGGCTTAAAATGAAGAAAACTTCTTCCATTCCTAGTTGTAAATCGAATTTTATCAGCACCCTGAAGGCCAGTAGCAACTAGTATCGACCTTTAGTTTCCTAAAAATGAATTTTTAAAGAGTAAAATAAAAATGATAAGTTTTTGTGCCTTGCATTCTACTGAAACTGATGTCATCAGGAAAGAGAAATTTATTTTACCTGGTAGAAATATAAGCATACTTAAAACTCAACATACTATTTTCTCAAATTAACCGCATTATGTGTCAAAAAATGTGCTCTTACCTAGGAAAATCATGAAGGAAAGGCGGAGAAATTATTCAGCTCGCAATGATTAATTGATTAACATTTTTGAACAAAACTGAAAATTCTTCCTCATTACTCCAGTAAAATAAATATTCCTGATTGTTGGAATGTTGAAATGGGCTCAGTTAACAACAACATTCATTTTTACCTTTTTAATTTAAGTGAAGAAATTATTACTATAAGTAACCGAAATACAGTGAATGAAGACATGTTAGTAATAGTTTTTTTGAATGGAAAAAAGTTTTTGAACACTGATTCAAGTTGGATTTGGCAACACCGCCGGAATAGGATCTTCTTGGCCTGTTTAAAGTCGGCCGTGACATTGCCTTATACGTTGTTATTGAGACCTAACAAAACTTATAACAAATTTAAGAGTATCCCTAGTTGAGACTTCCAGAGACGAAAATTATTGGGAAAAATGAAAAATAACAACTACAGATCCCGAACTATATAACTTTAGAAACTAATCCGATTACATCTCATATTCGAAGTGAAAAGTTCCCAAGTGAATAACTGAATTTTCTTCTCGAAAGTAATGAAGTTAAGGTTGTTTCATTATTTTTGTGGAAGTTCCTTGAAATTTCGTCAACAAGCTCATTATTCCCGTGTTTGCATATGGAAATGATCCACTTTTTCTCGCAGCCTCATGGATAGAAGTAATCAGCCAAGCCGAGTCAGATAATTGAATTATATAAAAGGGATTCACCCGCATCACTTAGCACGTGATGTTGCGGCATGCAAGTTCCGAAACTAATTCTCCACTTTTTGCCCGGCAACAACACGTAACTTTTCCTTCACGCCCGAGCTTTGTTATATTAGCGAAATGAAATTCGCCAAGCGAGATAAGGAGTGGAAATTTCTTGACACGGAAACAATAGAAATGAAATAATACGAACTGGATGATAACTGAAAAACGTTGAAGTGTACGAGAAAGAGGTTTGTGCAAACAATAGGAAGAGACGATGGCGTCAACGCTCTGACGCTCTTAAGAAGACTACACTTGTTAGTGATGTGTGCGTAATTTTCGCCCCATTTAACACCATTTCTCATTGATGTTCACCTCATTAAAAAGTATGAAAGAGTTTTTGACATTTACAGTTGTCATTATGTCGGCTTTGAGCATGGCTCGATGATTTTGAATAGAGAATATAATGAAGAATTGAAATTGTTAGCGGAAGGATATGTTTGTTACACGGAACTCCATGAACAGAGATGTCATTGAGGGTTGTATTAAACCTACGTGTATTCACGAAAACCGGTGAATTTCCATTATATTTTCTCGCTTTTTCGAGTTTTTCTCGCCGCTAAATTGAAACAAAACAAAACATACCCTCAGTTTGAGCTTCACGAGATATTTGTAAAAGAAGTGTTTATTCATTTCTTGATCCCATTTCTGCTAAGGCTATATTCCTTGAATGAATTTTATAATCATATCTTATAGCAACTTTCCTAAATCTTCATTTGATAACCATTAGAAATATACTGGAATCAATGAAAGCGTTTAAATCTCTTTGACAAAAATAGCATTGCCCTTCAATTGCACGATATTTTTTAACTCTCAATTTGTTGGAATATCTATCTTACACCAATTGCTTCATCCTGCGGTCTTCAGATTTACAGAACCCTACAGAAGAGTTAGGTTACCTCCTCTTGCGAAAAATTGAACAAAGCACAAATTTAAGATTTTCGTTAAAATTTTGTCATTGAAAATAGTTACTCTCCTTGAAAATTTCAAAATGAATGTGATTTGAAAATTGGTGTTCTAATTGTCATTGAAAGAACTATCGAAACTATGATTTTTCAATGGAAACTGTCGAAATATTTTCGAAACTTGAACTGTCTGATGATGATCTTAATTTCAAAAATAATTTTGCAAATGTTCAATTTTTATGAATGACTCTATAATGAAACAGACTCTCATAACTTAAAGTCTGATGGCCACCATTTCAACTAATACGATGGCTCTTGTTCTTTCACTGAAATTGTCTGATGAAACAATCACGATGGTGGAATGTATGTCAAAGTTGTTGAGGTTAGTATACTCAAAAATGTTGAGGTTAGTATACTCTGTAACACTTATATAAATTTCACAAAAACGATTTTTGTTCCAATATTATCATGAGTTTATAATTCAAATGTTGTCAATTATTGTCACACATCAATCTCCACTTGATTTTGAAGAATATTTTATCTCGATTCTTACTATAAATTCAAGTTTCGTTGTCGAAGATTCTGGAAATCATTCAAAGGCAAACGTCATTGCTACATAAAAGCTGTGGAAATCAAAATTCGGTTTCCTGAATTTGAAATGATTTCAGTGATACACAATGTCACATAATGTTGTGGGTATAACTGAAAGAAAATTCAAAATGAGAAAACAAAATTATCGAGATAAAATTGTGTTTAACGATGCTGGAAGTGGATTTGAACGCCCCATTATTTATTTTTTTACGCGCACAAAGCCTCCAAATGCTCACTATTCTTGTCAATAGAAAGTTATATGGACATGTTCAGTTCACGAAGAATGTTCGCCTCATTTTGAATATAGGGTTTAGGTGCGTTGGAAAACCATCGAAATTTGATTGCTTGAATGCATACCACTGAATAATCCAATAATGAAGATGAAATAATTGTATGGTTAATATTCAACAAGATCGCTATTTTTCTGAAAGCATTTAATATTCACTCTCGAATGTTATGTTTTCGTTGACAACTTTCGTGTAGACAGCTCCCGAGAAATCTATTTGAGATATTTGGATATCTCAATTAAAATTCTTTGTATTGACTAACTATGGAGGAATCGTGAACATGTATATATATATATATATATATATATATATATATATATATATATATAATTGTAAAAATTTTAATCTTGGGGTTTTGGTTCAATTGAAACAAAATGATGTGAATTTATTTCCATGACTGAGATCGAATTCTCGCATAACTCTTGGTGAAACATAATTGAATATTAAAATAAATTAAACTCTTGGCTTAGTGTTTCACGATTAGTTTGAAAATGATTTTTAAATAAATATTTTTGAATGAATATTTTTGAATAAATCGTGAAACATTTAGCCAAGAGTTCAATTTATTTTAATAAAATTTATTTCCAAATTACGTTTCGGTTATTATTTGAACCTTTATCAAACTGGTTAATAATTTATATTTATCAAAATATAAATGAAATGGTTCACGAATCAGATAGATTGTCATATATATATATATATATATATATATATATATATATATATATATATATATATATATATAAACATACACTTTCACGTGGGACACAACCATATTTCCAAGCAACGATAAAAATAACAAGATGGTGTGGAAAACAAACGCTTCATCAACCTTATAGCAAGAAATAATTTCAGAGACTATCATTTTTATTATTATCCCTCCTTGCTTGTCACCGGAAATTTCCTCATTAAAAACATTTTCACTGTCCGAAAATAATATTTTCACGTAGGTAGTTCCATCAAAATTTGTTTTTCAACTTATTCGGGAAGCCTCGCTTTTTATGCGAAAAATGTTCTCTGGAGGCCCGTTTGCAAATGCGTTTGGTAAAATAAATCACAGAGAAAAGCTACATGAAAATGAAAATAACCAATTTAATAAAGCGCCTTGGAAAAGAATCGTTTATCATGCAAGCACTTACGTCGTCCTTTCCAGCTCTACGTGGTCTGCTAAATAAGAATGTGCTCTAAAAGTGTTCCGGTTTATATACATGGGCGTAATATTTTATTTCGGTTTCTCTTTATTTTGTAATTTTCTCCAAGAGTTGCAGTGTATCAAATTCAACTTAACGTTCCACATCCTGATTCATCATTCGCTATTTTATACGACTTCATATACAGAAGTATTCACGTTGAGAACATTCTATACCGAAAAAATGAACGAATGGAGATTTCAATCATATGCTTCGCTGATCTATAGTAAAATTTAATCGTTGATTGAATGTTCACTAATCTCTCGGTGAAACATTGATAAATATATTGAATAAAAGCACTTGGCTTTTTTTTATAATTCAATGTGACCCTAAAGGATCTTTTGGCCTTAACAATAAGTCATCGAATAAGTCATAGAATTTACTAGGACACATATGCTCAGGGGCTCATCAAGGCGACTTTTTTCCTCATACACAAACATGACCAAGCCTCGGATAGGAAAGGATTATTTACATTAGGGAAAAAACAATGGATAATGCCACGCTGATATCAAAATTTCAGTTGAAGTATATTAATATAACCCACTATTGATTCATATACTTTCATGTCCTTGAGCGACAACAAAAATGCTAGATTGAAAAGTTGTTCGTATGACAGGAGACTATTCAATTCCGATAGAAAATTAATACAATGGTGGCGGAAATTACTACAAGATAACAATAAGTGATTTGGAGATCCAAGTTCCCCACATTCACATAATGGAGATTCCTTCAGTCCAATTTTATTCAGATATTCAGGACATAAAGCATGGCCAGATCTTAGTCAAGACACAACTCTAATAAAGTGTCTATTATGATGATCTTGAGAGAACCAAGTTTTTAATAAAGGCAAAGGCTGAATACTTCATACCATAATCCCTTGGGATTTGTTTTGAATTCTATTTCCCATTTCTTTACAATATTGTTCTTGTAATGAAGAAATATGTCATCATACTTACACTTTGATACCTCAACCAAGTTATCTGTAGCGTTTTTGGCAATGGAATCGACTACTTCTTTGTTAACAATACCTACGTGGGCCTTAACCCACATAAATCTTACAACCAAGTTCATATCATTCAATCGTTCGAGGTTATTGAAGATTTTTTTATGCATAGATGAAAACGAAAATGAGACATTACATGTCTTCAGCGCCATAAGAGCACTTTGGCTGTCTGATATAATGACAAATTTTCTATCACGAAATTTGTTAATGTTGTCTTCTATATATTTCAGTGTCAAAAAAATAGCATAAAGTTCTCTATAGAAAATAGAATACTTATTGTTCAATGTTGAAACACTTGGCTTAGTTTCACAACATTATATTAATTGCTTGACCATTAATTTGGGGTCTTACCGTATATTCCCAGTTTTAATTTTTTTTATTGACAGTAGTCTTAGTGTCTCGACATCTAAGGCCATTGACACAGATACAATAACACTACTAAACTACATATTTATTCAAATTCGGTTACTCAAATTGATTCTCAAGTATTGAAGAACTCTATGAATCTGGTCCGGAGAGTTAGGAATTTCAGCCAGGGTGCTTGAAAGTTCGAATTGTCTTCTTTGGTTTATGAACTGCTGACATTCAGTGAGAAGATGCTTCACAGATAAGACACTGTTACAATTATCACATAAAGGTGGTAGTTCGGAAGTTGTTAGGAACTTGTGTGTGCTATTTGTTTGTCCAATTCTTCGTATATCAGTTTATCCTTCATAGATAACGAAGGGAGGTGGAACTGCCTAACGGAGTGGCGAACCTCATGTAATTTTGAGGGGATTCTATTCCAAAGTTGCTGCTATGAAGAGTGGGTCCTGTGTTTAAAGAAACTTCTTAAATCATCATAGAGTTGTAGATTTTCTGTGGGGAGACTAGATGATGAAGCATCTTTTGCTGTACGATCAGTCATTTCGTTCCCGACAATGCCAACATATGACGGTACCCAGAGGAGAGTTAACCTCACTCTTTTGGAATAAAGGTTTCGGCAAATTTCATGTACCGCTTTTACAAGGGGAAATGTTTTGGATGGATTTGATCGCGGAGAGGGATTCTGTGCAAATTGTTACTTCTTGGTTATCTTCAGTTATGGACTTGAAAGCTTGAAATATAGCAAATATTTCTCCTATATGGACACTAGAAGAAGATGGCAGTAGGTTGGAACAAATGGTTGTTTGAGAGAGAGTAACTGAACATCCCATGCCGTTGCTATTTCTGGATGCATCGGTGTATAGTACATCATCAGATTTGCAGCTATGCACAAAATCTAGAAAGTTCTGCCTCAAAAGCTCGTTTGAGGTGTCATATTTCGTATATTTATTCAAGCTTAAATCGATTTTAGGTGGGTTTTTAAGCCATGGTGGGGTTGAAGACCAAGTAGTGGATGTTTATCTATTGAGATCTATATCAGAGAGAAGTGGTAGGAGACTATAGATGATTGGCTGTGTTTTCTTAGATGTATCATAGCTTGTGTTCTTTTTGGTCCAAACAGTGCAGTTTTCATTTTTGAATATAGAGTTTCACCTCGATAAAATTGTCAAGCAATTAATACAATTTGTGAAACATCCAAGTGTTTTCTATTAAATATGAAAATTTAATCGATTTCTTGAATAATTAGAGAAACTGTCAGTAAGGTGATGAACACTATTCAAATAAGGAATCAGCGATTGGATTCAGAAATTTTCCCTCTTCACGAAGAGAAGACACTAAAATAAAATGAAAAGGAATCACCTTTTTCTTAATATAAAATTCAGATCGAAATTCATCCGATACACTTTTATTTGATATTCAATAAATTTGTGAATGAAATGTGTTCTTCAAATGACGGAAAATCTATATAACGATCAAACTTATATTGAAATCTAGGTATAGATTTCAGTAATATGACCTCTTTCCATAATAGAAAAAAAAATTTGATGTGAGGGTGACTTCAAATTGGACTCAGTAGTAGAGATTTGATCACTTCTATTTGGTCATTCAATTTCCAGAATTTTTTTCGCTGAACTGTTTTTCTCGGCTGTTTCTCATAAATTCAACGAAAAAAAATTCAACAGGTATAAAATTTTCATAAATTTCCTAAATGACACAGTAATTTTCAACTCATCTTATTTTTCAGTGGTCCTAGATAAAATTTCCAACCATTAGATTTGATATCGAATTTTATGATATATGAACAATAACAGGTCAGGAAGGTACAATTCGTACGTAACTCTTGGTATGAACTATGTTTTTATAAACATATTTTGCTAGTTAGAAGAATCACTGTAATTGCGAAATTTACCTCACAATTGTCAGCTTAAGGATGGTCCCATGCCTTGGTTTATACTCTAGCGGGCAATTCCATAACTATATTCCAGATTCACGAATACTTTTTAGTTAGTCAGTACTGAGATTTTCAACCGAAATGTTTGAAATGAATTCTCAGACAAGGTTGTAAGGTTTTCTAATGAAACATCTATCTCTCAGTGATCTCACAATATTATTTCACGAATGAATGTTCGCCTCATGTTGAAAATAGGAACATGGGTGCGTTCAGAAAATTATCGAAACTTAATTGTTTCCGTGGATTGATGCCACTGAAGATTCCAAATAAGGATGTAACAATTGTATTTGATTTTTATTCAAAGACTTAGATAACTTTTGGAACGCACTTTATATTCTCTTTCGAAAGTGAATATTAAGATGTGTTTTCGTTGACAACTTTTGTGTTGTAAACTCTCAGGGAAGTGTATACTTCCCTGAGAATTTTATTTGAAACTAGCTTTTACCCGCAACTTCGTTTGCAATATTGAGGTAGTTCTATTAGCCCACAGTAGATCGTATGTAGACATATTCAATAATTTTATGAGGAAGTCGTTTGAGATAGTTTGGTAATTTATGATATTCGTGAGAGTATTTTATTTATTTGAAAATCGTTCTTTGATAATTAAATAAAATTCATTCACATTCACAGTTGTGTACATATATTATTATATTATTCATGAAAATTGGAGATATAAATAAATATAGGTACACGTATAGTACGAATAAAAATATGAGAATAGTACAAATTAAACTAAATGAAAGAAGAATTGAGAAATTTTATTATTATAGTCAAAAGTTAAAAACAACTGATAGGAAAAAATAAGAAAGTAAACAAGTATTGATAGTTGTAGCTAAACACATGAAAGAAAAATGAAATTCAATTTAAAAATTGCAGCGAAATTACCAATAATCGAAGTAAGCATTAACGACGTTTGTCCGCGTCCGGTTGCCCACTTCTCGACTACGTACATTCAGCCCCATTCCTCATGACCCGTTAGATAGAAGACTTTCAACAGTTTCAAATCCGATACTTCAAGCTCTGAGTAGGATATCCACAATAATAACCATTAGGATCTAATAACCTAAATACAAAATGTCAATAAATTGATATAGGTATATATGAAAAACTTTTTAACCTAGTAAATTTGCACCTCTATTTCACCCCCTCAGGGAATGAATTTACAGAAATGTATATCGGCAATAATCGTTGTAAGGAAATTATAACCCAAATATAACATTTTATGAAATAACTTTGAAAATATGATTACTTAATTTGACCCCCTCTGACCCTCTTCAGGGATGATTTTCCAAAAAATATTTCACACGTGTTTCATGACTTTCAAAAAAGAACTCAATATCATCCGAATTACTTCAAAATTCCACCCCCGTTTCACCCACGAAGGAGTGAATTTTCGAAATTTTTTATTAGTGCTTCCTTACGTTATAAAAGGAACTCCTGTGCAAAATTTAAAATTTTCAGCCTTTATAGTTTAGTCCCTGCGTTGATATGTAAGTCAACGCAGGGCCTATAAATAAAGAAAGTATAGAAAATTGTTGTTTTTAGACTACTTCAGGAAATTTTTCGAATTTTTCATCCCCAAAAAACCATCCCCGCACTACGAGGAATATTCTTAAAAAGAATTAGCGAAATCGGTGCACTTGTTCTCCAGAGTTGCGCTTAGCAACACATTCAGCGATTTTTTATTATAGAATATATATCGATTTCTCGATTGAATATCTCGGTATTGACTGAATATGAAGGATTCGTCAATCTGGAAGCTATGTATATATATATATATATATATATATATATATATATATATATATATATATATATATATATATATATATATATATATATATATATATATATCTATATATATTGAATGTTTTTAGCAATAACAGGCTTATTTTAATGTGAAAAACTTTATTTTCGTTGACGTTTCAACAAAAATAAAGTTTTTTATTTTTATATTTGTCGAACAAAATAAGAGACGTTTATTATGAAAAAAATGTTAACCAGGTAACCAAATGTTAGTTAGGTTATCTTCACTGCATAGATAAACTCTAATTGTAAGTAATTTAATTTTATACATATCGAAATTTATCACTGTAGTCATTACTTTGCAGCTTGTTTTTTCTCCTGTAGAAGACACAAATAAGTGTTGAAATATAGAGAATATATATATATATATATATATATATATATATATATATATATATATATATATATATATATATTTCGAGAGTAAATTATTTTTTTCAAAGAGCTATCACCTCTCTAGTGAGGTGTTAGTGTTATACATCATGTATCGTTTGTTAATGAAACAAATTCCAAAGACATCTTAGTATTTATTTTTGGGATATTTGCTTGATATTTAGTAATACCACCAAATTATGTCCCGAAATTTTATTCTCTTTGCAGAGAACTCTTGCAGCGGAAATAATTACAAATTCGGTTTCTGGTTGAAAGTTGAAACAAGAAATCCAAGATTAAAATTTTCCGATGTGGATAAAAGGAACGTAATTGCTGACCTCGAAAGATGTTAATTTAAAAGTTTGAGTTGGCTGGAGTTTACTTACGACTAACTCCATCTACAAGTTAAATTTACATTTGCATAGTAAAAGGGGAAAAAAATTATAAATTTTCATGAAAGTTCCACTCAAAGAACTGAGATACTTTAATATAGTCATGTACGTGTAGATGCTTTCATCAGTTATTTCTATGAACAAGAGTTGAATTTTGGAGTCCGCTATAATTGAATTGAAAAATTAACGTTAGTTCCCTGCAGCAACACTTCTAATTTGCATAATATGTAAGGTTAATTCCGGGTATCTCAATTATGTACAGGCAAACATTAGTTTTTATTTTCTACAAATTAACGTCTTTTTGGAGCAATATTACATCAAATATACGTACGTATACGTATATTTGTATATGTATATTTATGTATGTATATATCTACTTTTCATTTATTTATGGCTAAGGGTTTCTTGCAGTATTCTGAAAAAAAATTAAATTATTGCATTAAAGAATAGAATGAATTCTTGTATTTATATTGGTATACATACATTATAATATGTCTTACTTTTCAATAATCTTGCGAAACAATTTCGGTTTATTGTTGGATTCAATTGAGAAGTTCGAATTGAGAATTTTCGTCGAATAGAAGCTGAAAGTTGAATAGTACATTTAAAAAAATTATTGCTTTCTTGACGGTGAAGTTTTCTACTGAATATATTGAATTATTTTCGTAGAAATTCGAATATCGACTTGGAATTCAGTTTGAGCTTTCAAGAAGGAGTTGACTAAAATTATGAAAAATAACTTATACATGAAATATTTAATAGTGTTGGCGTTTACTTGATATAAATCCATTATAATTGAATATAACTTAAATTCAAACACTTGAACTTATGATTTACACTTTATTGACTACATAGCATGATGCGTTTTGTCGTTACAAACGACTTCTTCAGACGCTTACAGAATAATGAATAATCAACTATTATTCTGTAAGAATCTGAAGAAGTCGTTTGTAACGACGAAACGCGTCATGCTATGTAGTCAATAAAGTGTAAATCATAAGTTCAAGTGTTTGAGTTTAAGTTATATTCAATTATACATGAAAAATTACAGCATATTTTTTCAAAACTGATGAAATTCAATAAGTGAACTATAACATCATCATATATACAAATCCAATACTTAGTATTGTTTGAAATATTCCATGCTATTATTTGAAATTGAACTTAAAAATATATGTGGTATATATTCTTCATAATGCTATGAAAGAAGGGGTCAACATCTGTATCTTTTTCTAGAGAGTATAGGCTCTCAAAAATCTGCTATAGAAAAAGCCTTCAAATAGCATCAATTCATAATGAAAGATGTCTTTGAGATCTGGTCATGCAATTCATTGTTCAATTCAATGTAATGAGTTGATTGAGAGTATGAAACGTATTGAACAAGAAAGGGAATTATAACATTTTAAATATTTAATAGTGTTGGCGTTTACTTGATGTAAATCCTTTATAATTGAAGGTAACTTAAAGTCAAACACTTGAACTTATGATTTACACTTTATTGACTACATAGCATGACGCGTTTCGTCGTTACAAACGACTTTCTGTAAGCATCTGAAGAAGTCGTTTGTAACGACGCAACGCGTCAAGCTATGTAGTCAATAAAGTGTAAATCATAAGTTCAAGTGTTTGAATTTATGTTATATTCAATTATAACATTTTAATTGAATTATTACGTAGATTATCTACCTTTGAGTTCAAATACTGATAAAGTTCATCATGTTAATCCATAAAGATAATTTTGAATAGTCTAAACATCAAGATTTCTGCATTTCTCTGATCCTAGAAAGATGGCAGGCAAAACCAATACTTGAACTCTTATAAATTCGTTGAAATTAATTCGATTTGCCTGTCAGAATCGTATGAATTGCTGGACAATTAGGAATTTTCAACTTTTTCATGGATGAATTATGAAATTTGAAGTGGAATGAAGAAAATATTTGAAAGAATCTATAAAATATCTCGAAAAATGAGGGAGTAATGTAAACCAGAAGTTGCGCTCTCAAGAATAATTAAGTCGCAGGCGATGTTCCATCGTGTTCGATGTTCGATGTCCACGTCATTTGACCTGGACGGCGCAACACGTTTTCTCAGAGTACGTAGGCATGTATTACTGTGTAATTGCATCCTGTGATTTCATTTCATTGAAAATGAATCATTTCATAATATTTCTATATATATATATATATATATATATATATATATATATATATATATAACCATCATCATCAACCTCTGTCCGTCCACTGCAGAACGAAGGTCTACTCCTGTCTTTGTCAACATTTCCTATCGGCAGCCCAGCCAATCCACAAGCTCCTTATCTCATCGATCGTGAGGGCGCTTTCTTGGTCTAACCCTGTCTCTGGGCTCCCAGTCACCAATCCAGCTGACCAACGCTCTTCTGTTGTTCGGGCTAGATGGCCTGCTCATTTCCACTTTGACCTTTTTACACACTTCACGACATCCTCCAGCTTTGATTGACCTCTTATCCAGCTGCAGCGTATTCTATCTGGTATGGTTAGGACTATAATGTATCTTTCTATACTCCGCTGGGTTGTTCGAATCTTCTGGACGTGAGCAGATCTCAAAGTTTCGCTGGCGTAGGTCATCGCTGGTAATAGGCATTGGTCAAACACTCTGCTCTTTAAGGATAGTGGCATATTGAATTTGAGGATGTGTTTCAGTCGACCAACGAACCCTATGCTGTACTGATTGTTTGCATGATCTCCGGCGTAATATAACCGCTTTCCGTGACAATCTGTCCAAGAAATGTGTAAGACGCAGCTATTTCTAATGGGAATCCGTCCACCTCCATTTGCTCCCTGCTGCAGAAAGGGTTCAGCTTCATCTTTGTTTTTGCGGTGTTCATTTCTAGACCTTTTTTCCTTGTTCGCGATGTTCAGTTCATTGATGCGCTGAAGATCGGTAGCGACGTGGGAGAACACCCACGTCGCTAGAACAGAACTATATCGTCAGCGAACCTCAAGTGATATATATATATATATATATATATATATATATATATATATTCTTCGTGATTTTTTGGTCAAAAAAAACACCGTAATCATGCCTCAACCACCATATTTACCGGATTCTATTAGCGAGACTGAAAAGACCAATGAGAGGAAAATTTTTTGCCAGAACAGATGGGATAAATTCGGAATCGAAGATCGAGCTGATGGCCAAAACGAAAAGCGTATTTCAGAAGTGCTTTGAGGATTGGAAAAAGGACTGGCATAATATTTGAGGGGAGTAGGAAGGGAACAAAACGGATAGTGATTGATGAATAAATGGATAGTTCTCGAAAAAATTCAAAATTCTTATTGTGAAAAATTTTTGATTTTTCAATAAACTCATTGAAAATTGAGTCTTCTTTTTGTATGATATTCACTGTGATACTTGAATTTCTGAAAATATGATGATTGAATATTCATCTGTTATAGGTAGTATATAACATAAAGAGATATTCTGCTTGCCCATTTCATGAAGATGTAAACTAATGTTAATAATTTCTATCTACTCAAGCCCAATTCTTCCGATACTATCTTACATAAATTCTGTAGTTCTATTCGAAATGAGAAAGCTTTCAGAGCATCATTTTATTCAGCGAAAACAAGTTGGCAATGAAACACATACCAGTCGTTCTGACAGAAACATGAACGAAAACCAAATCACTTAAACGAAAAAGGAGGTAATGGTCTTTGCGAATTACTCACAAAGCATTGGGTTGCAATCTTCAGTATAACTTGTTTCCATGTTGCAACTCGAGTGAGCGCATGAATATTTTACGTGTCCTATCACAAAGCGTTTTAAGTTGGGATATAGAGCTTCTAACAGACCTTGAAATTTGAAATATTACATGTTGTTAGAAATAATGGAATGATTTTCAGATCGAAATGTAGTCCGCTAGTGTTCCCATGTTTTTGTCCGTTAACTATATCAAACCCATAAAATAACGAATGGTAATTTGAAATAATTCATTGGATTGGCGTATGTTGATTTCAAATAACTATTCTCTTTTCTCTTTGGTATTGAAGGTTGTACCTTTTAGAGGTATAGAACTTTAAATTGCAATAAAATAACGATGGATCATTCGATTGACAAGAATTTTTTTTTATTCGGAAGATAATCTCATGGGATTACATTTTCGATATGATTTCTGGCATATGACCGCCACGGCTGGCTCGGATGTAGTCCAACCTGGACGTCCAATTTTCGATGACTTTTTCCAACATCTGTGGCCGTATATCGGCAATAACACGGCGAATATTGTCTTCCAAATGATCAATGTGGCTAATCCGCATAGACCAATGACTTTACATAGCCCCACAGAAAGTAGTCTAGGGGTGTTAAATCGCAAGGTATTGGAGGCCAATTCACAGGTCCAAAACGTGAAATTAGGCGATCACCAAAAATATTTACAATAGAAACAATAGAAAAGAGTGTAGCGTTTTAAAAGACCTAACACTGCTTGAAGAGAAAATTGTTGAGAGCGCACCGCATGAAATAAGCGTACTCCGAATTTTTAACTAGAGGTTAGAATATAGAGTACTACGATGATTCGGATGTAGGCAATAATGTATGAATCAATTTTTTGTATCATATGTTTGTATATTTTTTTAACACAAATGTTCTTCACCATGTGAAATTGTCTCAAATGTTTAATATCTCTGAGGAAATTTTTATTTTCTTTTCTTTTCAATCAAAATTGTATATTATTGTAAATATGAATTTAACCAAGATTTTTGTTTAAACCAATATTTTTGCTCGAGGGCTGAATGGAAGATCAGACTCCAAACTGAATTCGGTCCTTTTGAGAGCATTTCTCTTAGTTGTAATTATTTATCAATTGAAATGAATGTAATTTTACTATGTAAGGAATGTTTCTCAATAAAATTATATTATTATTATTATATAATATATATGTTAAAACACTAAATTTTGACTTTTCTTTGATAAGAAGATAAACTCCTGAAACCGCCCCTGTGAAAACCTTTTTTTTAATTGAATCGTTTATTTTTTTTGGTTTGTATTCATTATTTCAAGCTATTTGTATAACTAAGTTCTTTTCTTTGTTAAAATTACCCTTCGAATGCGTCAGGTTAACAAGTATATGAACCATACTATTTTATGATGACATTTCCATACAACAAAAAATTTAGTGTTTTAACATATATGGGGACTCCTAGTTTCAAATTAAAATCACTGTTGACAAGCTACAATATGAATATTTCTTTTCGGACCACTAATAGTATTGCAACATAATCAAAAATAATAAGTCGAAAATCAAATGTGTGGTACTTGTGGAAAATTGTATATAAGGAGAACTAGACTAGAAGGATGACCTAAGCATCCAGACACATCGATTTCAAATAAAAGAATGAATATATCAAGTACCATCGTTTATAAATCCTAATAAGCACCATCTTGAAAATTTTTCATTTCAAAGTTATGACAAGAAGCAATTTGTAGCTCAACGGGAGCAGGAAATGAATTTCTCTTGTTCTAAGATCTGTCGTTTGCTGAGAATATCGAAACGATATTCTGGATAAATTTTCAAATTTTTCTACAAGCGGATAGCTAAAATGACAAATCATATTCAATTCTTTCAAATTGACGAACAATAAGTTCTAGATTTTTCATTAACCTTTTAATTTGATATTCTGACCTCACTCAAAATCAGTGACCAACGTACTATCATCACTAAAATAAAGCAAGAATTCATAGCAAACTTATCATTAATTGAAAGAAAGTATAGCTTGAAAACATACAGACACATAGTGAATAGTCTGAAAAATGCTATCAAACTTACACTAGAGGATCGAATGACAAAAAAACGTTGAAGTGAAAACCCACATTACCTCTCAAAAAATGAATGGATCCGCAATGACAAGCGATTACTTTCATTCATTTTTCACTATTCGCGAAAATCTGAAGAATAACATTATAAAACGCTATTGGTAGGAGATAAACAAATCAATCAGATATTCAGGAATACTCAGGACCAGGATATGCCAGGATGAGTACATTGAACCTGTTACCACAAAACTCATTTATCATTTTAGAACCAAATAAACAGTAATACAATTTCTAAATTATCAATTTTATCATTTAATGAATATTTTATTTATATAATTTTTAATGATATAATTTCAAAACAAATAGATGAAAAAGTCGAAGTCGAAACTCATATTACCTTTCACAAAATAATCGGAATCAAATCCGTAATGATTTTTATTAATTTCTTGAAAATTTCAAGAATAATATCTACATTAGGGTGTCCCAGCCTAAGGGCGAAAAATTTTTTTTCGATTTTTGATACGCATAGTCTTCATATTTTTTTCAAATGTCCCTTTTAGCTAAAATATAAAATATCATTGATTCAGAATAACGATAAGCGTGACTTGATGCCGAAGTTTTGTAAAGGAAATTGGGTATATTAAGTAGGTTGTACTTCGAGGACATTATTAAATCCAAGTATATTTTACCTGTACAATATGTTCATAAAATATTTATCATTAATAGACCATTATTTCTCAAATTATCTCTTCGAATGTTTTTTTACATCCTGGCATCAGTGTGTCTTCCTGTACGCAACGTAATAAAAGTAACATCTCTGCAGGATTTGATATTTTTGAGGGATGGATATTCTTTCAGTTCTTTCGGAATTTTTTGAATAATGGAATATCAGGGTTGGTTAATTTCTGCTTGAAATACTGCTCTCAATACCAATTCGTAGATATCGTGACAGCAAGCAAAAATAATCTCATCTCTTTCACATTTTTGTTCCAATACTATGTAAGCATTACTTGTACGACTATAATCTGCAGCAGGATTTCACAACAAAACTCTGGACTTCATCCTCGAAATTACGTTCTGTATATTCATTTCAAACTACTTGTAGGTACTTGTTCACTTTCAGTAGAATTGTCCAATGTCAGCACCGCGAGTAGTTGTTCTTTATCAGCACATGAAAGTTATAAAATTATTACCTCGATGCTTTCTTCTTTACATTTGCGCACATCTAAGCTGCCAAGTGTTTTCCATGCCAATGAACAGTCTCCAGCGCGTCGTTCTGAAGGACGAGTTTGACAACTTGTACCCGCTTTTTTTTATTTCTTCAAGGACATACTTATGGGATAATCGTCAATATTGAGACCTAGTGCCTTGTTAGTAATTTCGATGATGTACATAGAATTTCTCATACTTCATTGACACCCATCTGAACCCACCCTTTTTAGTCATCAAATTTCGGCTCATTGACGTGTTTTTAATATCGCAGTGTGGGCTCTCGATTGGGAAAGCCAAATGGTCTTGCAAATCCATTTTTTCCGAATAAGAAGATGAATTTTCCTGATAGGATGTATTCGAAATAGTAAGGGGTACAAAAGAATTAGCCTTATGTTCTTGTTTCTCGATATTTCTGAGGCGGGATTTTTTCTCTTTGTCACTGAACTTTTCATCCATTCCAGCTTAATGACCCGGTCTACCTGGCTCTCTCTGCTGCTCCAAGAATTGCGTTTCTTCATTTATGTTCATTAATTAAGGGACATAGGCATGTGCAATGTCGAATGATTTTTTCAAGCTTGTAATAAACTCTTGACGATGCTCTTCGAATAAGTATTGTGTTTTGTACGAATTCATTGTAAATCTCTCCTGACTTTGTATAAGGTCGATACTCTTTTCCTATCTACTACTACTTTAATACAATGAGGTAAAGCTTTAGTGATACATGGTTTTTTCCCAATGAATAATACATTCCCGAATAGTTGAATATGACGAAAAAAATGCGTTTACTGGGAAAACAAGCAAGTAATAACGAATTTTCGATAAGAAATTTGTGACACTCCGTGTGCACGTACTGACATGTATCAATGCAAGTCATTGATTGGCACGGATTGCTACTAGGCACATAAAATTTTATTTATACGTATATATATATATATATATATATATATATATATATATATATATATATATATATATATATATATATATATATATATATATATATATATATATATATATATATATATATATATATATATATATATATATATATATATATATATATATGTGTGTTACTGGCCAAACCCGATTTTAGGCCAAATCAGTTTTGCCTAGGCTAGACTAGTTCATCCTATATGCGATCGGATTAACCGGTACAGACTAGGCCAAACGGGTCTGTCCTAAGGGCGACAGGACAAACTAGTTGAACCTAGGAGGAGTTAGTTGAGCCTGATTCGACTAAGTACACTTCAGGATAAACTAGTTTGGCCTAGACTATACTAACAGAAAATTATAAAATACCACGAAAAATAAAATCAAGATGCATTTATTAATTATATCAAAATCAATTTCACTCATTTTTGTATGGTATACTCTGATGGAATTTGGAATTGCAAAGCGCCATTTTTTCCGTGCATTTGCTCCTGTTTGTCAAACAGTTCCTTAGGCAGCTGCACCTTACGAAATCTTGCCTCGAACGAACCGAATGTTTAGTGGCTACAGCCCTCAGAGATATTTCAGTATCTTGTTCGGCATCATATACAAATTCAAACAAATATCTTTCAATCACAAGAAAAATATGGTAATGTCGACAATAATTTAAAAGTATTATTAACATGGGCTTTAACAATACAGCGAGCAAAAATCTGTACCTGCAATGTAATTTCTGCAATAGACCATGTTTGGTGCCAACTTTATAAAAGCCCACGTCACTTGTCTGAAGAATAACTCTAATGATGCTTCTGAGATCACCTGTGCCTTTGTCTACGTCTGGAATTGGTATAGTAACATTGTCTCCAATATTGGCAGGTGGATGGTATTTGTCCGAAGAAACTTTCATTTTTTTTGCAAGCTTTTCAAGACTTTCAGCCGCCATTTTGAACATTCAGCATCTTGAATTTTCTGTGTGTCAATTTCCACAACATCATCCCCGTATTCACTTTCGTTACTATTCGAATCATTATCGATAACTTTTCTAACGTCGTCCTCATCCTGGAGATCATTTATTATTTTTTACGGCAACGATGAACTCGAAAGTCCTACTCTATGCTCTATACCAAATAAGGCATGGTAAGGCGATTGTCTTACTATATCATGAAATTAGATCACAGGACAACTGTGTTCAACTTCAGCTCGCGCTGGACCATGTTGGTACTTGGTGTGGGGACAAATATATGAGTTTGAATGTGTCAAAGTGTAATGTTGTTTCTTTCACAAGGAAAAGAGACCGAATTGATTGTGATTATAGCGTCTGTAGTCAGGTTCCCTCTCGTTCCGATAAGGCGAGAGATTTCGGTGTAGTCTTCGACCAGAAGCTTTCCTTTGTCCCACACATCACCCAACTTATTTCATCTGCTGCGAAAATATATGGATTCGTTATACGCAATGGCAAATATTTTAATAATTACTCAACATTCATAGGACTATTTAATACCCTAATCCGTAGCAAGTTGGAGTATGGCAGCACGATCTGGCATCCCATTTACACTTGCCATCAGCGCTATCTTGAGGCTATTCAGAGAAGGTTCTTGAAATTCTTAGTTCGGAGGGAGGATAAAGTTTATCCACAGAGAGGAGTCAATCATAACGAATTATTGAGTCAATTTAGTCTTATCTCATTGCAGAGCAGGAGAGAAATTTTACCTATTATTTAATACTATTATTCAATACTATTACTGCAAAATAGTATTAATTGTTTGAAATTTCGTGTTCCTTGGCAAAATTCTCGTAATACAGAATTATTCCATCTAGAGACTCCGAGGACTAATACAATCCCCCATTTGGTTTATGGAGTCTACATTCAATAGACTTGCACATTCACATTGACTCCATAGAATTGATTATCAGGAGTTATGTGAACAACGAAAATAAATCAACTGAAATGAATTGATTTTGATTGAGCTATTTGTAATATTTCATTGAATGCTATAATGTAGTTATAAGTTACTATTTTTTTTGAGCTCTTTGTTAAATCTTTTTTTTAATTATTTAGTTAAATCTTTTTTCTGATTATTTAGTTATGTACTCAACATTGTTATTATTTCTGTAATTAAGTGTTATACTTGTTGAGCAAAAGAACTTATTATTATCATTTACTCTCGAGTGAAAGGCACGGTTTTTCATGAACTGAACACGTAATCGCTTAAACCTTTCTGACTGAGTAAATTAGTGTAGACTAGGCCGAACTAGTTTATCCTAAAGTGTACTTTTCATATTACGCTCAACGAGTACCTCCAAGGTTAAACTAGTTTCTCCTATCACCCTTAGGACAGACCAGTTTGGTCTAGTCTGTACCGGTTAATCCGATCGCATATAGGATGAGCTAGTTTAGCCTAGGCAAAACTAGGTTGGCCTAAAATCGGGTTGGCCGGTAATATATATATATATATATATATATATATATATATATATATATATATATATATATATATATATATATATATATATATATATATATATATATATATATATATATATATATATATATATATATATATATAGAAATATATATTATAGCTGAACTATATTTCATGTATGTCCATCATCAATAATGAACGACAAAAGCATTCAATACTCCAAACTCTATATCGATTGTAACAAAGTACATATCATTTACCATGATAGATTCAAGTAGCCAATAATTTCAAGATATCCGAGTTCCACCCATAAGTCTTTCATTCGAAATTGCAGTCATTTATATTCCACCTTCAATTTAACCGAGAGGCCCAAGGAAACGATACACGAATGAGCTTTCCATAATTGAAAGATCGAAAAGCTAGAGGAAAATAGTACACTAGACGAAATGAAAATTGATCATCTAACACATATTCGATATATTCTGATTTTCTAATTAAAAAATAGGTATTTCAAGAAGGTTCCTGATTTTTCGATAAAAATTTTGATAATCTTATTTATCCTATGTATTAAAAAACTGTTTTTGTCCAAAATTCAGACAATTGTGTCGATTAATTTCTGAGTTGGAGGTATAGAGATTAAGGTTACAGAAAGATGGAGCCACAGTATAATCAAACCCTCATTCATGAGTTGAAAAGGTTACTCAGTTGAATAAATATTTCGCTCGTTTTATTTCAGTGGTCCTCACATTCTCCAGATTCAGTTCTATGCAATTTTTTTCTTTTTAGTTGTCGAAGCCAAAGTTAAGGAAACGTGCCCAAAATCCATGTAATCGAAAAACAATTACTCAAATTCAGAATTGTTCAACCTTTCAGTGAAATAAAACTATTTTTTAAGGAAGATTTGAATTTTGTACAATTATTCCGAATTGTGGGTGTTTCCAGTGCCCCATTCTGTACTTTGTTTCGTATCTTCATTGAAGATGAAGATAAAGTTACTTTTCGTTCAATATTTCCAAAAATACAATTTTCATTGATGTAACCACGTTCAGGATACACAAGCTCTTTTGTGACTTTTTAGTTCTTTGATCAAGAACTAACGGAATTTCTGTTGTATAATTTACAATTACCATTCAATCAGATGTACAGTGTCCACAAACATGATTTGATGTCAACAAAGAGGCAATTTTCAAACTACCCAGTATGGAAAGAGTATAGTATTTACCCAAATGGAGGAATCAATCAAGATGATTTAATGGATTGCTTCGCGATGCATTCGCTTATGGTGAGTAGAAAACTGCTCTCCTGAACTTTATGGATAATTTTTGAGATGATTGAATTGACTGCTGTACTTTTCTACCTATGTTGGAATTTAAAGTAACAAGGGGTGCTCAAGATTCAATTATTTAATATTTCTTAGACTACTAAGATTCTAGACTACTCGAAGAACCAATTGTCATATACATTCGGTTATAAGGTATATGTGTTCTTTATTATATCCCATAATTGATTCCCATTATTCCCATCAGTGAAAATATCTCGAAAATAGTTTGACGGATAGATTTGAAAGACCAACTTAAAACGGGTGTTTTTTTTAGAGGTATAGAACTTCAAGTTGGCATTACTGTTGTAGATGGCTACCGATTTAACAGCTGAGAAGTGATTTACTCTCAGTTTGGTTTGGCAATTCATCATGAATAAACTCACGATCATCAAACGAGGCGTAGATTAGTCGAATGGGCCCAAAACGAGATTGCCGTTGTTCCCGATTTTCATAAGTGAAATTTGTTTAGCGTTGAAGTGCACTTCTGGTTGAATGCCTACGTCAACAAACAAAACTGCCGCATTTGGAGTGAAGATAATCCTTAAGTGTATGTCAAAACACCGTTACATCCAGAAAAACTGACTGTTTGGTGCGCTTTAAGGGCTGGTGGAATCATTGGTCAGAACTTCTTCAAAAACGATGATGGCCAGAACGTTACAGTCCATGGTGATCGGTATAGAGCCATGACTACTAACTTTTTCATTCCTGAACAACCATGATGTCCAGGGGCTGTGAATTCAAGAAGACGGCGCAACATGTCACACAGCTCGTGCCACAATCGATTTATTGAAAGATACGTTTTGTGACCGCCTAATTTCACGTTTTGGACCTGTGAATTGGCCTCCAAGATCTTGTGTTTTAACACCGCTAGACTACTTTCTGTGGGGCTATGTAAAGTTATTGGTCTATGCGGATAAGTCACAAACGCTTGACTATTTGTAAGATAATATTCGACGTGTTATTGCCGATATACGGCTACAAATGTTGGAAAAAGTCATCGAAAATTGGACGTCCAGATTGGACTACATCCGAGTCAGCCGTGGCGGTCATATGCCAAAAATCATATTCAAAATGTAATGTCACAAGATTATCTTTCGAATAAAAAAAATTCTTGTCAATCAAATGATCCATCGTTGTTTTATTGCAATTTAAATTTCTATACCTTTAAAAAAAACACCCTTTATTTCAGATCCGAAAATATTATTGAAATATTGATATAGTTTGATAAAAATTTCTCTCATTTTCACTTCTCAAATTATTGTAATATTATACTTCGGACCTGATTATGTTAGTTTTTCCCTTACTTTTCACATTTTTAGATTTGCCTTTCACATTGATGCCCCATTATTATTATATTTGCGAATACCCAATCCGAATAAATTATTTAAACCTGAAAATACCATTTTATAACGAATAAATTCTGAAAGTTTATCTCAAATCCTTTTGATAATAAAGTTACAGGAAACGATGGAAATAGCAATTGTTCCCTGTAATCCATACAATTGACCCCTAAACATTGCTAAGCCCTAATATATTGAGAATATTCTTGGATAATGCGGTCTGACGGTAAATGCCGCAATTCAAATAGCTAGGAAGGAGCCACAGCCTTAACATCCTGAATAATATGAGAAATTCCTTTCAGCATGTTTATTGAAATTTCTATGGCGGGCTCCGAATCGCGGAGTAATTTGGGTGCCACATTCTAGGACCTATAACGTCATTGTGCATGTGTTGAAGAATGCAATATTCAGTTTATATACTTCAAATCGTTTCATTTGTTATTCCGATGCAATTTCTTCACATTCCGTGCATTATATCTGTAAGCTTCATATCTGTCTTCACATAATATCATTTCTTCTACAATTATTGAACCCATCGAGTACCAGAACCGTGACCACCATCATTAACGATCTGCAATTTTGGTAATATTTGCCTACCTCTATAATTGGATATATGAAATTAATTATCAGTTCTTGGTAAAATAATGAAATTTTTTTGCCTTTTTTGTTACTTGTTTCGAGATTTCAACTCATAAATAAATTTTATACATTCTTATTGAAATAAATTAAAGACTTGGCTTAATGTTTCACGATTATATTTAACAATATGAATTTGTCAACATGTTTCGAGCGTGAGCTCATTTTCAAGACTAAAATACAGTAAGGAACGAACAACAAATTTATATCTATACAATGGATGTAAGGAGGGAGGATAATTGAAAATCTAAGTTTTCATTTAAGATGTCGTCTTTTTTTTTCCAAGAACTGCATATTTCAATTGCCTCTAAAAGGTCAAAACGTTTACCTTTATTATCTGCGTGTAAGCACTTGATTTTCTCAATGTTTATAAAGTGGTTAGAGTTAATACAATGTTCTGAAAATCCGGTTTTATTAACATTGTAAAAAATCGTTAATAAAACCGGATTCACAGAACATGTAAGGCCTATTATTCCTAAAAACATTCAAAATGAATTTGAATGATTCTTGTATGTAGAAGGGTAAATAGAAGACCGATTTATTGTTCGCCAATTATTCAGTTGATCATAAATTCACTCTTTTTTTGTGGCTGTATACTGGGAGATCGACTGCTATAAAAGCTCTAGTCCCCCTCATCGATAAACTGGAATTTCGATGAGTCCCTTGATATTCATTATTCTTCAGCCTTTGAATAAATCATTCTGAAAGATTGCTTGCTTAGCGAAAACGATTTCGGAACTGGATTCAAATAGAGTGCGTGCTTTCATTTCAATTTTCCCTCTCGAAATAGCACTAATTGCTATAAATATATATTCCCTGAGTAACTGAAAAGTTGAGATCACTGCCAACAAAGTTACCCGGTTGGGATGACATATATTTCTTTCATTGATTATTTGATTTAATCATTCCAACATTCAATTATCCTTCGCTTTAGGTCGAGTTTGATGAGAGTGCCTTGACTGAATTAACTTGAGAAATATTTTCATCAACTACAGCTTTCTATGTTTTGTCTTGGCATATCAGAGGTAACGCTATTGTTTTTTTAATGGCACAGCTTCGTGAAGGACATTGATAAAAATAAATAATACTTTAGAAAAAATATCCTACATAGCTGGAAAATGTAATGTTTACAGGGAAACAATTGCTACAGAATTCACCTATCACATAAGACGCATTGTGAATTCGTGGAACATTACTGAGGCAAATTTCTCTCAGTTAATTTCGTTTCTAAAATTAAGACAATATTGACAAATACAATATAAGATCTACAAAAACAAGAAAGAAATTTAGGACTCTTCAGTCGATAACACAGGCCAACAAAATGAAAAAAAAATTTGGTGCCAGAAATCTAACATCTGATTTTAGATGTTACTAATGTGCCGATTCCAAAAATGCCACCAGATTTTTTCTATCAGCTCTAGTTTTTGAGATACACGTTACAGGTTAAATGATATATTTTTTTCTGATAAAGGACAGCAAATAAAGAGACAAATATGTACTTAATCGTCAAAAAAGAAATTTCCCAGAATGTAATTAGCCAAATGGATACCTGACCAAATGTTCCTATATTAGGAACTACTCAATACAATGCTCTTAATTACTTTCATACTTGTAATTGCCTATGACCCGATCCTTCTATACCTGCTTGGCTGTATTTGATTAAGTATATTACTGAGTTTTCCCAAGTAAAGTTGTGCTATCATATTGTGTAAATTTTGGTCGTTTTGTAGTATCAAGACTGAAACAATGGCATCCACAAGCAGACGTACCTGTGTAAATCATCCCGATGTTTTTTGTTATGTGTGTGGTGAATACACTTTGAAAGAGAGCAGAAAAACGATTTCTGACTTTGTGAAAAGAGCTTATCTTGCCTATTTTGGCGTTCATTTAGGATATCAAGATAACTCTTGGGCCCCACATTTCATATGTAAAACATGTGTTGAACATTTGCGACAGTGGACAACTGGAAAGAGGAAGTGCCTAAAGTTTGGTGTACCAATGGTTTGGAGAGAACCGCGGAACCATCATGACGACTGCTATTTTTGTCTCGTTAATATTAAAGGCATAAATAGAAACAATAGACACAAATGGACATATCCTGATCTAGATTCTGCAAGAAGGCCTATAGTGCATTCGGAAGAAATACCCGATCATTCAGCAGTCTACCTGAACTGACAGAAAATGATACACAAACATCAACGTCTGACGAAGTTAAAAGAATTCAATCAGAAAACGACAGCGATTTTGAAGCAGATTTAGCAACTCCGCAGTGTTTCAATCAAGAAGAACTAAACGATATTATAAGAGACCTGAATCTCTCAAAGGAATCCGCTGAATTACTTGCATCCAGATTAAAAGAAAAAAATCTACTATGTCGAGGTACTAATATTACATTTTATCGTAAAAGAAATAAGGATCTGCTGCCTTTTTTCACTCAGGAAAATGACTTGGTATTCTGTAACAATATAAAAGGGCTCTTAGAAAATGGCGGACTACTGCTGGAGCCTTCAGCGAGACTGCCCTAGTAAACTCCATTCTAGAAAATCGTATAAGAGAAAATTTTCATGTGATTAGTGACTAATGTAGTTATGTAAATTAAGTTTTTGCAATAAATACTTAAATCCATGTGTCTTTGTTTTTTTTAACTGTCAATAGTAATATTATATATTATAACAGTTATAACGTAAATTAAATTCACAATTTTTTAAAAAATCTCAAATACTAGATCTGATAGACAAAATCTGAGAACTTTTTTTCATTCTGCATCCAAAAATTACCCAGGAACAGTTAAAAAATCGCAGGCACAAAAATGTGTGTTGGCCTGTGTAATGATAAGAAGCAAATTGAAATATACGAATTTTTTATCGTATTTTATATAGAATGAACCCGAAGAAATTAGGAAATAATAAGAGAACAGAATATTTACAGGTATAATAAATTTTTAATTCTGTAACTTTATATTTATTAACTGTAACAAATATAAAAAACTTTAAGAATGAATACACATTATGTAAGCTTCGTCAAAAGATTCGTAAAAATATTTTATAAATCCTCTGTTAGGATATTTTTATATTCAACAACAATATTTGGAAAAATTCAGCTTAAGCGAAATGCCTCAAAAATTCAACGAAATTATATGTCAAGTGGGGTATCGTCGAATAGGTATTTAAAAATTATCAATAGTTTTCGTTTATCACTTTTCGATTCGAGTGGTTATTTATTTATAAATGATTAATAATTAGTAATAAAAACTTATGCTTGATGATTGATGAGGCCGATACTTTTAGAAAATTAATATCCATAATGAAACAATATTTAGAATTTTCTTTAATTTAATACAATACGCATGATGACGTTTCGAAGTACTACTTCTTTATCAAGGTATCAATCCAACATTTGATAAATAAGTGGTACTTCGAAACGTCGTCATGCGTATTTGTAATAATTATGAGAAAATTCTAAATATTGTTTTTTTAAAAAGTTAGGCCATCACATAAGTACTTATTTACTCAGTGGGTGTTCTCCCCACTAAGCTACGGTGACCGGCTGGGCCTTGACTGTCTAAGCTACTATAGACTTAATTTTTCATTTTATTACTTTGATAGTTATCCTTCATAGTTCCAGAGTACAGTACTTGTTTTTGTCTTTTCAGTTTTATTTTTATTATCAACGTAGTTTCGGGATATCACATCATCGTCCAAAAAAGTTACAAATTAAACTTGATGGAATCAAATTAACTTTTGAAGGCGAAGACACAAACATTGATAAAAGATACGATATATCGAAAAATTGGAAGAAGGGTTCAAAATGAAAATACTCTTGGCGTTTCTTAAGGTTGTATCAAAGAATGATTTCAGGTAGATGAGGGGTCAGGTAGGAAGGCAAAAAGACTGGATTTCCCAGAAATATTAAAAATAATCTGCTCTAGGAAAATTACTGTGCTTTATGTAAACTACCCGTTAGAATTCAATTTATCCCTTTTTTGATTACACTTCCATACTCATTTATTCTTACCGCTTTCACTCGATTGGAAATTTAATCAATCATTTCTTCAATTTCAATGATTTATTGTATTTTATATTTGTGTTTTTTACAAGTCAGTTAGTCAACTTAAGTCGATTGAAATAAAATTTTTTTTACTTTATGCAAGTCGTTTTGATGATGAGGTGACACCTTCAAGCATATTAAATAAATCATTAAATTATAGTGGAATAGGCATCTGAGTGTATTCTATTTTTATGAGTAGAGCTTACTAATTTTTTATAGTAAGTTATCTAAATGGTTTTCAATCATTTAATCAAGCAATCAGCATAGAACCATTTTTTGTCAATTTATATCTGAAATTGTTTCACAGAAAATGTCCAGAATATTCAATATTTTCAGCTCTAAGTTCACGTGTCCTGTGGGTTATGACTTGATATCTCCTTTTATAAATCGGTGTAATGTTTTAATGCATTTTAATGTTTGTGCAGATTGGACTTCAGTAAGAATCAGGTTATAGTATGGAAAACATACACAGGAAAGGGCCATTTCCATGCAGGAATTATTTTTTGTAAATTCGTTAGACAAGGACAATCATTCATTAAGCACCAAACTAATTGTCAAATTTCCAATACATGATTTGATACCAAATTCTAATGTTTGTGGTTTTGGTATGCAGGAATCAGTACAAATTTTATTTTTATTCATCAAGCATAGGTCATCTGGACGCCGAGTAGTAGACAACTAAAATACCGGTTTCATTTAATCTACTGAATTCGGCTCTTCCTAACTTGAAATACACTAAAAAAAACATAAACTTATTTCTATAATTTAAATATAAATTTTAAACTATAATAATTCGCAATTGTTCAATTTCGAACATAAACCTCAACGTGTTTCACAAACTTTGTATGCAAGTACATCTACAAACCTTTACAATTGATATATAATGTGATTTTATGGAGATGATTTTAATAAAATTCACAATTTCAATGCAAATCGACGATTGGCTCTCTTCACTGCTTGTTCACTCTTGGTGAAACATTGTTTAATAAAATTATTGAATAAAAGCACTTTTTTTGTCAATACTTGACAATTGTTTCGGGGTGTTACTCCATTTTCTAAAGTTAACAACTTTAACTATAAGTTAAATGTTCAAAATGTTTCTGTAATTTTTACCTGACTCTGCAATAGGCGATATAACACTGCACAAGAAGATATACAACTTTCTAAACAAATTGGAAGTAAAAAGATTTTCCGTGCACTCAAGAAACGAAGGGGTCTGTGAATCTACACTAAAGTTTTCTATTTAATAGTGTTGGCGTTTACTTGACGTAAATCCGTTATAATTGAATATAAACTCAAATTCAAACACTTGAACTTATGATTTACACTTTATTGTAAAGTACTTACAGAATTATTATTCTGTAAGCATCTGAAGAAGTCGTTTGTAACGACGAAACGCGTCATGCTATGTAGTCAATAAAGTGTAAATCATAAGTTCAAGTTGAATATAAACTTAAATTCAAACACTTGAACTTATGATTTACACTTTATTGACTACATAGCATGACGCGTTTCCTCGTTACAAACGACTTCTTCAGATGCTTACAGAATAATAACAACATTTTGAGAAAACACGTATGGGGAAATAGTGGAAATAAATCGGCTTAACAATTCTGGAAATTTGCTCAATGAACAGATAGAATTAAACAATTCACCCTTGTTAAACCTTTTCAGGTAATAGAAATTATTTTTCAGAATGGAATATCTTAGGTAAAACCAAAACCATAGAACCCCAAAATTCCCTGATATTTGTACCGTGTTTTTCAAAATGTTGTTATTATATATAAGTAGAGGCCAACACTATTAAATATTCATAAGTTCAAGTGTTTTAAATTAAGTTTATATTCAACTGGTTTTTTCTATGTCAAAATGTTGTTTTTCTATGGTTTTCCCCACTCTTCTTATTTATTTCTCTTATATAGGTGTTGTAGTTTCATATTGACCATCAGTTACAAAATATCGATGGTGAAGATTATTCTCAAATTAATCTAGACGCAGTTCCTAATATTGATTTCTACTTCAACAGGTGAGTGTCTATATATACATAAGTTTCAATAAATTTAATTATATATTAGTTCAGAGAAATATTAGATTAAGTATGTTTTGTGATATATATTCATTACACAATTTGTTGCCTACATATGTATTTAGAATCAATATTTATTTTCGGTTGTTCTGAGTATGGTTCCTATATGGCTGTTATTGATACAATTATATTCATATTAATAATTGATGAGGCCGATACTTGATGTAAATCGATAAACATAATAAAACAATTGTTAAACAAAGATTTTGAAGCTTAACACAAAATGGCAGCTTTCAATAGTATGATACATCGATTGGTAAATATTCCTCTTTCTAGAACCAATTTCAACAGCGAGAAAAATTTAATCAAGCAAATAGCCGTGAATAATAATTATAATCCTGAAATGATAGATAATATGATATTAAAGAAAAACTTCAAAAAGGCGATTGGTTTGGTTTATCCCCTAGTCAAAAACAATATCAGCTATAACAGTCTTACATACATCGGTAAGTCCAGTGAAAAACTCAAATCTCTTATTTTTAAGTATAACATCAACATTGCTTACCGTACTGGAAATAACTTAGGAAAACATATCAAAAATAACAAATCTAAAATCAACAAAAATAAAAAATCAGGAGTATATAAAATTAACTGTGGTAGTTGTGATAAGTTTTATATTGGTAGAACGTTTAGAAGTTTTCAAATAAGAATTTCTGAACATAAACGTAAAATAAGCTTTGATAATCAGAAGACAGATTCACATTATGCAAATCATTTGATTGATGAAAATCATATATTCAATTCCGATTTTGAAATTTTGAATACCGCAAACAAGGGAATGAAGGTTAATTTGTTAGAATCACTTCAAATTAATAAATACAAATATTCTGGCAACCTTTTGAACCGCCAAATCGATCATACCTTAAGCACCCTTCTCAATCTTCTCAAAATTACTTAATTTACTATATAGTAGTTCAGTATGAATTGATCCCTTCTACCTGTTTTCTAATGTATTCATAATTTAAGTTTACCTATTGTATGTATTCGAGAAATATCATTAGTCTGCACGTAGCATTTTAAAAAGGTGAATCTCATCGAAACGTACGTCATGCAGTATTCTTTTTAATATATGTGTAAATCTTTGTTTAACAATTGTTTTCTTACAATTATATTCGTTTTCTGAACGTTTCATAGGTGTTTCTTCAGAGTGTAATTACGTCAATCTACAAAATTTGAAATGAATGAAAATTGTCAGTTTCACAGAAAGGAGGAAACCACCATCCTTTGAATATGACAATAGGACTTTTCGAAACAAAGAATGCATATAATCTGAAGCACTGATGATAATATATATTAAAAAATATTGAAATGCTATTACAATCTCAATTTTGAAATTATTGAATAGTTTTTTCTGTATAATTTGCTATATATATAAAATATCCAATCGTAATTCTGAAAATCAACTCTCTACCTTCACTGAATATTTTTCTATTGACAAATATCTATCTATGCACATTTTTTCATTATTTCTCAATAGAGTTTTCAACCATTTGTTCGAGCAATTTGTATACCATTTCTTGCTAATTTATTTTTGAATTTTTTTACAGAATGAGTGACTTGAAGGACTTGCCCGTTGTGGGCGAATACCTCTCTCATTTTGAATGCCCTGTTTGCTATGAGAGAATGTCTCCTCCGATACGTCAATGTTTGAGAGGGCATGTTTTTTGTAATACTTGCTTCTTGCGTTTAACCCGCTGCCCAACCTGCAGGACAGGATTAAGTGCTTTCAGGTCGAAGGCTATGGAAAAACTATTCAATAAGGTAATATTACCCTGCAAGAATTATTCAAAAGGCTGTAAATTCGTAGGACCATTAAAAGTACTCACTGAGCACGAATCTAAATGTGATACTACGAAAGTTTTTCGTGTTTTGCTTTTTGTTTCTTCTATTTTAAAAGTTGTTCGTTCAATATATTTATCGAATAAAAAAAAGTAATATAAGCTCGTAATTTTGGATTATTTATATAACCAATCCTCATACTTCGCTCCAGCAAATAGATCTATTTACGTGATGATTCAATAATATATCATTTAATTGAGACAATTGGTTGAATTTGATGTCTTATATAGCCGACCCTGTTTTTGAGCTAATCATCCAAAAATAATAGTTGAATATCACTTTTCAAACTATTTTAATTTAATGATTTTATAGTTGAAACATAAATCTTTCAAATATTTAATAGTGTTGGCGTTTACTTGATGTAAATCCATTATAATTGAATATAACTTAAATTCAAACACTTGAACTTATGATTTACACTTTATTGACTACATAGCATGACGCGTTTCGTCGTTACAAACGACTTCTTCAGATGCTTACAGAATAATAACAACATTTTGAAAATCAAAATATATCAGGGAATTTTGGTGTTCTATGGTTTTGGTTTTACCTAAGATATTCCATTCTGAGAAATAATTTCTATTACCTGAAAAGGTTTAACAAGGGTGAATTGTTTAATTCTATCTGTTCATTGAGCAAGTTTCCAGAATTTTTAAGCCGATTTATTTCCACTACTTCCCAATAATCTAATTGACTACTTCTTTCTATATTGTGTAGAGTTTTGAAATTCGTATCAAAAGTATGGTTTTCTGTTAATAAATGGTTAGCATAATTCGAATTACTTTTATTATGGGCGAAGCTATATTTATGTTCCTGTATTCTAGTACCGAAATTTCTACTAGTTTTACCTATATATATATATATATATATATATATATATATATATATATATATATATATATATATATATATATATATATATATACAAACACCTGATTTGTCTTCTCTTTTAATTTTGTTTTTATTGTTCTTAATGTGTCTCGATAAATTGTTGTTCGTTTTAAATGAAATATTAAAATTATGTTTACTTAAAAAGGTTTTGACTTTTTGACTGACGTTTCCAAAGTATGTTAAACTGTTATATTTACGATTTCTATCCGGCTGATAAGGAAATACTAATCGTAGAGCTTTCCGATAGAGTTTTTTGTCCAGAATTTTTGACACAAGTTCGCTTTCATAATTATTATTAACCGCAATATGTTTAATGATATTCAATTCTTTAATGAAATTTTCTGCCAATAAAGGTATATTGGTTAATCTATGTATCATACTTTGAAACGCTGCCATTTTATGTGGATATGGGTGGCATGAGGAGTTATGGATTATGGTATCCGTATGGAAAGGCTTGTGAAATATGGAAAAATCAAATTTATTATTTAATCTTGTGATTGTCAAGTCTAAAAAATTAATGGAGTAATCAGATTTTATTTCGGTTGTAAATTTTATATTAGGATGAACCGCATTGATGAAATTCTCCAAATTTTTTAATGAACGATCTGTGCCAGTAAAACAAGTGATTATATCATCTACATATCTATACCAGAATACAAAGTGTTTGAAATTCGGGTTGTTTTGAATACTATTTTCCAACTTATCCATAAATATCTCGGCTAAAAGAGGACTTAACGGATTTCCCATAATTAGACCATTCTTACTACTAAAAATCTTATCATTGAACATAAAGTAATTTTGGCTCAAACAAATTTCCAATAACATGATTATTTCAGATTGAACTGTTATATTTACGTTATTTTTAATAAGCAAATCTTTAATTATTTCAATTGTATCGGAAGGTGGGATAGAGGGAAATAGGTTAACTACATCGAAGGAGATAAGTTTACAGTTACTAGGCAGTGTTACCTTTTCAATTTTATTGACTAATTCATAGGAATTTTTGATGGAAAATTTTGGTTTGAAATTACAATACGATTTTATAATATCTATAAGCACTCTTGAGATTTTAGTGGAAGGAGCTGATGTGAAACTTACTACTGGCCGAATAGGGAGATTTTGCTTATGTAATTTGATGAGTGAATATAGTTGCGGACATTGCGGGTTGGTAAGAGTTAGTCTATGTTTAGTATAATCATCTATTAAAACATTAACTTCTTTTAACGCATTTTTTATTTCTAACTGGTATTTTTTCGTTGGATCTTTCTTCAATACGGAATAGTCTTGGGACTCTATAAAGGTGTTTGTTTTTCAAATATAATCCGATTTATTTATAGCAATAACTGTATTTCCTTTATCCGCTTTCGTGAAAATAATTTCATTATCCTGAGGTTTCATTCTGATTGATTTTATTAATTTAGTCTCAACGTTTGACAACTTCTTATTCTTGTTCGACTGATTCTTGATTAACTGTGCCGTTGGATATTTAATATTCTGATCGGTATGTTTTGTTTTAAGCGTTATTTCTGCCTCGATGCCGATTTGTTCTAAACACTTTTGGGACACGGGGGTTCTAATATTATGTTTGAATCCTTTCGATAATAAACTTTGTTCATCTTTCGTAAATTGTGTATCTGTACAATTAACAAATCTATCAAAAAACTTATGGTTAGAGAATTTCGTTTCAGGTCTGACGGAAAACCTGATGAACCTATTCATGAATTTTTATGCCTAACAGATAGGCATAAAAAATTCAGAACATTAACGTATTTAGGCAACCCTGTATCAGAAATCTCGAAGTTTTTATTTGATAGGAATCTAACGATAGCTTTCAAAACCCCGAATACCGTGGGTAGACACATCAGTAATGCGAAAGAGATGAGTTGCGGCACTTGTCCCAAAGTATATGTTGGTCAAACTGGCAGGAATTTCAGACTTAGAATATCTGAACACCAAAAATGCTTTGCAAAAAATAAAACCGATTCTACGTATGCAACACATCTTTTAGAAGAGAACCATGTCTTCGACAACAACTTCAAAATATTGCATACAGAACGTAATTTAGAATAATGAATATAAATATATAAATAAAATAAACATAGATAAATATAATAAATAAAAATATAAATGAATAATAATAGGGTTATAAACTAACCCTGTTAGAAGCCATGAAAATTAATAAGAGGAAGAAATCAAACAGTCTATTAAATTATCAAGTTTCAATAAATAATTCTCCTTTATTAAACTTATTCCAGTAAGAGGCAATCGAAGAAAAGTATCCTAAGGTCATCCCTCACAATTCAGAAGAAATATGTTCTATAGTCATTCCCCTACAAATGAAGAACAAATGAACAAATGACCTAAGAACAGTGTTTTATGGTCATTTTCACGCACTTTAGGATAAATACATGCAGTCCACAATGTCATAGCTCAGTTTATCATCATCTGATGAAGCCACTGTGTTGACGACTCGATATTGTCATGTTTTTGAATTATTTATAGTGAAAATCGAAAAACTACATAGTTTTATTTAAATTATCAACTCGATTCAGATGATACGGAAAAGGACATGGACATTTAACCTCAAATAATAATTTAAAATTAAAACACAATTGTTAATATTGGTGAATTAAGCGGATTACGTTCATGTTGTTGAATAGTTTGATGACTGTAACCTCAACTCTCATGTAAGGAAATAGAGTATATTGTGTTGCAGTTGCTAGTTAAGGTTGTTTTATGTATTTTAGAACACTGATGAAGCAATAAAGTAGATTGCGAAAGCTTGGCAAAGAGAAAGAGTACCACCACAAATACTGAGTCAATAAACTCTTACAACTATAATAAATATATATATATATATATATATATATATATATATATATATATATATATATATATATATATATATATTATATATATATTGGTATATATATATATATATATATATATATATATATATATATGTTATATTGCCTGTTCGAGATAGTTTATTTTGAAGGTTTTTAGCAATAACAGGTTTTTTTCAACATGAAAAAACAATTGATATAAAAAATATAAAATTAATGTGATAGTTTTGAGAAAGTTGTGATATACAACGAAACGTCAACAAAAATAAAGTTTTTCATATTAGAAAAAGCCTGTTATTGCTAAAAACATTCAAAAAATATATAAATATATACGATAAAAGAATTATTCTAAGAATTATATTTAATGCAGGTAAACTAAAATTAAGTAAAAGAAACTTACGTTGAAAACCTACACATTTTTCTATATAACAGCCGTTTACATATGTTTCAAGGTTATTGCCTATCGTCAGAACGGCGTAGTTCAAGTTAAAGATGATAGTACTTGAAGAGATATATAAAAATTAATATATAAAACACGAAACACTGTTTCGTACACGTTTTATACACCCAAAACATATTGGGAAGAGTCAACACAACGTTGCAGACGACAATGAAATACCGTCCGGCTTTTGTGAGACTTTTATAGGATGTTATATAGAAAAATGTGTAGGTTTTCAACGTAAGTTTCTTTTACTTAATTTTAGTTTACCTGCATTAAATATAATTCTTAGAATAATTCTTTTATCGTTAAGATTGTCTGGGATTTCCAGAAGCTATAAAAGTCTCACAAAAGCCGGACGGTATTTCATTGTCGTCTGCAACGTTGTGTTGACTCTTCCCAATATGTTTTGGGTGTATAAAACGTGTACGAAACAGTGTTTCGTGTTTTATATATTAATTTTTTATATATCTCTTCAAGTACTATCATCTTTAACTTGAACTACGCCGTTCTGACGATAGGCAATAACCTTGAAACATATGTAAACGGCTGTTATATAGAAAAATGTGTAGGTTTTCAACGTAAGTTTTTTTACTTAATTTTAGTTTACCTGCATTAAATATAATTCTTAGAATAATTCTTTTATCGTTAAGATTGTCTGGGATTTCCAGAAGCTATAAAAGTCTCACAAAAGCCGGACGGTATTTCATTGTCGTCTGCAACGTTGTGTTGACTCTTCCCAATATGTTTTGGGTGTATAAAACGTGTACGAAACAGTGTTTCGTGTTTTATATATTAATTTTTTATATATCTCTTCAAGTACTATCATCTTTAACTTGAACTACGCCGTTCTGACGATAGGCAATAACCTTGAAACATATGTAAACGGCTGTTATATAGAAAAATGTGTAGGTTTTCAACGTAAGTTTTTTTTACTTAATTTTAGTTTACCTGCATTAAATATAATTCTTAGAATAATTCTTTTATCGTTAAGATTGTCTGGGATTTCCAGAAGCTATAAAAGTCTCACAAAAGCCGGACGGTATTTCATTGTCGTCTGCAACGTTGTGTTGACTCTTCCCAATATGTTTTGGGTGTATAAAACGTGTACGAAACAGTGTTTCGTGTTTTATATATTAATTTTTTATATATCTCTTCAAGTACTATCATCTTTAACTTGAACTACGCCGTTCTGACGATAGGCAATAACCTTGAAACATATGTAAACGGCTGTTATATAGAAAAATGTGTAGGTTTTCAACGTAAGTTTTTTTTACTTAATTTTAGTTTACCTGCATTAAATATAATTCTTAGAATAATTCTTTTATCGTTAAGATTGTCTGGGATTTCCAGAAGCTATAAAAGTCTCACAAAAGCCGGACGGTATTTCATTGTCGTCTGCAACGTTGTGTTGACTCTTCCCAATATGTTTTGGGTGTATAAAACGTGTACGAAACAGTGTTTCGTGTTTTATATATTAATTTTTTATATATCTCTTCAAGTACTATCATCTTTAACTTGAACTACGCCGTTCTGACGATAGGCAATAACCTTGAAACATATGTAAACGGCTGTTATATAGAAAAATGTGTAGGTTTTCAACGTAAGTTTCTTTTACTTAATTTTAGTTTACCTGCATTAAATATAATTCTTAGAATAATTCTTTTATCGTTAAGATTGTCTGGGATTTCCAGAAGCTATAAAAGTCTCACAAAAGCCGGACGGTATTTCATTGTCGTCTGCAACGTTGTGTTGACTCTTCCCAATATGTTTTGGGTGTATAAAACGTGTACGAAACAGTGTTTCGTGTTTTATATATTAATTTTTTATATATCTCTTCAAGTACTATCATCTTTAACTTGAACTACGCCGTTCTGACGATAGGCAATAACCTTGAAACATATGTAAACGGCTGTTATATAGAAAAATGTGTAGGTTTTCAACGTAAGTTTTTTTACTTAATTTTAGTTTACCTGCATTAAATATAATTCTTAGAATAATTCTTTTATCGTTAAGATTATCTGGGATTTCAGAAGCTATAAAAGTCTCACAAAAGCCGGACGGTATTTCATTGTCGTCTGCAACGTTGTGTTGACTCTTCCCAATATGTTTTGGGTGTATAAAACGTGTACGAAACAGTGTTTCGTGTTTTATATATTAATTTTTATATATCTCTTCAAGTACTATCATCTTTAACTTGAACTACGCCGTTCTGACGATAGGCAATAACCTTGAAACATATGTAAACGGCTGTTATATAGAAAAATGTGTAGGTTTTCAACGTAAGTTTCTTTTACTTAATTTTAGTTTACCTGCATTAAATATAATTCTTAGAATAATTCTTTTATCGTTAAGATTGTCTGGGATTTCCAGAAGCTATAAAAGTCTCACAAAAGCCGGACGGTATTTCATTGTCGTCTGCAACGTTGTGTTGACTCTTCCCAATATGTTTTGGGTGTATAAAACGTGTACGAAACAGTGTTTCGTGTTTTATATATTAATTTTTTATATATCTCTTCAAGTACTATCATCTTTAACTTGAACTACGCCGTTCTGACGATAGGCAATAACCTTGAAACATATGTAAACGGCTGTTATATAGAAAAATGTGTAGGTTTTCAACGTAAGTTTCTTTTACTTAATATAAATATATATACATATATATATATTATATATATATATATATATATATATATATATATATATATATATATATATATATATATATATATATATATATATATATATATATATATATATATATATATATATATATATATATATATATATATATATATATATATATATATATACAATTATACATGTACATGTACAAATATAATTATGTGAATACGATCTCGCCTTCAAAAAAAGTTTTTTCGTTGATTTCCTTCAAAAGTTGAAGCAGCAGTTTCACTTCATTCAAAAGAGCTCTCACAGTGAAAACTTTTTCCCACAACGAAAAATTAAAGAAATTTCGCATAACATTCGAATATATCTCACTAGCGAGAAAGAAAGGAATAAAATTTAATATGCTCCAGGGTAGTAAATCCATAAAATTCCTCTTAGGCTTCTCAGATGTGTAAAAGGATTGCGGAAATAAACTAAGAAATGTTGAAAGAGCTGTAAAACGAACATTTGTCAGAGTTTTACAAAATTGCAGTTTCAGTGACAAAGTAAAGTGAAATAGTTTATTGGAGAGCCAATTCATCTGTTTGGGGTTATGGTGAAATATATAGTTTTACTCCATTTTTTATTTCCGGAAAAAATATGTGAGTTATACATTTTAAAAATTTATTGAGAAAATAAAAATAATCGTTTGTGTTTACAATAGTTGTAATTTCATGATTGAAGTTTAGACGAACGTTACAAATGAAGAGTAAGTGTTGATGAAACAATGTTAAATTCGTACAATACTATATACAACAAACCACGTTACTAAATTTCAAAAGTAAGGTATCAATATAATTTTGTAACGAAGATTTTTCCTTCCGAAAAAAAATCGTAGGAAAAACGTAATACGTTTGTGTACGTAACGTAAACAAATATACAATTAAAAGTGCACTCTGAGGTAGGTGAACTACTCATCGTTAAACAAAAAGCTGATGCAATATTAGGTCATTTTTCCACCTAAAAACTTTTGACCTGACCGCTCTAAAATAGTTTCGGTTAGCCCAGTTTAAAAAAAGGCGGGAATGTTGATCCAGCTAACTGTTGTCCAATCATGGAATATTTTGGTTGGTGCAGTGTCTGACTTCCTCAAGGGTATTTTGTTATTGCTGGAGAAGAGCATGGCTTGCATAGAAAGATCTACTGCCACAGATCTAATTACCTGTATGAACAAATATATATAAAATATGATATATAAAAAGATGAGAAATAGTATTACTTATAAAATTAGGGATGCTGAGAGGGTGAACTTTAATAGGGATGTTCGAGACAAGGCTCGGGTCATGATGTTTGGAGGAATCTTAAGAGTTTATTACCGGGCAAAGATGGGGATGTTGCTGAGGAAATTGCTGAGGAATTCAATTGTTACTTCGTGAGAAGCATTATTGATATAACCAAGACAATAAGGAAGTACTATACTTATGAACGATATCTAGACAACATTGAAACTTATGAAGAATTTTCAAAATTTGATCACACTTGACATGAAAAATATGAAACAGATTGTTGCTTCCTTGAAGAGTACCTGCGGTCAAGATGATGGTGTTAATACCGCGGTTGTGAAGGATGTCTTTCGAGTGGTGGAAAATAGACTTCTGGATCTGGTTAACACTTCGTTAAAGTACGGGGGTTTCCTCAACAATGGAAGACGTCTTCAGTGGTACCAATTCAAAAAGTTAATGGTACATTTTGTGCGAAGAGTTCCGTGGTATAAATATTTTACCGGTTTTTGAAAAAGGTCTTGAAATCTCAGTAAAAAAGTAACAGTTGTTGAAATTTTGTGGTAAACATAACATTCTGAATAGTGGACAATCGGGGTTTCGTGAGTTCCACTCCTGTGAAAGTTCCATTTTGAATAATTGTGATAAGTCGATGAAGGATATTGACAAAGGTAAAATGATTTTGGTGGTATTTCTTGACTTTCAAAAGGCATTTGAAACTGTTGATAGAAAACTATTATTAAAAAAACTAGAAAAGATGGGTCTTGCGGAAATGTACTTAGATGGTTTGAATCGTATTTAAACGGTAGAGATCAAAAAATAAAATTTGGAAATTTCTTACCCTCGAGCAAAATAAATGACCAGGGGTTTCACAGGGCGCGGTGTTGGGGCAATTGCTATTTTTGTTTTATGTAAATGATTTTTTAAATATGTGTTGAATTGTGAAATATCGTTTTTTGCTGATGATACAATGAATTTTATTTCTGGAGATAATGTAGATCATATGCTTAAATTAATCAATGATGATTTGGATAGACTTTTCTTTTGGTTGTGTAATAATAATCTCAAAGTCAATATTAAAAAATCGAAATTTATGTTAATAGGTAGCAGGATTTTCGTGTTGAGAAATTCAATTCTACATTAATAAACAAGTCTACATTCAGCAGAGGGCTCCGTCTATACAATGACTTGACAACAAATTTGAAATATTGTGATGATTATAGAAAATTCAAAAGATTATTAGTAACATATATTTTAACGAAATGTTTCGATTAAGATTGAGTATTGAGTGGATGTAATAATCTTGTTTGTTATCAATAACTTATACCTAAATAAAGTTATCATCATTATTATTATTATTATTATTATTATTATTATCATTATTATTATTATAAGCATTATTATTATTATCATTATTTTTATTATTATTATTATTATTATTATTATTATTATTATTATTATCATTATTATTATTATAACAGGTTAACTAACGCTGGCCGTTAATGAAAACACTCAAACAGGGGTAATGAACCTTTGTCTTGCGAAGGCTTTTTTTTAGATTTCTACAAGTGAGGTTACGACAAATCATGTGGAAATTTGCTGATATGGAGTGAAGTTTATTTCTCATGAAAAATTGTCCGTAAGGGCAGATAAGACCTTTTGAAATGCCTTGTCTGCCCTGTTGTTGTTTTGGGTGGAATCCAGAGGGTTCAGTTCTGGATCCACTTCTGTTTCTGATATATACGAGCGATCTGCTTCGTCATATAAGGAGCAAAAGAGTGTTTTGCGCTGATGATACGAACGTGTACCGAAATCCTGAACAGGAACATGAAATCGTACAGACAATTTTGAAAATAACAACGTAGTATTGTTCTGATTGGCTATTTCATGTCAGTTTCATGTGGTGTATTACTGATTTTTACAGTGATATCACATTTGACATGGTAAGAACAGGTATTGAAAATATTTAAACGCACTTGCTCAGATCGGAAACTACTCAGATGGTACTTTTTGAACACATCTTTTCAATTTTCGATTCGGCTCTATGAAACATATATTCGACTCATCCTCTAATACGAGGGCGTAGCTTGTTGTCCAGTATTACTTTGAAGCACGTTTCAATTATACGAAATATTTCTCTTCAATGAGGATTCCCGTCTAAGACGTTATGAACTAAGATAAGAAAAAGCAAGAAGCTACCTATGAGCAAGATAACCTTTCACTATTAGTGGAGTGTTCAAATCTTTGGACGGAACTGCTGATCTGGTATTTTCTATATACTAGTATTTTCATAAACAAAATTTAAAATAATGGTTTTCTCAGTTTCAGGGTTCTTATAGTTCAAACACCAATATTATCCTTAATAATTATTTTTATATAGAATACAATAATTAAATATAAACTTAAATTCAAACACTTAAATTTATGATTTACATTTAATTGACTACATAGCATGACGCGTTTCGTCGTTACAAACGACTTCTTCAGATGCTAACAGAATACTGCCAATAAAGTGTAAATCATAAGTGCCAGTGTTTGAATTTAAGTTTATATTCAATTATAATGGATTTACATCAAGTAAACGCCGACACTATTGAATATTCAAAAGAAGCTGATAACAGCTTTTTGGCACGATAGTGTTTCAAGCTGTTACGTAAAAGTGCTACTAACACGTAGAATATATGGTTTTTAATAACATGCCTGAAGAAATAATTTTCCCCAAATACATCAAACTAAGAACAGATAACACCAGTAGTTCGGCAAGTAGAGGCACCTACAAGAAATGAAAACGTGGATCAAAGAAGAATGCAAAATACAGTACAATCAAGAAGTAGTTTGTAAAGACGAAACGCGTCATGCTATGTAGTCAATAAAGTGTAAATAATTTTTAATATTTAATATTAATAATTAATTACAATAATTAATTATTGTTATTTTTAAATATTTATTATAAGTTTATATTCTATTATAATGGATTTACATCAAGTAAACGCCAACAATATTGAATACAATAACTTAAGGGATAAAGGTATTATGTTTTATCCTTAGCCGTCACTGCTAAGTTTCTGATATTAAAAGCAGAGGAATGACTTTTTCGAATTTTTTTCTGAGATACGGTAACGTATCTAATGAATATTCATTTTTCTTAGATAGGTTATGTAGCAAATTCATTCAAAATTTTAATCGTTCACCATCGCCCTCCCAAATTTTTTGCGTGTGTGTTCTAATTCAACTCTCCCAACTAATTACATATCCTGGTAAAGTTTTATGGAACAATCCCCAAGCGTGGTCCGTTTTTATGATAACACATAACCGATGAATTAGCTCGGTACCTGTCATAAATTAGGGCAAGTTCGCAGTTAGGAACGCGGGTCGGCGGGATTGTTCCCGAGATATTGCTCGATAATGCGCCTAGAGAGGCTTCTGTACCACCTCGAGTGGGGCAAAAACATGAACGCACGGCCCAAAGGCATGATTAATAACTATTAATTAGACGGATATACTACGTTCAATCGCCCTGAGTCGCCGGTTTCGACTTGACCTAATTCATAACGACGAATATTAATCATATTTTGCGTATTCATAGCATTTCGATGCGGTCTTGCTTAGTTATGATAAGTTCAATTGGCAGAAAAATGCAGCTTCGTGTCTGATCAATATTTCACGAAAGTACGCATCTTCGTGAAATAAACTGTCAGCAGTTGTACGCGATAACATACCTTAATATCAAAAATTTATCATATTCACTAAGGAATAAAATTGATAATTACTTATTCTTCAATGATAATCTTTTATAAATAAAGACTGCTTCCAGAATGCAAGATGACTCACGAATATTTTCATATTTATCATTTCATATTTATTCTGACATTAAACTTCCCCAATTTTCATGAATTGATGGTTTGTGATTAGATAAGGGAACGAAAGCGCCTTCCTGGGAGACTGTGATCAATTCTCTTAATACGAAGAGTTGATGCGGAAGCTTCCTGTCCTTTTCTTTCCAACTTCAAGTTTCTTCAAACTGCGATTACTGATCCAATGAGGGCTGAGAGGTTGGAAAACGTGTCAGTACTTGGTTCTCGTATATGAAACGTACCACAAAGTTCATCCATTACATATACATACATTTTTTTTCTGGTCTTTTGTAATTCAACCTAGAATTTAACATCCCAAGCAATAACATACTGAAAATAAGGAAGAATTCTTACTTAAGCAAAGCCGGAAACTGACCACATAGTAAAACGCGGTGACGTTGTTGTTTTGACAGAAAATTGGTTCGGTTGACAACTCTTTTGGACTCTCATCCTTGAAATTCAACAATTTTATCAGCCAATTCAGCAGATTGTTCTGTAGTAGGTATTATTGTGAATATAAAGCTTTTAGATTGTCCACAAAAACGAAATATGCATAACTGGTTGATATTCTGATGAAGAACACAGCATAGGACCGAAATATAGATGTAAATCGACAAGTGTTGTCATTGAACTACCCAGCTTCATCTTTTCCGAGAAACCACCCTTTTATTCAGTAATTCAGAATAAAGAGCAATACTTCTTATTTACTAGTATTGTATATATATATATATATATATATATATATATATATATATATATATATATATATATATATATATATATATATATATATATATATAAGGAAATGAAATTTTTTTGTGCTTATGACACTGAAGAAATATTTAAGAAAATGGAACACTAGATCATTCATTCGAAATATTCAAATTAATCAAGAGAATGTTATAGTAGAGCTAGGTATGTGAACGTGTACAATGTGATGTCTCCATCATCCTTCAAGGGATAAATGTTAGAGAAATATTGAAATCAATGCCACACATGATGGAAGTGCGAGACATATGTTTCGTTCTGCAAGGAAGTCGTCAGTCGCACCACATCCATCGAAGTGAGGCACCGATTTCAACCTCTAATCATCTTCTTGTGACTCCAAGTCACAAGAAGTTGCTTGACGGCAAGATATTAAAAATATCGCCGAATAAGCCCCTTAAATACGGGAATAAACGCGAGCGTACTACTATCGCAACCTATTGACATTTGAAAACATGGTATGATGATATTTGTCAAATAGACATTGCAATTTAGTAGATACCTACGGGTATAGATGATCTTTGAAATTTCGATGCTTGGTTTGTCTGTAATCTGAGAAATGTTTTCTACTGATTCCTATAGATGGAATTGTGGAGTATTCATTACTCTACTGTCTTCCACTTGGAGTCACAAGAAGATGCTTGGAGGTTGAAATCGTTGCCTAACTTCGATGGACGTGGTGCGACTGACAAGTTCCTTGCAGAACGAAACATATATGTCTCGCACTTCCATCAGGTGTGGCATCGATTTCAATATTTCTCCTTTTTTTTTTTTTTCACATTTATCCCTTGAAGGATAATGGAGACATCACGTCGTACACGTTCACATATCTAGCTTCACTATAACATCCTCTTGGTTAATTTGAATTTTTGAAATGAATGTTCTAGTGTTCATTTTCTTAAAGATTTATATATATATATATATATATATATATATATATATATATTTCTTTAAAAATTTATTTATTTTATTATTTTTTTTATTTCATTTTTCATATTAACAGTAGCCTGTCATTGCTGATATTCGAAATATATATATATATATATATATATATATATATATATATATATATATATATATATATATATTATACCAATTCGACGTTTCAAAAATGATATGCGACATTTGTTGATTTGTTTTTTTCGAAAATTGACATTCTACAAGTACCTGCTCGTTCAGATGCTATCCAATATTTTCCATCATATTTCCTATTATTGTACTGGCCGCTTGCAGACATGAAAGCAAGATTGTGGCGTCCTCTGATATATAGCGGTATTTCTCAAGTTGATGTATAATAGTGAAATATTATATATATTCTTTGCAATAAATATCTGAGAGAGAAATATGTTGTGACCTGATATTAATAACAAAAGTGAGGCTTAGTAAAGAAAAGGGATATTGGAAATATTGAGATATTTATTGGGTAATAAATTGGAGTTTGAAATAAACGCCAAAAATAAGCAATGCACCGAAAATTCTCATTTTTCGTTGGTGCAATATATGCTCTTGATTAATTATCAAACTTCGTCATTTAAACTAGTAAAGTGTCCTAATAACATGTATTTATTAAATATAAATTCCTATGATGTATTTGAAGTATTGTGGAATTTTGATATAATTATTCAGTAGAAAAAAATATCTTGTTTATTCATTGTGGGAAAATTATTGAGAAATAATGTCCGTTTTTCGAAAAGAAGGATTTCACCTGCCAAGAACTTACAGACCATGCAAAAGCTTGATAAAATTTAAACTCTAGGAACAAACAGGTTGTATTATCACTTGTATTCTATAATTGGAAATATATTTTGAGGAATAAGTTCATTACTAAAAGAGTCAATATATCTCATTTTCATGAGTTTGATAAAACTCTTTTATCAAACTCTTGGGTAAGTAGCTAAAAACTGAATTTGTACAATTTTGATTCAATTTATTCAAGTGTTAATGGTTCAATTCTCATGTACATTCGCGATCTCAAAAAGTTAAGTTCAATGGTATACTTTCAGGCAGCATTGAAGTTTATTTTGGCGTACCTCAGGGTACTGTTTTCGATCCACTGCCTTTCTGCTTATACATTCATGATATTTTTGCATGTAAAAAAATGCTCTATACAATTGTTCGCAGATTATACAATGATTGATGTTAGTGGTAAAATATCCAGACTATGATAGAGTGGATCAATAGAGACTTGACAGCAATAAATAAATTGCTAAGCGATGACAGTTTATCACCGAATTTAACAAAGTCTGAGTTTATAGTTTTTGGTACAAGTAAGATTCTTAAGGTAAATAATAACGAAAATATAAATATTAAAATTGAAAACCAGAACAGTGGAAGGGTAAAACTTGTTAAATACTTATGTGAGATGAGAAATTGAGTTTCAATGATCATGTCGACTTCATATCGTCTAGAATATCCAAGAAAATCCACTTTCTGAAAAGAATTGGAAAACATCTGACTACATATTGATCTTCAACTAATTATTGATCTTTAAGTCAATAATAATGCCGCACTTTGAATATTGTTCCACTCTGTTATTGGGATTGAGTAAAGAAAAACCAGCTACAAAAGTTACAGAATAGAGGTATGCGAACAATTTTGAAATATTATAGATATACTCCAATCAAAAGCATGATAAATTGTTTAGAACTAATGTCAGTTAAACAGAGAATACTTTTTGCTATATATATATATATATATATATATATATATATATATATATATATATATATATATATATATATATATATATATATATATATATATATATATATATATATATATATATATATATATATATATATATATATATATATATATATATATATATTTATATTTGAAGTTAAAAACAAATTGTTCCCATATAGAGTAATAAAAATTGTATCATGTGTCAGTGATGTGCATAGTTATAATACAAGAAATGCTGTCAATTTCTACATGCAAGTTTGTAAGCTTTCTCAACATAGGAATAGTATATTTTATGAAGGATTCAACGCATTTAATAATTGCCAGCTCCATAAAAACAATTAGTGACTTCAAGATATTCAAGCGTAAATTAGCTAAGCTCGTTTTAAACATATAATTGTAAATAATATGTTTTGAACCTAAATGTATATATGATTTTGTAATAGCTATTGCTAAATAAATATTATTATTATTATTGTTTGTAATTTAAAGGTATATTCAAAAATGTTTCACCAAGTTCTATGCGAGAAGTCAATCGATGAGACCTGTTTTAATTCTGTTGAGATTGGCGTGGAAAGTGTAATCAGCGGAATCTCGGTACTATAAATTAATTAATTTCAAGGGTACTCTGAGAGGATATCCCATTTAAAACCTATTGAAAAAAATGATTTCAATAGAACAATTCAAAATCTGTCAAGGTACTGCTCAAAACGAATATTATTGTGGTCTCACAATACTCTAACACACTTTAACAAAATCAGTTGAATCAATTTTTGACAATTGCTCGGCTGCTCTCGAATGTGTCTTGTGAATCTAACTATTTCTTTTGGAATTAGAGGACTACTTTTTACTACAACAGGCTTTCAACAATATCGCAGCAAACGTTGTGCCAGACATTTGAAACAAAATTGATGAATTAACATAATCAAATACGTAATTGATGAACATGTTTCCTGTAAAAATTCGAAAATCAAGAATGTATGATAAAACTAACGAACAAGATCTCGTTTCTGTTAATGAGCGAAAATGAAACATATGCTGCAGCGGTGGATCTAGTTAACCATTCCGACCGACGCCAGATTCAAGGCGTCACGTGTTACCGACGCCCCTGACAAATGGAAGGTTGGACGAGTAGATTGCTCCAAAGCGGACCAGGAGAAGCCACACTTCAATGATTTTCCCGCCTCACGAGCGGTGAGCTACATCACACGTTTAATGGATTCTTACGGAACACTTACGTTTCTGACAACATGATTTACATCTCTTATTACCTTAATGCTTTTATGCACTTCAGACTTTACACTGACAAAAATTTTCGTTTCTTGTTGCTGAAGTAATGAGTAGAATGGTGGGTGCTGTGGATAAATATTATTTTGGATTAAATCCTCTGAAAAGAGAATCCCGCTGGTAGGAAAATTTGATATTTCTTCTTCGAGGAGAACACAGAACATAATCAGGAAAAAAAAACTTTTTATATTGAAATATATCAATTTGAGTTCTTCGCATAAATTTTTCATTTCTCAGTTACTAGACTACTATAACTAGAATTTTTGCTTCAATATGCTTATGATTTGCTATTATTTCTATTTTGATATTCTCGTTTTTAATAATTATAATAATAATGTATAAGTTTATTTAGCATGAAGCTATTACATACAAATTCAATATTAATATTTATCCACTATAATATAATAGTTCGATATATGAATAATTTCAAAGATCTTCTAAAACTTCTCACTGAAATGCAATTTCTTATATCAGCAGGTAATTTGTTTAACATTCTTATTCCCTCATTTATTGTGGATCTATGCATTAAACCTAAATTATGTGTCTCTACAAAAAAGTCATCTTTATGGCGAGTGTCATGCCCATGAATCTCATTCACGTATCTCAAATTTTCAACCAAATAATTTGGCAACAACTTGTTCTTCATTTTGTAGATGTACTCCAATGTCCTGAAAGTTATCCTCTGTTTTACGCTCATCAAACTCAATATTTCCAACATTAACTTAACGGGTGTTCTCTTTTTACATTTTAATATTATTCTCATTCCTCTGTTCATAATTTTCTGGAGGTCACTGATAGATGCTTTTTTAAGATTGAATAACAGAGATGTACAATAGTCAATATGCGGCAAAACAATTGTTTTGAACAATAATAATCTTGTATTCATATTCAATCTATTACTTAGTCTAGCCATAAAGTGCACTTTTTTTGACATCTTATTGGCCATGTAATCAGTATGCAAATTGAAGTTAAGATTTTCATCTAACATCATACCTAAATATTTCATACTATGTACTCTTTCTATATAATTATCATCTATCTTAATTTTAATATCTTGTGGACACAAGACAAGTTTTTCTAGAAACTTCAGTTTGTAAATCTGAAAATAGGTCTTATAGCCTTTTGAACATCTTCCGGTATGAAACTTCTTCATATCTTAATAGATTTCAATAACCATTTTCTCGCATCAAAGCAAGATTTCACATTCAATTTGTTCGAATATGGGGATTGTATTCAATACTTTTAGAAGCCAGGAAAATTGAATTGGGGTGTTTACAAGATTGATAATTGATGATGCCGATACTTGGAGAAAATTAATATCCATAATAAAACAATATTTAGAATTTTCTCATAATTCAATATAAAATACGCATGACGACGTTTCGAAATACTACTTCTTTATCGAATGCTGGATAATACTGAGTCTATTTCCCGCTACTTTCAATACATCTACAATAACTCTTGTTGATATTCTATCAAACGTACCACCAGAACTCTTCAAATTTCTAGTTATTTTATTCGAGTAACTCATTTCAATTTTCACAAATGCTGAAAGTTCTAATTTGAATTTAATATTCTCAAGTGCCTGTGCACTTGAAAATATGGAATTCTCATGTGCTTCATGAGCATTGCATTTTCATGAACTTCATGTGTTGGATGAATACCATTGACAATTTCTTCAATGCTGTCAAGAAAATACACATTGAAAGTATTCGTCTCACGAACATCCGTAATAAACTTGCCATTGGACATTATTTCCTTCACATGGGAAGACTTAACAGGAAGAACAGTTTTCAAATTTTTCCACAAAAGATCCCGGAATTGTGCCCATTATTATCCAAAATATTGACCAAATAATCAGAATTTTTAGCCTTTCGCATCATGGTAACCACTTCATTTCGAAGATCTTTGAATTCATCCCAGTGTGATGATTCATTTAGTTATCACGGCTCTTTTATATTTAATATCTCTTTCCTTCATTTTGTTCAAAACATCTTTGTTAAACCACTTATTATCTTCATGCTTTGCAAAAAGTAAATGTATTCTTATAGTTTTTACCTCAATGTGTACTCCATTTGCTACAATATTGTATTTATACTACCTATCAAATTATCAGACATTAAAAAAAACCGCATCAAAATCCGTTTATATCTACTACATTATTATTCTCACTCTTTTGTTCACAAACCGTAATGTATTCTGCATTACTTCAGAGCTATATCTTAACTTCGCTATAGAGACCCTTCTACTACCGCCCTCGTTATCTAAGGTGGACAACGATATTATTGAGTGATCTCCAATTTTGGGTGTGGAATGCACATCAAATTTCAAATATTTATTGTTAGAAATGACATAATCTATCATAGTTCTGCTGTTCTTTGTTACCCTTGTATATACATCAATCAATTGATGCAAACCTTTACTTTGGATCAAATTTTTACACCTATTAACATAATATGTCTTATCTTTGTAATTATAAATAAAATCACCCATTATAATTTGTTCTCCATCGAGCGCCACCAATCTATCCAGATAGTCATCGAAATCGTTTATGAAAGCTGCATCACTGCCTGACGGTGATCAATACAAACAAGTCAAAATCAACTTCTCTCTGTTCAAACTAAATGACACCGTTTTATCCAGTTTCGTTAACATCACAAAAGGCTGAGTCAGTTTGCTGTTACTATACCTACAAACTGAATTTGTATACTAATATCATAATAATAATGAATTTCCATCAAATACTTCTTATACAAATTTCAAGAAAGCAGATATTTGGTACGTGAAAGTCAGGTATTTCAATCTATTTTGTATCACTTCGATAGGACATTGAACTATTTTTCGATTGATAATTTTCGGTAAATCAAAATTCTCTCAATTCATATTTTTTTAGAAAGAGTTCTCAGTTCTACAATGTATCAAAATCAATTGTACATCTGAGTTCGTCAAATTGGAAACTCACAAGACTTCAGCTGCTCGAAAATGTGTCATTGAAAAAGGGTTAAGAGTGGATGATAAAAAGGAGAAATTTCATGCAATAAACAGATATTTTCAGGATTTATATTGAAATAATACACAAAATATCACCGTTTGTATAACATCGCATTGAATGATCTTTTTTCGTCATTTGATGAAAAAACATAGGGACAGCTAGTGTCATCGATCTGCGTTAGAAATTCATAATGAAAATATCGATGGAAATCCTTCATTATATCTCTAATGAAGAATTTTTATCAGATAGATGTCAGATTTACGAAAGACAAAATAAGAATAGGTCTATTTACATTGAATCTTTTGTTCAGTACATGACAATATAAAATCAATATTTCGTACCAAAATAATATGCCAAATAGGTTTCTGTTCGTGAAAGTACTGGAGAAGGAGATGCGAACATTACCAAAGTGTCTTCAATTATTGGTATTCAATAGTGTTGGCCTTTACTTGATATATATCCATTATAATTGAATATAAACTAAAATTCAAACACTTGAACTCATGATTTACACTTTATTGACTACATAGCATGACGCGTTCCGTTACAAACGACTTCTTCAGACCCTAACATAATAATGTTTATAAGATTAACAATATGTTATTATCTTAGCATTATTATGTTAGCATCTGAAGAAGTCGTTCGTAACGACGAAACGCGTCATGCGTTTTGTTGACAATAAAGGGTAAATTATAAGTTCAAGTGTTTGAATTTAAGTTTATATTCAATTATAATGGATTTACATCAAGTAAACGCCAACACTGTTAAATATTTGAAAGAAGCTGATAACAGCTTTTTGCACGATGTTACTTTAAGCTGTTACTTAAAAGTGCTATCAACACGTAGAATATATGGTTTTTAACAACATGTCTGAAGAAAGAAGTGTTCCCCAAATACATCAAACTAAGAACAGATAACACAGTTCGGCAATAGTTCGGCAGATAACACAGGGGCCATATAAGGAATGAAAATGTGGGTCAATGAAGACTGCAAAATACACTAAATTATTCTGTTAGCATATGAAGAAGTCATATTCAATTCAATTATTGGAAAAATTATTCGAATTTTCAACTATTCAGTACTTCTTTAGGTGAAAAAATTCACCTCACGAATAAAAATTAGTAAATTTGTATATCTCAGAGTGAAATCACACAAATTTATCAAAACAATATCAATACAATCCTGCGTTCATCAATATAACAGAAAACAACGAGTAACATTTCAACTGCTTTCCACAATTTAAATGTAAAATCGCCCAATTGCTCCGCTTTATATCTATTTCCAAAAATACATTTTCAAAACAAGAATTCCCGACGTGCATTAGAGATAAAATTCCGATTAATGCTAAATCTTGAACGTTTCGTTAAAATTTTAAATCCTTGCAATAATATATAATAAGCAACAACAGAATACCAGTATTCAATCGAAATAATCAACTGCACATGAGCATACGAGTCTCATTATTAGTCGAAACGTGACATTAAATTATATGATATTAATTGAATTTTAAAAAATCAAATAAAGAAAAAAAAATTTGACACAAAAAAACACACAAAAATACAAGTGTCGTAAAATGTTCAACAGCCAACTATTTATTCGACTGTATCCCGAATCAATTAACATTTATCACTTCCCCATTATTACAACACCGCGGAAAGACCCAAGCTAGGCAAATTCAGGTCCGCAATATTAGTGCCGACGTGTCGGTTCGACTTCAAAGGCTTAATTCAATTAACGTAGTAGTCCCCTTAATTAATTAACTAGCGTGCACATTTTGATTAGCCCGTCACTTCATAAATATTCAAACAAACCGAATAATGCCCTGTGACGTACGGTTCACAATCAAACTAATGAAGCCGATAGCCGATGTGTTTTACGTCCTGTTATTTGCAGTTACATTATTGGCCTGACGATTGGTCGAATTTGACTGCCTCTGATTGCCAACGAGCAAATATCCCTCAATATGTATTCGGGTGAATTTTCATAAACGGTTTTTTATGCGGCTTGTCAAGGGTCCTATACATTCTACAGATCTGCATTGGCATAATAATTGTGATACTCATATTCTAATACTTGAAATTACACAATCAAACATAAGTCTTACTCCATAGCTGTACAACTCAGGGTTGCTCTTGATTGTTAGTGCTACCCTCCTCCATTATAGCAGATTTTTCAACATTGCTAGGCCATATTTTTTCCACATAGGCCTAACCAAGGGCTATTTGCTTTGATGGCATCAGGCCTTCATTGTTGGTGTCTAATTTGTCTTGGCTGGGATGTTTTCGGATACAGCTGATCCTTGAAGCATTCCTGCTGTTATCTACTGCACAGTATCTTTATTAAACCTAAGTATTCTACTCAGTGCTCTAGCGATACTACATGATGTAATATTTTAAAAATCATGGAAATAACCTCACTTATATGAAAACTCTCATATATTCGATAATAATAATAATAATATTCATTAATCCTTCAAGACATTTGACAAATGTATAGGATTAATCAATACAGAAAAGTGTGGATACAACAAATAAAAATGTGGATATAAAATAAAATATTTACAGACAATATTTAACAATGCAAATATATCTGAGTAGATCAAGAAACAATATTATGTCAAACCACACGAAAAACATAATGAATCTGTCGAAATACAGTGAAGTCGTTAATTTATTTCCAATCAACACTTGAAATAACCATAATTTCGATCACTTCAAAACAATCATGCAACATTTGAAATAAATCATATGTGAACTGTTAAAAACAATGCCTGAGCTAATAACTAACATATGCTGTTGAATATTTCTCTTCACTGAAAGCAATCCTTTGAGGATAAATATCAATTGGATACCATTGCAAAGTAGTACAATGAGGTTTTGCAGATCTGAAATTATTCTGATGTTGATCTATTTGGTTTTGAATCGAAAATAGAATCTAACAAGTCTGAAGAACATTCTATTCATTTCAATGGTGAAAAAACTGTCTTTAGGAATATACGCTGGCATTTTGGTTCAGCTGTAGATGAAGCTTATGGTATTTTTTCATATAACCTCATTAAGTACATCATTTCTATAATTTACATGTTTGTTGCTCTGTGGTAGTCTCATCATTAAGAGAATCCTTTGGCTTCGTATCACAGGCCATGTTTTCCATATGGATGAATCAAGAATTGAGATCTTTCTGATTTTAATTTATGCTTACTTGCATTGCAAAGTAGTACAATGAGGTTTTGCAGATCTGAAATTATTCTGTTGTTGATCTATTTGGTTTTGAATCGAAAATAGAATCTAACAAGTCTGAAGAACATTCTATTCATTTCAATGGTGAAAAAACTGTCTTTAGGAATATACGCTGGCATTTTGGTTCAGCTGTAGATGAAGCTTATGGTATTTTTTCATATAACCTCATTAAGTACATCATTTCTATAATTTACATGTTTGTTGCTCTGTGGAAGTCTCATCATTAAGAGAATCCTTTGGCTTCGTATCACAGGCCATGTTTTCCATATGGATGAATCAAGAATTGAGATCTTTCTGATTTTAATTTATGCTCAGATATTATTCAAACAATGTGTCAAATGCGAGTATCCAGTGGCTGAATTTCTTCCGTCTTTTTGTTGTGAATATGCGATTCAACTTATCAATTGGGAAAATAATTCGATGAAGTCAAATGAAATGGACCAGTTGACAGTTAACTACAAATGGAAAAGTTTCTTTGGAACTCACATCGTTGACTGTTACGCAATATATTCGCAAAAAATTAACAGGATACAAAATCTTACACAAAATTTGAATTATTAGTTTTTTGCATGTATACAATGACATGAAGATAGTCAACCATTTTCTGGATCATCCATACTCATCGCCATAATTTCTTGAATCATTTATCTTTCACTATTCAAAGGTATATCAAACGGAAGTACAGAGGTGTTTCTTTAGTTCAACAATATTTTTGAAACAAATTAATAAAATGAATTTTTCAACAGAAAGTTGAAAAACTGACCCAAAAACAACCAAAAAAATTTCAAAATGATCCTCTATTTCAGAGAACGAGTGACCGAATTAAAGCTTTCTTGACTCCAAAGGAAAACGAATTAAATCCAAATAGGAAGTTATTATAGAATATTAATGAATGAATCGTTTTAGCATTATTCATTTCACATATGAACATCAAGTTGACGGAAATATTTGAATATGTATTTGTTAATTCAGATTCACGTACTTATATAAATTGAGATCAATATCTTTCGAATGATCCAGAATAAAGCACGAATGACAACATCGCATAATTATACTCCCCACGCGTTTTGTTAAAAATACAAAAATAAATTATTATTATCCTCTTACACTTGTAAGTTTACTTAAGCCAAGAACCTGAGGAAGTATTTTAAGCCCTAGTTAGCAATTATAGTAGGTAGGTACATAATGACTTCACAGTTTAGAGAATAGATAATTCACTTCATTAGCTCAAGATATCTTCTTCCAATTACAAGCAAACTCTGATCAAACTTCCATATCCGGAACGAAAATGGATTATATCAGATTCGGAAATAATTCGGCTCGAAGTCGAGCTATCCGATAATGTTATAAATTATAATATATGATGAAACTGACTTCATCTGAATGATTAGCCTTTTTTCTTCTTCATTTTGAACGAACACGATTGATTATACACAATTTCTACTAAAAGTAGTTTGTTCAATGCGATTTTGATTATCAAAATTACATTTTTGGTTGTGGATTTTTCGAAAATGAAATCATAAGTCAAAAATTCATATAAAATGGTACAACCCAGAAATTATGTTCGATCTACATTCTTTTTCTCTGTCTCTAAGAGTATATTGTAAGTTCTGTTCGATGCTTTTGAGCTAGTTAATTGTTTAAAATTTTTTACAGGTATAGAACTTTAAGTTGGTATTACTGTTGAAGATGGCGACCAATTTAACAGCTGAGAGGTGATTTATTCTCAGTTTGGTTTGGCAATTCATCATGAATAGACTCACGCATGAAAAGCGCTTGCAAATAGTGTCGAATGGGCCCAAAACTAGATTGCCGTTGTTCCCGATTTTCATAAGCGAATTTTGTTTATTAGCGATGAAGCGCACTTCTGGTTGAATGGCTACGTCAACAAACAGAACTGCCGCATTTTGAGTGAAGATAATCCTCAAGTGTATGTCAAAACACCGTTTCATCCAGAAAAACTGACTGTTTGGTGCGCTTTATGGCTGGTGGAATCATTGGTCCGTACTTCTTCAAAGATGATGGCCAGAACGCTACAGTCAATGGTGATCGGTATAGAGCCATGATTACCAACTTTTTCATTCCTGAATTGAACAACCATGATGTCCAGGAGCTGTGGTTTCAACAAGACGGCGCAACATGTCACACAACGTCTCAAAATCGATTTATTGAAAGACACGTTTGGTGACCGCCTAATTTCACGTTTTGGACCTGTGAATTGGCCTCCAAGATCTTGTGATTTAACACCGCTAGACTACTTTCTGTGGGGCTATGTAAAGTCATTGGTCTATGCGGATAAGCCACAACTATTTGGAAGACAATATTCGCCGTGTTATTGCCGATATACGGCCATAAATGTTGGAAAAAGTCATCGAAAATTGGACGTCCAGATTGGACTACATCCGAGCCAGCCGTCGCGGTCATATGCCAGAAATCATATTTAAAATATAATGCCACAAGATTATCTTTCGAATGAAAAAAATTCTTGTCAATCGAATGATCCATCGTTGTTTTATTGCAATTTAAAGTTCTATACCTCTAAAAAAAACCCTATATTTCCGTTTTTTCTACTGTTCACACGCCTTGTATTTTCATTTCATTTTCAATAGCAACTCTTGAATTACACATTGTAAATTGCCAAAAGCTTTTCAGTTAGCAATATAACAATTCAATTTCAAAGCTTGCCCCATTTATTTCGAAAATTTTCGAAATAGTTTGCCTGTTTTCATGACTTGAACTCTCTATAATTGTTTCATAATTTTTGAAGTTTCAATATTCCTCATACATTTGATATTTTCTATAACTCGTTCTATTCTATTTTTCAGCATCTTACGCTGATATAAACCAATGTACAATTCACAAAAAGGTTTCGCAAATGAACCCGTAAAAAATCATTTCAAGATTTTGAAATTTTTGAATAAGATGCATCTATTCGAAACAAAATGTGAAAATTTTACTTCAATCGTTCTGGATTGTTTTCCAGAATTACAGACAGTACTTTTCTGAATTTTCAAATTCAGGAAATCATAGAATCTTAATGAATAGTTATTTTATTATTGAGGTGGGTAAATATTCTCATTTCATCCTATTGATCGATCACTATTCAAAATATGTCTTACAAGAATTTTAATATATAAAATATTCAAATAGCTTGTCTTAAGCTCGTAGATTTCATTCTACCAGAAACAATGAAGCTCTAATCTAATCTCCACAGAAACTCCAAAGTGCTGAAATCTTTTAAAGAAGAACAATGATTTTTGATCTACTACCAGTCTGCAGTTTAATGATTAGCTGGAATATAGGGTGTACCTAATTATGTCCTCTTCAGGGAGGTTAACGAAGAGTAGGTAATTATCTTTCATTAGAAATTTTGGGCGTTCGTGTACTTTTGAACAGGAGCATTATGCACTTTAATTTCTTTTTACTATGATGTTATAATTGCGGAGAACTCATTTTGGTTAATGGGTTCTTCCGCGAAAGGGGATCGTTGAACAGATGCACCAGACGCTTGGTCTTTTTGTATAAATTCGTAGTTTTCACTTCACAATATTATTATTTTCGATATAAGAGAAGTTAAGAAATTAATGAATATCACTTGTCAGAATGAAGTCTTCTTTATACTCAGTTTATAAAAATTATTTATATTTGCTATAAAATAGATTGTATTACTCTATATTGAATTTTGATTAAAAATTAACTATTTTATCGAAGAAGCTTAATAGTAAAACTCAAAAATTTTATACATACATAACTTCTCTCTTCATTTATTTTGTCTTTCTTCAAATTGAAAATTAACATTGTCAAATAATTATCAGTAATCACAGACTGCTGAATGGAAAAATTTATTTCTTGTTCAAGTTCAGCTACAAATTGTAGCTTTGTCTATACTTCAAAGAGAATAGTTTTCACGAAACATGAAGACTTTTCACATATGAAATATGTTTTATGTAAATATCCAGAAAAAATATATAATATACTCAAAAGTGCTGAAAATTATCAAGAATATATTATCAAGAAATTATTAAGAAATATGAAAAAAAGAGTATACGAATCAATCATAAGTGCGATGCTTAGTTACGACTTTTGAACATGGAAACTTATAATTAGTAAGTATCTTATTCTCGAATGATATAACACCCAATTAGTTGAAAACATAACTAAATAATTGAAATGAAAAAGATATGACAAAGAGCTTAATCTAATCAAAAAAAATAGTAACTTATAACTACATTACGGCATTCAATGAAATATTACAAAGAATTCAGTCTAAATCGATTCATTTCAGTCAATTTTCTTTGTTCACATAACTCCTGATAATAAATTCTATGGAGTCAAAGTGAATATCACAATTATTGGCAACTCTCTTGAGTGTAGACTCAAAAAACCAACTGGGGTATTGTATAAAGGAGTTGGTCCTCGGAGTCTGTAGGTGGTATAATTCTGCATTACGAGAATTTTGCCTAGGAACACGAAATTTCAAAGCGAAGAAGAGAGGAGGAAAATCCACACCATTGTGCAGTAATTTGTACAGAGATTTGAGTGATAGATCTTCTCTCCTGCTCTGCAATGAGATTAAACTAGATCCACTCAATAGTTCCTCTTCTCTGTGGATAAACTTTATCCTCCCTCCAAACTAAGAATTTCAAGAACCTTCTCTGAATGGCCTCAAGATGGCGTTGATGAAAAGTGTAAATAGGATGCCAGATCATGCTGCCATACTCCAACTTGCTACGGAGTAGAGTGTTAAAGAGTATTATGAATGTTGAGGAATTATTAAAATATTTAACATTACGTATAACGAATCCATATATTTTCGAGGCAGATGAAATAATTTGGGTGATGCGAGCGAGAAAGGAAGCTTCTGGTCGAAGACTACACCACGATCTCTCACCTTATCAGAACGAGAGAGAACCGTCGCTATAATCACACTTATTTCGATCTCGTTTTCTTGTGAAAGAGACATCATTACACTTTGACAAAACTCAAATAACTGCCCTCACACCAATTAGCAACATAGTCCAGCGCGACCTGGAGTTGAACACAGTTGTCCTATGATCTAATTTTCAAATCGTCTGCGAACATCAAATGTGAAGAGTGAATATTACCCATCAGATCATTTGCGAACAAAATAAATGACAGTAATCCAAGATTAGACCCTTGAGGTATTTCAGAGGTAAGTAAGAACTCAGACGACTGTTCGAATTCAGCTGTACGAATTGACGTCGGTCAACCAGGTAAAAATGAAAATGAAAAAGGTTGGTGAGGCTAGTAGGTCAGAGAATCCAAATTTGTTGCGTTATTTCTGTACCAGGAGTGCATTAGCAATTTAGCAAATGCTTTCTGGAAATCTTCGTATATCACATCAACTTGGCCAGTGGAGTCGAGTACTTTAGAAACATACTGAGAAAACAGAATTAGGTACATTGCTTGATATATAGTAATATAGACTACAATTTCAAAAAGTTTGATAAGATGAATATTGGCCTGCAGTTGTTTACAATAGAAGGATGACCTTTTTTAAGACAGGTACTATCTTGGCCAATATCCATATTTTAGGAAAAGTGGCTTTGCTCATTATGAGATTAAATATATGTGTTAATCGATCCGAAAGTGCATAAATACAATCTTTCACAATAAAACTTAGTATTTCATCAGAACCAGACGTAAGTTTTACTGATTTAAGAGACATGTCATAGAAAAATTTGAAAGGAGAAATCTGAGAAAAATATATGGCGATAAGAAAGCAGAGGAAATTTGGGAAAGCAGAACAAATGAAGAAATAATTCTATTATTTTACAAACCTTCTATATTCAATAAGAAGGCTTAAGCACGCAGTTAGGGTTAAGTTGGTTAGGCGATATAACAAAACAAGAAAAGGAAAGACTAACAAAACGAAACATGTGCCACACCTGATGGAAGTGCGAGACATATATGTTTCGTTCTGCAAGAAACTCGTCAGTCAAAAAATAAACGTTCACATATCTAGCTCTACTATGACATTCTCTTGATTAATTTCAATTTTTCAAATGAATGTTCTAGTGTTCAAAATCAGTCTTATATATATATAGAATATATATATTATATTCATATGTTATTGATAACTATATATCATAATGTTGTTTGATGTTATATATCTTCTGCACCATCGATAGTAAATTCCACATTTTCATGACAGTAAAACATTTCAAAATATTCCTAACATTTATATCATTTTCAGTTTTTGAAATCTTTGTATTTTCATAGTCGATATATGCTTCTGTGTTATTTTGAAAGAGTATTGGACTCTCATTCCACTATTTGCGTATTTTTGAACTTGAATTCGTTCTTTGAAATTTCGTAATATTCAACAACTACTTGGTTAGCGCTTAAATTACTACAACCTCTTATGAATGGTATGACGTAAAATTTCCATTCCATGGACTCCTAAGAAAAACACTCACTATTATCTGAGAATTTAACGTTCTATATATAAACACACCGGATTTTCTTGCTATTCACGTGAAAGCATACAAATACCACGATTCAGCTCGGAATAGTAATTACATTTATGTTTTGTCCAATGAAAAGCGATGCTCTGACGATAGAAAATCTGTTCGGAAAATGAATACAGTAACGTTTCGAAGATTTCATTTTATTGAAAGTCTTAAAAGCTCAACTTAGTAGGGTACTAAGGCTTAATATAACCTTTCCGACCGTTTTGTACGTGCAACATATAAAATCGAATTAAAACCTTCCAGAAGCGTTAAACGAAGCGAACACAGAATACAGAGATGAGCTGTAAGATCTGAGTTTCCCAAAGGATCGACTGTAATGAAGTGAGCGACTACGTAATACTATTAACTCCGAGTCATTTCTTCATTAACCTGCATCTGGTTCAGTATTAGATCAAGCTCGAGTTTACTTCATTTATTTGCTACCTTTTCTATTCTTCTCCGGATTAATCAGACGCCATTTTCGAAGTTATCCTAGATTTTATAGCGTCTTATTCGGTTTAAACGACTGAAAATGTGAGATATCAGGTGTTGATGAATATTCATTAGCTTTTTGAGAAGTATTTGATGCTTTCCTAATATGCATTTTCATCACACAACTACATCGCATAATATTTTGAGGAAGCATATGTGTTATTAACATAATTTGTGCTGATATTTCTCAGTGAGAAGAAAAATTGCTAGTCTAAAAAATTTTGAAAAATGACAGCTATTGTGCTAGGCTAATCAGAAACAAAACAAAATCTACTCTGAACTTCTTCTTTGACTATTTCTATGACGCTTGAAAAGCAGTGCCAACCACAATTTCAGACAAGCATAAAACAATCCATTCATACATGTTTATAGAAGCAAGAATCGATATGCGAATATTTCATATCTCAAAATGAAAGAAATGAGCTTACACAGTAGTTAAAGATCTGAACAAAATAGGTTAGTGTTAAGTAACACAAATAGTATGTAGTAATGCAACAAGTTTGAAAAATGGAATGGAAAGGAGTGTAAGAATGGTCTGTACTCGTGAAGTGACAGAAAATAAAGCCGAGAAGAAGTTGACGCAGTACTGATGACCAAACAATCAAGAAAACAGGTACCAATTGAAATAAGATGAGTGAATCTTTGTATTCATCAATTACAAAAATACGCCTCTGTATTTTTCTGTTTGATAAAAATACTGCTTCTGGTGTTTTCCACTTGAAGATTCATTGATATTAGCATTTATCAAATGCACCATTCAGGTATCTCAAGGTTCCTTTAATTTTTTTGAAATCGCATCTGTAATATATATATATATATATATATATATATATATATATATATATATATATATATATATATATATATATATATATATATATATATATATATATATATATATATATATATATATATATATATATATATATATTTATATATATATATATATATATATATATATATATATAAATATATATATATATATATATATATATATAAATGGATTATTATTCTTTCCGGGTATTCGGTCTGTATGGAGATGAAAAGATTCAACTCATGTATTCTGATTTAAAACCTGCATATTTCGTTGTCGGTTAACAACTTCATCAGCAGGATGCAGCTAAAATACAAAAATAATCACATCATTGAACACTGAAACTAAAACAAAACATAGGAACTTAGACAATAACTTAACATAAGACAATGAGATTTTGAAATGTCCTAATATTTAATTTTCGCACCTGGTAACAATTCCACCTGGGGTAAAAAGAAAGAAAGAGAGATCAATCATAACTCTCTGAACAGGTAAATGTGTATTTAAATAAGACCGCTTCATTCATGCACGATAGATCGATTGAAAAGTAGCATTGTTTTGTTTTTTACTTCTACTGACTCATCTCATAATTTTAATTGCTTTGTTATTTTGATGAATATTTCGAGGAATCCCAAATTTTAAAAGAACTCTCATTGTAAGTTCGTATGTTTTATTTTAGTTTTAGTGTTCAATGATGTGATTATTTTTATATTTTAGCTGCACCCTGCTGATGAAGTTGTTAACCGACAACGAAATATACAGGTTTTGAATCAGAATACATGAGTTGAATCTTTTCATCTCCATACAGACCGAATAACCGGAAAGAATAATAATCCATCTATATCACTCCACGGTCGTGAGTAATTAGTTTATATATATATATATATATATATATATATATATATATATATATATATATATATATATATATATATATACATATGGTACAGAAATTTTTTCGTATTAACCTACCACGTGCGTATATGAAGAAATGTATTATTTTATAGTAAAATTGGGAATTGGTCATTCGGCCTCAGTTCTTGCAGAAGTTGGATTTTATAGGCTTTAAAACTGAAATCAACGCGTAAAATTTTCCTTGTTGTTGAGTAACACATGCCCAATTGCTAAGAACGGCGACGAATTGACATTTCAAGATCCTCATTAACACTGTACGCTACGGCAGCAATATTCTCTTCAGTACGCACTGTACGCATGTGAGACACTGGTTTAATGTCCAACAAAGTAAACTTGTTGTGAAATTTGCTGATAACAGCACGAACTGTTGATTCATCAGGTCGATTATGACGACCATAATATGGTCGTAACAAACGATACACATTTTTTACAGAGCACGAAGTTGATAGTAAATTTAACAATTTGCAATATTTGCTCATTTGTAAGTCTTTCCACGATGAAATGGCAGAGTATACTGAAAACTATTTACTTTGACAGAGGACGTTTCGATGCCATTACCAACCAGTGCCGCTAACCTGAAAAACTTAACTCTTAAAAAGTCACCCGTTATATATATATATATATATATATATATATATATATATATATATACTATATATATATATATATATATATATATATATATATATATATATATATATATATATATATATATATATATGTATATATATATATATATATATATATATATATATATATATATATATATATATATATATATATATATATATATATATATATATATATATATATATATGAAATAGGTATGTAAATCACAGAACAAGGAAAAAAAGAGCAATATCAAAATATCCCCATATGAAAGAAAAGTTTTGTTATCTTTCATCAGTTGTGATACTTTTTACATCATTTACTGTCGTTGAAGATGATTATTTATTATTAGATGAATATTTATTATTATTATTATTATTATGAATACGAAGATATAATCATTGAATACGAAAATATTCAAGGGGAATTCTAGATTGAGAAAAACAAAACAAATTTATGGAGGTCTTTTCCTTTTATTTTCATAATGATAGAATATCATATAGTCACTATCTCAGTAGTAAAAATATTAGTTCAACACAATATTATCCAGTTTTCATTGAGGCATACGCGACTGACTTTTTCAAGAAGTAGAAATTCACTAGCATTTATTTTGAGCTCAAGTTCACAAAATCGTCCCTTTTCTCCGAAGATCCTCCAGTTTTATTTGGGGAAGCGAAAACAGATATATTAAAATATAAAATAGCTGTACTTGACAGGGAAACCCGAAAAGAATTTGATAGGGCTCACGAGAAATCACTTATTTGAACCTGCGCTCGTAGATTACAGAGGCGGATTGTTTTTTTTCTATGTACATTTTCACTGCAGAAAATTTTCGGAATTTGATTCTTGAAATGTCACTTGGGAATGTTAGACAGAAACATATACTGAGTGAAAATTTTGGAGAGTTTCTTATTAATGTGGATTAGTTCGATCGAAACCATTGTTAAGTTTTGACGGATGACTCAAAGGAATTATTGATTCCTCTTCACAATTTGAGGATGAAATTGTGGAATCTCCTCAGATGTAATTCTCTTCAGTTGATATTCCAACACTCGCTTCTTGCTTTCTTATGTTTATCAACCCATACTTTTCACTAAATTACTTATGATAGCGTAAACTTATTAAACAACTTCTTCACATTGAATAAGATGTTTGATTTTTGCACTAAAATCTCAATTATGACATTACTGTGTGTTGATGCAAATTTTCTGCTCGCGCTACCAGCAAAAAAGAGGACAAGGTACTGACAATTGAAATTCGAAAATTGAATAATTGATTAATAGAGAATTGTTTACGTAAATTTGATTTTGTCTAGATACTTTTTCGGCATTTCTTTCTGATTCTCTCCTTAATAGAATTAGAGAGAAAGAAGTAAGCGAAAAAAAAATGAATGTGCAATGGCACATTAACTGCCAATTTGAAAATTTGAAAATTTGAAAATTTGAAAATTTGAAAATTTGAAAATTTGAAAATTTGAAAATTTGAAAATTTGAAAATTTGAAAATTTGAAAATTTGAAAATTTGAAAATTTGCCATTACAAATATTGAAATGTTTGCAATGGCAAATATTTCAATAACCCCACAACATTACAAGATTATTCAACCCGTAGCAAGTTGGAGTATGCTAACATCTGGCTTCCTATTCATACTTTTTTTTGACTCGCTGCATACCAGAAAACCAACTGAAAAATTCTCCGAATTATCACAATAGGGGGGTTCAAGGCGTTTGTCCTCCCTATTTTGGTGATCCCACCACCGTCTCCACTGGGAAGGAACCAGGTTTGTATACCCATATCATCTTCTCAGTAAGACCCCTTCTCTTTTCTATGCTCTCATTCCGTATTGTTCCTCTCCCCTTGTTGACGCATCCTGTGCTTCACTTCCTTCCTTTTTATTATCTCTACTGAATACTCGTAACCAGTTCTCCACTTCTCCCTGTTGCTCATCATTTCACCCAAAAAGATATCCGCATTAAACACCCTGCCTACTTTTAGCCCGGCAACCCTTCGTTCATTACTCCACCTCCTGCAAGCAAAAATAGTGTGTTCCGAACTATTCGGGACATCACATTCTCCACAAAGATCTCGTTTTCTTCATTCTATAGTGTACGTCGCATAGAACCATGTCTCGTCAGAAACTTGGTGAAGTAATAATTTGTAGTGTGGAATTTGCAATCCACCCATTCTCCAATATCCACAATCAGCCTCTTCCTCCACTGCGCCTTGTCCTCCAGACGATTCCAGGTTTTCTGGAAATTTCTGATGATCCTTTTACGAGCCATCCTCCCCACTCCTTTAAGTCTGCCATTTCCGACCGTGTATAGCTACCTCAACTCTGCGATCTGCAGGTCAATCGGTGCTCTTGTCGCGATTACTTGTACCGCCTCTGCCGAAACAGTGCGATACCCACTCATAACTCGCAGCAGATAGCCACCGGTGCAAGAACTCGTCTTTTGTATTCGGATGGTCCACTCACAATTCCTATTCGTACTTGCCATCAATGCCATCTTGAGTCCATTCAGAGAAGGTTCTTGAAAAATTGCAGGTCAGTTTGGAGGGAGGATAATATATATCATCTGAGAGCAATCAATCATGACGTATTATTGTGTTGATTCAGTTCAATCTCATTGCAGGACAGGAGAGAAACTTTATCACTCAAATTCTTGTACAAATCACTGCACAACAATCTTGTCCTCTTTGAGATTTCGAATTCCTAATCAAAATTCTCGAACACAGAGTTATTTCACCTAGACTCCGAGGACCAACTCGTTAATTCGAGAATTTTGAGATTTACATTTGAGTACAGTCTTTAGAATGTGACATTCATTTCAGAATGAATTGCACATAAATTAGTGTTTTTTTACGAAAACTCTATCATCCGATCAGGAATACAGAAACTCCAGCAGGTTAAGTATGCTGAGTAGCGCTCGATTTAACGTTTCAATAACACTCAATACAATAACATAATTTGATAATGAAATTGCGTTGACATCACAAGTGCACGTATAAGTATTTCGTGATTAGATTGTGTATAAAACTTGATTCTAACTTTCATCATTCATGGTGGATGTGCTTTCTTTTCTTCTAACATCGTTTTTGTGACGATCGCCAATGCTTTGTAGGTAAAGTATTGAACTGTTTGTTCGAAAGGTACAATTCGATGATGACAAGTTAGAAGTGAATGAAAATATGCAGATTATCATAAGAGTAATGAAAATTAACTGTTCGTAAAATAGAATCATGTCATTTATGAGTACATATCATTAACCATAGCAATTTCATTTTTCACATAAATTTCTATCTCTATAGTTAAAATATGTGTTTGTGTATAGTTATACTTATGTTTATATTTATAGTTATATTTATATTACATATAGTGATGCTTTGTGTACTGTCCTAAAATATTTCAATGATATATTTTCACAGTAAGAAGGACCAAAACATAATAAATCAACATTTCTTCAACAAATCAATTTTTCAAGGATTAAAATTGCTTTAGTCAATATTACCCAATATAAATAGTTAAGTTGAGATTATTTTTCACTATTTTATTGTTCATAAGAAATCGGATCCATCTCTGTAAAGGGGAGAATGTGAAAATCTTCAAAGCAGAAGAATTGTACTGTCAGACACCAGATCTAGTTTAGTGATTCTCTTCTGTATTCCTGGGACGTGACGTGATAGGTTAGTAACTTCAAGAAGACGACTTGTAATCCAAATATTTATCTTTCGTAATATATACAGTATTCAGTGAAATATGTAGGAAACATCAAAGAAAAAGACCCAAGAATTTCCTCTTCAACGGATATCTAAGAGAATTCTGATTATTCCCATCAAATATGTATATATAGGGTACAGAAACATATCGGAAATGCAAAAACTACCTATATATTGAACGATATATTACTAATGAAGAATGTTTTTTTTAGTGATTGAAAAAAATTCTCTTAACAACTGATCTGTTCAGAAATCTGATTTCATTAAATGAAATCATTTATATTTCAAGCTGTTTTATCGAAGAGTCAAAAAAGGTTACTAAAGATCTAATTTTTGGAAATTTTTAGAGGAGGAAGTTCCAGTTAAGCACAACATTTCACAACCACCAAAAAGTAGCGCTGCAACCATCATATACCAAAATTCAGAATTGAAATACATAATCACTGTATAAACCAATAAAAGAATATAAGTAGAAAGGCAACTCTTCAAATTGATACCTGAAAACACAATAATTATGATGGTATGAGAAAGTCATATGAGGAGTTCAATACCTTGGTTGAACATTAGAGGACTCAAAATTTTTGATTCGCATATCTTATATATTCGAAATCTAGTTAGCTACCTTGATTAATCTAACTTTATATCCCTTAGACAAGGAGATATATAGCTCAATTCAAATAATCAGACCAATATTATATAAATGTGAAAACTTTACCGACCAAACACAATATCTTCTATTCGCTGTTACTATATGTTGTCAAAGACTCACTACTACTAAACTAAGAAAACTAAAGCAACTAGAAGGTTTCCGTATGTGCAAATTTAAATTACTACTTCAAATCCCATGAAAAGATTTCATAACAAACGCAGAAATAATGTGTTGCTGCTACACCCATATATAAATAAGTAAATAAAATCAATTTATTGAGAAACATTCTTTACATTGCAGAATAACATTCATTTCAGTTGATTCAATAATTACAACTAGGAACAATGCTCCCAAAAGAACTGAATTCCGTTTTGACTCTGATCTTCCATTTAGCCCACGAGCAAAAATATTGGTTCAAACAAGAATATTGGTTAAATTTATATTTACAATAATACACAAATTCATTTGAAAAGAAAAGAAAAAAGTTACTTCAGAAATATTGAACATTTGAGACAATTTCACATGGTGAAGAATATTTGTGTTAAAAAAAATATAAAAACTTATGATGCAAGAAATTGATTCATACACTGTTGCCTACATTCGAATCATCGAAATACTCTGCCACACTATAGTATGCCTTTGTTGAGAGCAGAGATTCAACTCTGATCGGTATAGAGCCATGATTACTAACTTTTCAATTCCTGAATTGAACAACCATGATGTCCAGGAGCTGTGGTTTCAACAAGACGACGCAACATGTCACACAGCTCGTGCCACAATCGATTTATTGAAAGACACGTTTGGTGACCGCCTAATTCCACGTTTTGGACCTGTGAATTGGCTTCGAAGATATTGTGATTTAACACCGCTAGACTACTTTCTGTGAGGCTATGTAAAGTCATTGGTCTATGCGGATAAGCCACAAACGCTCGACCATTTGGAAGACAATATTCGCCGTGTTACTGCCGATATACGGTCACAAATATTGGAAAAAGTCATAGAAAATTTTGGACGTCCAGATTGGACTACATCCGAGCCAGCCGTGGCGGTCATATGCCAGAAATCATATTTAAAGTGTTATGCCACAAGATTATCTTTCGAATAAAAAAACACTATTGTCAATCAAATGATTCATCGTTGTTTTATTGCAATTTAAATTTCTATAGCTCTAAAAAAAACACCCTTTACTAATAATTTATTTAAATATTGATTGGCACCGAAAACTCTCGAAGATTCATATGTCATTTTTTGCAAATACATCTCTTAATTTCTTGAAGAATGAGCTAAAAACAAACAAGAGTTCACCATTGTCAACTTCAATATTGTTATCATTTTTTGTAATTGGGTGTTATACCTGTTGAGAACAAAGAACTTATCCTTATCAAAAAAAAAACTTAAAAGATGAAGTTGGTTCTCTGATCTCTTGGCGATACATAGTTAAATACAAATTGAATAAAAACTTTTAGTTCAGTCTTGGAATATATGAATTGCTTGATAATTTTTGCGTTGTGTTTTCCCACTTGAGCTGCTTTTTCTAAAAGGTGTAACATTACGAGACAATTTCAAAAAAAGCCATAAAGCCTGTATAAAGTCTCTATAAAGCCATTGCACTTCCTCATTTACAATTCTGTTGTACCTTATTGTTTGATTGTCCTCAATATCAAATAAGTCGATTAGAAAAAATACAAAATAGGGCTATGAGATCTATATTAAAATGTAATAGATATACACCTGTCAAATCCATGCTTAATGTGTTAAATATGTTATCTGTTAGCCAAAGAGTTGTGTTTAATGTACAAGTTCATTTTTAAACTGAAAAGAAATATGTTACCAACCTACATTAGTGAGTTCGATTATTTACAGATGTACATAATTATAATACGAGATTCAAAACAGACTTTATCCTTGGAAAATGTAACACTACACAAAAGCTAAAATCTATTTTGTATAAAGGTTTAATTGAATTTAATGGACTTCCTGCAGATATAAAAAACTGTGAAAGTTTAAAAGTATTTAAAAGACTTTTGAGAGCGTTCATCTCAACCAAATGCAATACAGTTTAAAGTCACTCTAATTCAATTGGGCTTTGTTTCTGCTAGTACTTTAATTGATGTTTATCATGTAATATTAGTTAGGTGCTAAGTATAACGTTTTTGTTTTTCTACTATATTATGTTATTTACATATATTGGTACTTTACTTAATTCACAGTATTTTACTTTTCATTATTTTAATTTTCAATTAACTTTTTATTACTATATTTTTTAATATGATGTAGCAATTCTGCTAAATAAATACATTATTATTATTATTATTATTATTAAAAACACGAACGTTTTTCATACGATTTATGTTAACAAGAACATATTTTCTTGAACTGTGGAACTCTACAAATGAATTCCATTAAACAGATCAACCCTAAAAGCATATGAAACATTGAAAGAAAGAGTCTAAATTGTGAATCGAAATGAAATCCAAAAAAATTGACTTGTCTCAATTAATTTTCACATTTTAAAATATGTCATAACGTATGTTATATGTGCATTTCCTTTTTCTGAAATTCGAATGCAAAGTGAGTAATCTAATATCCACGAATAGATCTACGGAGTAACGTAGTCTCATTAAATACAGAAATGTTCTTCGCAGAAACGAAATTCCTCTCGCAATAAATTAGAGCAGGATGAGCCTTTCTAGATAGCCTCTGATCTGTTCGAACTATTTGCGACCCTAGCCGTTTCAGTTTCTGAAGTCAGCCGAGTGGATATTGCTGCAGACGTCGGAATTGAAATGAATTGAAATTGATTCAGCTGAAATTGCTGATCGGTAAGTGAAACACATACATAGAAGGTTTCGTTCAACTCGATTCAAGAAATAGAAAACATATTCCTTTGTGATGTAAATTATGATATTGGAATATGCGAGATAGTTGCGCAACTTTCCGTCGAATTATATAGAAAGTTGCTATTCGATGAAATAATAATCTAGAAAATTGTTCCTCAGAAACATAATGAATTCAACGAAGTTTGTTGTTGGAATGAAACTGAACATCTTCTACTGTGATGAGTAAAATGAAAAGTTTTAATTCATTTTCTATTCGAAGATTTGAATAAAGTCCCCTCCATGTCTCAGTCGTCGAAACACTCCATTATAGTGCGGAAGGATTCGGGTTCGAGTCCTGGTGAAGACAAGCGTGTTCGCGTTTGTCTATTGAGTAGTTTAATGATGAATCATTAATTTATGGGTAGTGAACATTGATTACAAGCTCATTGGCTGTTCTGAACCGGCGTTCAATTGTACGCCCACTGAAATAAAAAAAGTATTAAATAACGGAATATAAATTGAAATTCAAACACTTGCACTTTTGATTTACCTCCACTTTATGTGTGAAACGACTTCTTCAGATGCTAACATACATGTTGTACCTATGTATATATATATATATATATATATATATATATATATATATATATATATATATATATATATGCGGAGACATGTTCCACATGTCCCAATCATATCGTGAATATATTTTCATATATATATATATATATATATATATATATATATATATATATATATATATATATATATATATATATATATATATATATATATATATATATATATATATATATATATATATATAATATAACAAATAATAATAGCCCTTGGTTAGATCCCTGTGCCACAGTAGATGATTCAAATTATAAGAATCAATTTTAACAACTGAGATGAAAAGCCTTGAATATTGACAACCATATTTTGTGGTCGATCTGATCGAAGGCCTTATGAATATCTGTGTAAAAGACATCTATCTGAACATGGTCATTTAATGTTTCTGACAAGGATTCAGTTATGCATGCCAAACTAGTAACAGTTGATCCATTCTTCTTGAACGGTTTGCAGTCATATGGAATAATTTCAAAAATTTCAGTAAAATTGAACAAAATTGCCGTGAGTCAATAGTTGTTTATGAGAGCAGCATCACAGGATTTCACAACTGGGCAAATTTTAGTAACTTTCCAAATCTTTTGGGTAAGCGTATTCCTTAGAATAATATTAAAAATCAAAGTTAAAGGTTCAGCGAAAGAATAAATACAATCCTTTACCAAAAAGGTTGGTATATAATTCAAACCAAATGTAAATTTATTTTTGAATAGTTTTATTGTTCATAAGAAGTAGACATAATAGTCTGGTATATGCATCAACTTATTTTTATATATCATTTGTTACTATACATTCCTTCCATCTTCAAGTTCAGCCCTCTTTATTATTTAAATTATTTAAATAAATAAATTATTTAGATAACCAATGTGGAAATTTCAATATAAATTGACTATGAATCAACAACTTCTATATGATTGAGAAAACAGATTAAAAATATCATATACAAAGATACCGAGAGTTTGAATCATAAATGGAGAAAGCTGCTCCAGAATACCTGAGGTAACAGGAACTAATTATGAATTAAATTGTTTTCAAATGAAAAATTTGAAACTATTCCCATATAAAATTTAAGGCTCTGTAATCAACTGTCGTCACTATCATCTTTGGTAGGATCATAATCTTCATCATCATCTAGATTTAGGTCATCCAAGTCTTGGAAAAGTGATTCATCTACTTTTATTTCTTCGCCATCTGCCAAGAATTTAAAGTCAGACTCATTCAAAGTATTATCTTGCATGAATAATTCTCTACCAGTCAGTTTCTTTCCTTCTCTTTCAATTATCCCCTTTTTTTTTGTTAATCCTATTTCATCTTCAAATGCTATTTTCCATTTTATGAAAGTTTATACTGTCACTTTTGTCCCTTCAAATCTTTTCCTTTCTGCTTCTTCTTCCATAATTTTTCTAGCAATCCAATCTTCTCGTTCTTTTTTCACATTCTCCCATTCTTTATATAAATCATTCATGCATTATCACTTATTTCAAGCTTTGCAGCTTCCTAAACTCGAAAACTTTCCAAATCTAGAAACTGATATAACATAACATGAAGTTTTATTCTTTAGAATATACGTGTATACCTATCATCTTGTCTTGAAACATGTTTTAATCTCTGAAATTCAGCATACGTCTAAATAGCTCGCCGCTTTTCTCCACTGAATATCAAAGTTCCAAAGTTCAAGTTTGAATGGTGTGGGGATCACGTCTCCACTTTTTACACTCTCTTTATTCCTTTTGAACCGAAAACGGTAGTCACGACGCATTCGTTTTCTTCCCTTGATATCCCGAGGGAACTGATTACGGTATTATTTCCGAGAGAAATCTACTGAACTATGAGTGGTTCGGATAGATAAAATGAATTTGAAACTACCAAAAGCTCGGAATTTTCATTCACATGAGTGGTATTATTATTCATCTCGGTTATTGTGTGAATTTGGATACAAAATGGAAGTGAACGTTTCTCACTGTAGCACCAAAGTACATGATGATGTATTCAGTTGCCCTCTTCAAATGCTGAATGAGTATAACTTGGCTCTTTTGCGAATGACTAGAAGATACGTAATAGTGTGCAGAGCTTTATTTTTATTGATGCAACCAAGAAAAATATATGTGTCATATTTTGAAAAGGGGAATGCAAGCATATGAGAACGAACAAATGGCTGAAACCCATCTCACATTTCATATAAATATTTGGGCGTTTCAGCGGGTAGAAGGGTTGCTTATACGACTATTTCATTCAACTCATTTGAGCCAAAGTTGTTTTTACTTCTTTTTTTTTTTGACCAAGGTATCAAATTATTACATTGTCTCTTCAGCTTCTACAAACAATAAGAAATGTAACACAAACATTATGAAATTCTGAAGGTAATAAATCCACCGAAGTTGAGGTTAAAATATGAACATTGACACATCTACAATAAGAACTTTGCTGATATGTAAAAGAAATATGTACAATATACAGAACAAATATTGGAATTCAAACAATGAATTTGCTATAATTATTTGCAAAACAGAGTATATTATACATTGTCATTCGTCAATTTGGAAATTTTTACATATTGTACATATTTTTCTCATATGTTATCATTAGCATTATTTTCATTTTAACAGAGTAACGGATGTTTTTATTTTAACCTCAACAACGCTGAGTTGATATGCTCTACCATCTAAAAATGTTTTGTGTGACAATTTTTTTTGTTTTCAAAAGCCCTGAAGATTCAATACAATAATCGAAAACTTGCAAGAAAAAGGAGTAGAAAAATATTTGCCTAATAGATTTGAAAACACCCCTACCATGCTCATTTCATTAAAAAAAACCTGTAGCATTCCAGCAGCAGAAAATCACTGCTGTATGATGAATACAAATTTTCGGGTTCGAGTCCCGGTGAAGTGAGTGTTTGTGTTTCTATATAGATTGTTATTCTGTATAGTTTAATGCTGAATAATTAATTGTAATATAAAGTAATGTCAGTAGTCAATTTGGTTTTCAATCTTTCTGCATATTGTACATATTATCCTCATATTGCTCGTATCATATTGTTCATATTATCATCAGCAGAGTCTTCATTGAGGAGGAGTCAATATTTTCATTTTAACTTCAACTACAGTGGGTTATTAGTCTTCAACATTTGAGAATATTTTTTCACTAATTTTCTTGTTTTCAGAAGCCATGAAGGTTCAATACAATATTGCGAAAACTTGACAAAAAAAAGGAGTAAGGACAATGTATGCTTGATAGGGTCGAAAACACCATTTCCTTGTTTTTTATCAAAAACCCTGTTTACGCTGCATTGAATCAGTACTAGTGATCACTTTGTGATCTTATCACAAGTGATAAGAAATTTTATTTTGACGAAGTTAAAATCTCACAGTATGAAATTATTCAAAGAAGTCAATAAATGTATCGTCAATTTCATGGTGATTTGGATGACCAACTAAACTCTTAGATGATAAGAAAAATGGGTTTTAAAATCACTGGAGTTCTAAAAATCATTTTTTTTATGATACAAGTAGTTTCGATTTCTACATTTAGTTACACTCAGTATTATTTTCTTAACAATGCCATAAAAGGCGAAACTAACGGGTGATTTTTTAAGAGTTAAGTTTTTCAGGTTCGCGGCACCGGATGGTAAAGGCATCCAAACGTCATCTGTCAAAGTGAAAAGCTTTCAGTATACTCTATCATTTCGTCATGGAAATACTTACAAACAAACAACGATTGCAAATTGTTGAAATTTACTATCGAAATTCGTGCTCTGTCAAAAATGTGAATCGTTTGTCACGACCATATTATGGTCGTCATAATAGACCTGGTCAATCAACAATTCGTGCTGTTATCACCAAATTTTGTACCAAGTTCGCTTTGTTGGATATTAAACCATTGTCTCGCATGCGTACAGTGCGTACTGAAGAGAATATTGCAGTCGTAGAGTACAGTGTTAATGAGGATCGTGAAATGTCAATTCGTCGCCGTTCACAGAAATTGGGCATGTGTTACTCAACTATATAGAAATTCTTACGTGTTGATTTGGGTTTGAAAGTCTAAAAAATTCAACTTCTGCAAGAGTTGAGGTCGAATGACCTACTAAAACGTCTAATTTTTGGTGCATGGGCCTTAGAATAGATTGATGAAAATCCGCTGTTTCATCGAAAAATTGTGTTCAGCGATGAGGCTTATTTCTGGCTTAACGGGTATGTGAATAAACAAAACTGTCTCATCTGGAGTGATGAGCAACAAAATGACATACAAGAATAACCGATGAATCCCAAAAAAACGACAGTTTATGCGATGGTGGCATCATTGGTCCATTTTTCTTCAAATACGACAGTAGAAAAAACGTTACCTTCAGCGGCGAATGATATCAAGCCATGATACGCAACTTTTTTTTGACCCAGTTGGCCGAGTTGAACTTGGTTGACATGTGATTTCATCCAGACGGTGCCACATGCCACACAGCTCGTGAAAAAATGGACATGTTGAAGCATGAATTTGGTGGACAGCTTATCTCTCGAAATGGCCCTGTGAATTGGCCGCCAAGATCATGCGAATTGACGACTCTAGAATATTTCTTGTGGGGTTATGTGAAGTCGTTAGTATATGTGGACAAGCCGAACACGATTGAAGCCTTACAGGATAACATAACACGCGTAATCCGTGGGATACAGGCCGAAATGCTCGAAAAAGTGACACAAAATTGGACCTTCCGAATGGACCATTTGATAGGGAGCCCTGACAACATTTACACGAAGTTATCTTCAAAATGTAAATGACAAAGGCCAAGTTATCAATTTCAATAAAAATTTTGAATATATGATGCAAATTGAGTGTTTTATTCGATTTGAAGGAAACTTCGCTTGAAAAACCACTCATTACTTTCTTAATACAATCTCCAATAGTTTTGAGACTGGTTTTGAGACTGAGGAACAATGAAATGATTCACAAGCGTAGAATATTCTTGAAAATATTCCATATCAATGGTGATGTGAATTTCGAAGTTCCTCATTAATTTTGCAATTTTAATAAAGCGCATCGATATTTCGTGTATCACTTGGTGATACATTATGTTGAATAATATTGAATTAAAATTAAAACACATATACTATATAAAACTCTACATATGTTTCGGGTGGTTGGCCCATTATCGTAGTTGAGTAATACTGTTTAACTCTTTATACTTAACAAACCCCCCGAAACAAATGTCGAGTATTTTATATATGGGGTAAAAATAGAAATCAAGCAATATGTTTCAATTTCAATTGTATTTAACTGTATTAACTGTTTTAATTGTAGATCTCTTAAAAAATCCTCGAAAAAGAGCTGAGATATTGAGGGGTCAATCAATTGAACGAACTGACCAAAAGTCATCCATCTTTGTGAGTTTTTAGAAGAATACGTGATTTCAACTTTCGATATAGATCAACATTCAATTTAGCCTCTTGAGAAAGACCCAAATAAGAAATGAATTATTTAGAAAATAATGAATACTAGGAAGTAAAATTATCATTGACACCTGGAATACTCATATATACATAAAAAATTGGAGTTATTCGAGAAAATGTCATAGTTGAGCATACTATAAGAGACTGTATGGTATTATGCCTGCGTCATCCTTCAAGGGATAATTCTAGAGAACTGAAATCGATTTCCAATTCGATTGTGTACAAAAGAGATTGCAAGTTGAAGTCTTTGCCTTGCTTGGTCATGAACGTAGCTCAACTGATGAGTTCCTTGTTGAACGAAACAGTCTGACTGATGCTTCCATCAGATATCTTGGCTTCACAATGAATTAGCAGGACGAGGTGTATCGAGTTGAACAAATAAGTCGAATAGTTTAATTTATATTATACTTTTCGACAATGCTTGAGCTAGTGTTGCGAGTAAGTTCAATTCGAATTATTCCCTTCGTGTATTTAAATTGGTAACTTGCGGAAAAATTTACGGACATCGCTATGCTGAAACTGGCAAAACCCAGCTCAAATATTTTGTTCACAATGTGTGCAACATACCGCAGACGTTTTAACTCAATATTTATCCTCGTTAGCGTACCCAGCTTGCTGCATCGGTTCATCAACAATAATCATCAAATAGAACGGTATAAAACAGAACCAGCTTCGGACGATAAATTGGACATAATTCAACTTCATTTATTTGTAATAATCGGGACACTTTAATGAATTCGTTTCGGCATGCGTGTTTTCATTTGAAATGGACGCAGCACAATGCGAAATTCAATTCTGTTACGAATACCCTGATTGACAGATTTGTACGAAATTGGATTATTTGCATGCGGTGTTGGTAAATACGATTATTCGAATGAAGTTATCCTGTTTGAGTTTGTGAAATACTGCTATGGAATATAAAGCGAAGAAAAACATCGACATCTTCATTTGGTTTTGAATTCTACGTGCTGAAATGTAATAATGCGATATGAAAAGAGGATTTCCTCCAAGCTTTTATCCCTGGAAGGTTTATTCAGTTTTTTTGGCACATTCAGAGTCCGCACCGATGATGCTGACTCATCGTTGTATCAAACGTAAGATATGGTATACTTCTATGGAGCTGATCTTAAGGGGCAATGAGTATTTTTGAAAGGAGAAAGGGTATATAAGAGTATATTAGGAAATCTGGACTATCGATCCTGCTGCAGAAATCATGCATAAAAAATAAAAAATGCAAAAAAATCCTGAATTCACCTCATCTCTTTATTTACAAATGTCTAGTTTGTTGTCAAAAACTGAGAAAATAACAATGTAATTTCGAATGCAAATTTTCACATATATGAGACATCAGGAAAAACAAGAAATACGTACAGGCAGGAATAGACTCGGCAAATAATAATAATAATAATAATAATAATTTCTTTATCATCAACAGGTATAACACCCAATTACAGAAAATATTAACAATGTTGAATTCATAATTAAATGATTAAATGGAAAATATATAACAAAGAGCTCAATCTAATCTGAACAAATTGTAACTTATAACTACATTATAGCATTCAATGAAATATTACATGGAATTCAATTTAAATCAATCTATTTTCACAATTCAATTCTTTGTTCACAAATAATGATAATAAATACTATGGAGTCAAAGTGAATGTCACAATTATTGGCAACTCTATTGAATGTAGACTCCATAAACCAAATGGAGGATTGTATTAGAGAGTTGGTCCTCGGAGTCTCTAGGTGAAATAATTCTGTATTACGAGAATTTTGACTGGGAACACGAAATTTCAAATCGGACAAGAGAGGAGGACAATCAATACTATTGTGCCGTAATTTGTACAAAAATTTGAGTGATAAAGTGTCTCTCCTGTTCTGCAATGAGATTAAACTAAATTGACTCAATAATTCGTCAAAAAATGATTGACTCCTCTCTGTAGATAAACTTCAACCTCCCTTCAAACTAAGAATTTCAAGAACCTTCTCTGAATAGCCTCAAGATAACGTTGATGAAAAGTGTGAATATGATGCCAGATCATGCTGCCAAACTTGCTACGGATTAGGATACTAAATAGTCCTATGAATATTAAGAAATTATTAAAATTTTTGCCATTACATATAACGAATCAATATATTCTCACAGCTGATGAAACAAGTTGGGTGATGTGTGGACAAAGGAAAGTTTCTAGTTGAAGACTATGCCAAGATCTCTCACGCTATCAGAACGAGAAAAAACCTGACCACCGGTAACCACAGTCAATTCGGACTCTTTTCCTTGTGAAAAGACAACATTACACTTTGGCATATTCAAACTCAAATAATTGTCCTCACACCAACTAGCAACATGGTCCAGCGCGAGCTGAAGTTGAACACAGTTGTCCTGTGATCTAACTTCATGATATAGTCTCAAATCGTCTGCGGACATCAAATGTGGAGAGTGAATATTATCCATCAGATCATTTCGCATCGCATAATGATCACTAGTGTTTCAAATTTCATAACAAGTTACCCATTGATGTGAAGACCGCTGATCCAGTCAAATTCGTGAGACATATAGAGGTTTTTACACTCATTTCATGAATATTTGATAAATTCTGTACTGTCAATTTGATGAACATTTTCATTTTGACTTTCATTCATGTGCTTTCTCTTAATTGAATATAAATTCAAATTCAAACACTTGAACATATGATTTACACTTTATTGACTACATAGCATGACGCGTTTCGTCGTTACAAACGACTTCTTCAGATGCTTACAGAACAATAACAACATTTTGAAAAACACAGGTATAAATATCAGGGAATCAGGGAAAGTGCCGCCAACCTAAAAAACTTAACTCTTAAAAAATCACCCTTAAAAGTATACAATAACTTTCTGTCGATAATTTTTTGACAAATTATTCAAAAGATCTTTATAGCAGAGCTGGCTATGTGAAACATGAACAACGCAATGTTTCCATTATCCTTCTAGGGATAAATGTTAGAGAATACTCAAATCAATGCACATATTTATTAGAAGCGTAAGACAATTAACTGTTTCGTACTATAAGGTACTTCCAAGTTACGCCACGACCAACAAATGAAAAACCACGACTTCGGTCATCACATACCCCCTTATCGATCGTAATACCGAAATATACAGTAAGTCGCATGCATATAACGTGTGTTTTTTTTAGAGGCATAGAACTTTAAGTTGGCATTACTGTCGAAGATGGCTACCGATTTAACAGCTGAGAAATGATTTATTCTCAGTTTGGTTCGGCAATCAATCGTCAAAAGCCAAACGATAATCAAGCAAGAAGTAGATTCGTCGAATGGGCCCAAAACGAGATTGCCGTTATTCCCGATTTTCATAAGCCAATTTTGTTTAGCGATGAAGCGCACTTCTGGTTGAATGGCTACGTCAACAAACAAAACTGCCGCATTTGGAGTGAAGATAATCCACAAGTGTATGTCAAAACACCGTTACATCCAGAAAAACTGACTGTTGGGTGCCCTTTATGGGCTGGTGGAATCATTGGTTCGTACTTCTTCAAAAACGATGATGGCCAGAACGTTACAGTCAATGGTTATCGGTATAGAGACATGATCACTAACTTTTTCATTCCTGAATTGAACAATCATGATGTCCAGGAGCTGTGCAAGCTCAAACAAGACGGCGCAACATGTCACACAGCTCGTGCCACAATCGATTTATTGAAAGACACGTTTGGTGACCGCCTAATTTCACGTTTTGTACCTGTGCATTGGCCTCCAAGATCTTGTGATTCAAAACCGCTGGACTACTTTTTGTGAAGCTCTGTAAAGTCATTGGTCTATGCAAATAAGCCACAAACGCTTGTTCATTTGGAAGACAATAATCGCCGTGTTATTGCCGATATACGGCCACAAATGTTGGAAAAAGTCATCGAAAATTGGACGTCCAGATTGGACTACATTTGAGGCAGCCGTGGCGGTTATATGCCAGATATTATATTTTAAATGTAATGCCACAATATTATCTTCCGAATAAAAATAAATTCTTGTGAATCGAATGATCCATCGTTGTTTTATTGCAATATAAATTTCTATACCTCTGAAGAAAACACTCTACATAATGCATAGATTAATGTACATCTCAAATCTTAGGTATCAATGAAAAGCACATGAATACGTCTAACATTGAAAGTTTCACACTCATCAATTAAGATACTAGATTTCTCAACTCTAACTTCAAATATTCAACCTAGTTGTTGCAAATTTCATCTAATTTGATGAAGTATTGCCATCTAGGCTGCGGTTGTAGAAACGCTCGCTGTAATGTATCCAAGTGTCCTGAAGTGACAACTTAAAACTCAATATTAGATGTATAGCTCTGGTATGATGTTCGTTAATTTGAATAATTTGTCGAAAAATTATAGAAAAAAGTTATAGTATACTTTTAATATCGATATTTAACGAGTACTATTTTAGTCTATCGTGATTCCCCAATACATATTACATTGAGATGCTTCCAGCTGTTTTGGAGGGTTTGAGTAACAAACATCGAATCATTTTAAACGACCTTTATATTTATAATAGTGGTACGGGGTCAGATAGTTAGATTATTTAAGACGTAACCAATTTGAGGCATATACATTTTCTGCCTATGTGAAAACACCCTAATAAAATGAAATTTCGAAAAACGTGGGTTGATTCGGAAATTGGAAAATAAGAAAAATTGACTGCTTGCCGTCTTTCAAATCATTTCTAGGGACCGTCTCTGCACCTGACATTCCGCCGCGAAACAACAATGCTTTTCATCCATTTCCGAAGCCATTTGGTATATTTGCTTTTCTCTACATTTTAAATTTATCGTCTCTCTCGGATTTGTTTTCTCCAGAAACAATGTACAAGAGACCGAGAACAGCAAATACCGCGTATATAAACTGCCATGCCTTTTAACTATATAAACGATAAATAGTCCCGAACATTTACCGTAAAAATACAAGGAGATCGTTTCGTTTATGGCATAGCAAATACGCTAGATATTGGCTCTGATGTATGTGGTTATTTGTTGACAATATTATGCTATCGATTTATAACCTACGAGAGTTGGAATTGCTGCGATTTTTGCGGATATATTTTCGTTCCACAGCTCTATATGAAAATTGATGATTATTTTGATATAACACATTCGAATTTTTTATTTATTTTTTGTTGAGTGTCAATAGAGCACTCTATATAAGTAATACCAAACCAAATTTATATATGGAGAACATATATATGTATACATACATCCTTTTTTCAGTTTTTAACTGATTGCAGTTCAGGGCAGGAAAATTAAATACCTCTGTAATAATTTACAAGCTTTCGTAAATGTTTATTTTCTCCCTCAGGGTTAATATTGTACAATTGGCAGTTCCACTAACAAGGCAATATTAAAAATTATGCTAACGATTACTGTTGGGTGAGTCCAAAGGTATATTTGTTGTTGAATTTCATAACTACGAATTCTCAAATGCATTAGTTCTGAATATTATTGAATTTTAAGTGATTTAAACCTAATATATTCAGTATAATTAGTTTTAGAATTCGAACAACAAATGTATCTTTGAACTAACCTCAGAGTAATTGTAAGAAAAATCTTCAAGAGTGGATGTTAGATAAATTGTCATCTGTACAATTTTAGAACTGAAAAAAAAACATGTTCGGAAATATGGAAAGTATAGAAGAGGTGAACAGCTTATCTCTTGAAATGACCCTGTGAATTGGCCGCCAAGAATATGCGATTTGACGCCTATGGATTACTTCTTGTGGGGTTATGTAGAGTCGTTGATGTATGCGGACAAGCCGAACACGATTGAAGCCTAACAGGAAAACATAACACGCGTAATTCGTGGGATACAGGCCGAAATGCTCGAAAAAGTGACGCAAAGTTGGACCTTCCGAGTTATCTTCAAAATCTAAATGGCAAACGCCAAGTTATCTATTTCAATGGAAATTTTGAATATATCATGAAAATTGAGTGTTTTATTTGATTCAAAAAAAATTAAGTTTAAAAAATCACCCATTATATATATGTATATATATATATATATATATATATATATATGTATATATATATATATATATATATATATATATATATATATATATATATATATATATATATATATATATATATATATATATATATATATATATATATATATATATATATATATATATATATATTTATATATATATATATATATATATATATATATATATATATAAGAATATTAAGGTCAGTGCATTCATTCGAAAAATTCAAGTTAATCAAAAGAATGCTATAGTAGAGCTAGTTATATGAACATGTACGATGTGATGCCTCCACTATCCTTCAAGGGATAACTGTTAGAGAAATATTGAAGTCGATGCCACATTTGATAGAAGTTCGAGAGAGCTGTTTCGTCCTGCAGGTAACTCGTCAGTCGCACCACGTCCGTCGAACTGAGGCAACGATTTCAATCCCCAAGCATCTTCTTATGACTTTTAGTGGAATAACCTCAAGTAATGAATACTTAATAGTTCCATCTATAGGAATCTATAAAAAACATCTGTCAGATCATAGATATAAGGATCGAACGTTCACATCTCCTCTGTATCCGTAAGTATCTACTAAATTGCAACGTCTTCTTGATAAATTTCATCATATGACATGTGTCAATATCATGTTTCCAAATGTCAATATTGAGCAATCTCGAGTGTATTACTAAACCATTTGAAACATTTTATGATGACATTTGTCAAACAGACGTTTCAAATTAGCAGATACATACGGGTATAGAAGAGATGTGAAAGTTCGATGCTTAGTATATCTATGTTCTGAGAGATGTATACTATTGATACCTATAGATGGAATTACGAAGTATTCATAACTCGATGGTATTCCACTTGGAATCATAAGAAGATGCTTGGAGATGGACGTTGTGCGACTGACGAGTTCCCTACAGAACAAAGCAGCTCTCTCGTACTTCCATCAAATTCGATTTCAATATTTCTCTAACATTTATTCCTTGAAGGATAATGTAGGATTCACATCGTACAAGTTCACATAACTAGCTCTATTATAAAATTCTTTTGATTAATTCCAATTTTTCGAATGAATGTTCATGTATTCATTTTCTTATATATATATATATATATATATATATATATATATATATATATATATATATATATATATATATATATATATATATATATATATATATATATATATATATATTTTTTGAATATTTTTAGCAATAACAGGCTTTTTTTAATATGAAATACTTTATTCTTGTTGACGTTTCGTTTTGTTGTATATATATATATATATATATATATATATATATATATATATATATATATACATATATATATATATATATATACATATATATATATATATATATATATATATATATATATATATATAAATATATTTCTTGAAATTGATTTATTGCCAGATTAAGATATTTTATTTTGAAAGTTTTTAGCAATAACAGGCTTTTTTTGATATGAATATTACATTCCCTTACCATATATTTCAAAATTGAGTACAAACATTTAAAAAGTAAAACTGTAACTCAGAGAAAAACTCATACAGTTTATAATATTCCGTGTAACAATTGCAATAAAAGCTATACTTATCGGACAAACAGCACAAAATCTCGAAGAAAGAATCAAAGCGCATAAATACGCAAAAACTCAAATCACAGCCTTTCATAAACATAAAATAACAGAAAAACATGATTTTGATTACAAAAATACGAAAATTTTAGCAACTGAAAGAGACAAAAAAAGTAGAGAAATTTTAGAAATGTTACACATTCGTAAAAATTTAGAAAACAAAGTAAATGAAAGAACATACATTGAACATCTCAATTCTAAATGAGAGGTAATAATGAAAACTTGTCTGAAAATCACTGACTGAACAATTCTTTATTCGACTAGTTTCGCCTTTTACAGCATTAACAAGAATGATAATGCTGTAAAAGGCGAAACTAGTCGAATAAAAAATTGTTCAGTCAGTGATTTTTAGACAAGTTTTCATTATTACCTCTCATTTAAATATGAACTATCACAGAGTAGATTCATCGTCCATTGAATTTATCTTAATTCTATTTATAACAACTTAATAAACCTCACAAATATTACACTCTTAAAATAAACACACAACAATCACCAAACATCTCAAAACTCATATTTTCCAGATCTACCTTCAGTTTCACACACATAAACCAACAATATACATATTCTGGATAAGTATAAAAAAATATATGTAATTATATATATGTTAATAAAAATCACACTTATTAGAATCACCTGATTTACCATGAGGTTTTCAGAGGTTTCCTCATGGTGAAGAAGACTAAATCTTCCGAAGCGAATGCTAAGCCAGAAATATTCCTCTGATAATGAAAATCAATGAGTAAAGATACAGAAAAACTAATTTGATTTTTCTAAAAAATAAGTTTAACATTTCATATCTATAGTAACTCATAAATTCAATCATTCATTAGTTTTGACAAAGTTGTAATATAACAACGAAACGTCAACAAAAATAAACTTTCTCATATCGCAAAAAGCCTGTTATTGCAAAAACTTTCAAAATAAAATATATATATATATATATATATATATATATATATATATATATATATATATTTATATATATACTATAAAAAGAAGTTTATTGGTTTTATTAAAAGAAGCTTGTTATTACTGAAAACATTCAGAATAAACATCCCGAACAGGCAATAAATCAATTTCAATATATACATATATATATATATATATATATATATATATATATATATATATATATATATATATATATATATATATATATATATATATATATATATATATATATATAATATTTATAATCATCAATAACATTCGCTCAATATTTTAGTGAAGTATTGACAAGTCTGATATACGAGAGCTCGTATACCTACACACTACTTTACATATGGGACATATCAGTTCGCAAATTCTTTGTAAATATTTATGAGACGCCGCTGGTCATCCCAAGCGAATAAGAGAACAATAAATTCGTTTCCCGTTCCTTCCTTGGCGAAAGCTGAGTCCGAACGTCATATTGACATAAAGGAAATCAAACCAATAACATGGAAAATAGGTGGACACAAGCTGAACCCTTCCAACAGTTCTATTACACATCAAAGAAAATGCCGATAGCCGATATAGTCTCGTGTTATTCTATCACTAGATTCGGTTCCTTTAAAAGGATGGTGATCTCGTCTCGGGATGGATCGAAGAATTGGAAATTCCAGTTGTGTGGATCGAATAGAAAAGTGGAACTAGATAAAAGGAAACTATATTTTAGAAAATACTAGGTACAATGTGAAAAGACCAGCAATAGTTTATATTGCACCGAATTCTGTTCATATGGAAGTATGGACCAATCAGATACAGATAGAAAAATATATGTACAAAAAAAAAACGATTCTATATAATGTTTCAGTGCAAAGGTTTTCAATCTTATTCGTTCACCATGTATTTCATCACTATGCCCCACCTTACCTATCTATTTGTCGAAGATACATTCGTTAAAAATATACCTAATTACCTACAATAATGGTAGTTAGATAGGTAAGGCACAAAAATTTAAACATCCCCAAAAGGAAAATGAATCCTTCAATATATGTATACCAACTAATTCAGAACTGAAACAGAAAACACAAATTCAATAAAATATTGAATAGTATTAGCATTTATTTGGCGCAAATTATAATGCTACAGGCTAATTCAAACACATGAATTCGATTTACTTTTTAGTTGTCATAACGTGATGCGTACCGGTCATCATAATCTGTAAACTCTTTTGAAGAAGTCGGTTATCCCGACGAAACGTTCACAGCGTTATGACAATAAAGGTGTCAATCAAATGAAAGTGATATGAGAATTATTCTACAGTTGATTCAAGAAAATACAATAGTTACTCAGATAGATCAACATGAAGGAAGATCTTAGTGATCCCTATTCTCCATTTTCCAAATGGAGAAATGAGGCTTGACTCTGCAATTCGCATTTCTTGTTTCATATTGATCCTTGAACGATATTTTTTCTGATTATAGTTACATCTGAAGATCCAGCCTTTCACAATGTTGAGAACGAAATGAGAATTCAAAAAGATTCCGAATTTGAATTTCCATATTGATTTCGATCTTTTTGCCAAAACGCCAGTAAATATATTAGTTTGAGGCTGCTCTAGCCAGAGATTTGGATAAGACTCTTGCTTTCTTGATGTAAATCCTGACGGAGCTTGTCCATAGCAAGGATATTGGGTCTACGGATGGTGTTCCATGGCAAACCTAATATGCTTTTGTAAGAGAACCACTTCAATAGACGCCGCATATACATACAATTTGAATAATCCATTCTGACCGCTCTTATCAGAGTGGATCGCCCACGGAGATCTTTGCTTTTTACAGCCCACCAATGCATTTCGGCACACAGTTTGGAAACCCCTGCTTAGTCAATTTCTCTATTCCCACTTATTGGATCAGGACTGTTTTTATTTAATTCTGATGCTATTTTGTTCAAACTTGAAGTGATAATAATGAAAATAACAGTTTATTTCAACCCGTAATTACCTGAAAGACATCGTTGAAGACGCAACAGTGAGGGACGATAGGTTCCAATGCGGATGCCAAACATCAGAGACAATCCAACATATAACAGGGGATATCGACGGAATACAAGGAGAGACCTGATGCCGGTGCAAAGATTGTACACCCAGAACTGGGATTGAAATTACATTTTTCACAAAGAGGAACGGTGCCCTACTGCAAATACATGCCAGAACCAATTGGAGAATTATCATTTTAGACTTTATTAGGACCGCACTATCTTGGCTGACAAAGCAGTTCCCTACAATAGGCCTGACCTAGTCCTGGTTGACAAAAAGCGAGGAAACATTTATCGAGGTTGCCATTCCAAATGAGAACAGCCTATTTCAGACGAATATCGAAAAAATCTCGAAATATCGAGAATTTGAATTGCGAGTACAGAGACAATGCACAACAGTCCTAACCACATGATCATGGTTAGGACTGTTTCAATTATCTTGGGATTCACTGGTACAATACCGAAAAATCTCCTGAATAAAATCAATCAACTAGGACTTCGCGAACATCTCTATAAGGAATTACAGAATCGGTGAATATTGCCACAGCAAGAATGTCAGGAAGTGTTTAGAACTTTGCTGGCCAAACCCAGGCCCGCGGGCCACATAGTGGCCCGCCAAGGCATTTGAATTTGCCTGCCAGCACTTTGCGCCAAGGCATTTGAATTTGCCCGCCAGCACTTCGCGCCAAGGCATTTGAATTTTCCCGCTAGCACTTCGGCAGCGCGGCGTGCGATAGCACTGCTTCCACTTGATTGGTCAGCCGAGCGCAACCGATCCGCGTCGTTCGGGTATTGTCGCTACTTCGCCCGCACCCCGCACGCATATCGGTCCCGTCCTCCAATAGCCAGACAAACGGACGGTTAGCGAGCATCTTAGTACCGTTATCAATCTTACTTGAATGCAAGTATATTGAATTACTAATTCGTTTTGTGACAATTCGTTTAATAAATTAGAAAGAATACTACCAAAACTTTGCATCTTCTCTGCAGGTAAGTGTAATATTTGCATGTGTTACAATTAGTTTGTTTGTTTGTTTGTAAATACTTTCCTGCACAGCAGGCGGCGCGGCGGTCTTATTGCCCAAGATGTAGGATTTGTACCTACGAATCTTAATTAGATATTTATTGATATTGTGGAGCGGTGCCTGTCCAAATTAATAGTTTTATTTTACTTAGGTACTTACCTTCATTTCATAAAACTACATGTACATTTACATGTAGTTTTACATGTACATTTACATGTAGTTTTACATGTACATTTTATTGTTTTAGTATGGCCCTCAGCAAACCTAGTACGAGTACATCAAGAATAAAGGATAACCCTCGGACGTTTCATGAAGAATGGGAAACAAAATACCTTTTCACCGAAAGCAAAGCCCGCAAACCTGTGTGTCTCATTTGCTCAGCAACAGTAGCTGTTGCTAAAAAATATAATTTAGAGCGGCATTTTAAGCAAAACCATACAAAATTCGACAAAGAGTATCCAGTGGGGTCAGCTGTAAGGACTGATTTCATAAATAAAAAGAAGAAAGAACTATTTTCACAGCAAAATATTTTTGTAAAACGACACGAAGAACTGGAAGCCATGGTCAAAACATCGTATGAAATATCTTTATTATTGGCTAAGAAGAAAAAGCCGTTTTCTGATGGGGAAATTATCAAACAGAGTTTGTCCATTTTTGCACAGAACTGCAGATCAAAAGGTTAAAGCCATGGCAGCTAGTATTTCACTGTCGCGCAACACAGTATTGAGGCGAGTAGAAGATATGTCAACAGACATTAACAGTCAAATTGCAGAGTTTGTAACTAAATGTAGATATTATTCACTTGCATTGGACGAAACCTGCGATTTAACTGGTATGGCGCAATTAGCTGTTTTTGTACGCTGTATTGATGACAATTTCAATATATTTCAAGATATATTGGACCTCTGTCAACTGGAAACTACAACCACAGGAAAAGATATATTCATGAAACTGAAAGATTGCATTGAGGGTAAGAGCCTAAACTGGGATAAATGCAATTCAGTTTGCACTGATGGAGCACCTGCGATGATGGGGAAAACCAATGGCGCTGTAGCTTTGCTGCAAAATTACATAGGTCGACAATTGTTTTCTTATCATTGTATTATACATCAAGAAGCTTTGTGCGCTAAAGACATGACTTTCGAGGACGTGATTGACCCAGTAGTACGCTGCATTAATTTCATACGTGCCAGAGCACTTAACCGACGAGAATTCAGAACGTTGTTTGAAGAAGAAATAAAAGAATACGGCGAATTACATCTTTATTGCGCTGTTCGCTGGTTATCTAAAGGCGAAATGTTGAAACATTTTTATGATTTGAGGGAACATGTTCTGGAATTTCTGAAAGAAAAACAAGCATTGCCAGCAGAGAGAGCTCTGCTTGAAAATTCATTATGGCTGTGCGATCTTGCATTTTTAGTTGATACATTGAAGCACCTTAATGTCCTGAACCTTAAACTGCAAGGAAAAAATTGTTCTCTTCCAACAATGTTCAACTTGATCAATGGTTTCAAAGGGAAGTTGGACTTGTTCGCAGCAAACTTGGAGAGAAATAAAGTCGACCATTTTTCCACACTTGCAAGTTTGAAAGAAGAATTAGAGATCACTGCCCTTGATATTCCTAAATACCTATCAAAAATAAAATGTTTAAAAGAGTCTTTTGAAAACAGATTCCAGGATTTTGAATCGGACAAGAGAAATATTCAGCTGTTTATAAATCCATTTGCTATCAGTTCTACTGACTTGGTTGATTATCCAGCAAACATACAGCTCGAAGTAACAGATCTTCAAAACCACACTGCCCTGAAACAAATTTTCTATGAAAATGTATCTTCAGAGCAGCTAACAGAAAGTTTTGCAAGTTTTTGGAAAAACGTTTCCAGTGAAGATTTCCCAACATTGCGCGACCTTGCTATGCAAATTTTAAGCAGGTTTGGTTCCACCTATGTGTGTGAGAAAACATTTTCAACTCTATCATACATCAAAAATAAATATCGCACATCTTTCACTGCAAAACCCATTTCGGATTTGATTGTACTATCAACATCAGACTTAAAACCAAATATCGACAAATTACTATCACAAAAACCTCTTCACAGCTCTCATTAAATAGAAATAATGTTATTATGTATGTTACTTAATTTCATTTACAAATAAAGTAAATTAAACCAAATTTTTAATGTACGTTTTGTGTATATTAATACCTTATGAATATGGTATTTGGCCCGGCGGCACCACAGTCTATGAAATTTTGCCCACCTTGAAAAACTATTGGCCAGCCTCCATTAACACATATATTTAATCTCATAGTAAGCAAAGCCACTTTTCCTAAAATATGGAAATCGGCCAAGATAGTATCTGTCTTGAAAAAAGGTGATCCCTCTGTTGCGAACAACTACAGGCCAATAGACATCTCATCGAACTTCCAAACTTTTGAATCTTGTGGTTTATAATGCTATATATCCAGCCGTCAGAAATAGCATCAAGATTGAGCAGAACGGATTCATGTCAATAAGATCTTGTTCAAGCAATTTAATGCTGTTTTCACAGTACGTTTCTGAAGTACTAAACTCCACCACCAAGTTGATGTGATTTACACAGATTTTCATAAATCATTTGATAAAGTTGTTCATGCGCTCCTGGTAAAGAAACTACTAAAACAAATTTGATTCTCTGATAGCCTCACCAAACTTTCTCATTCTTACTTGGTTGACCGACGTTAATTCCTACAGCTGGAAGGTAAACAGTGGTCTGAGTTCACACCTACCTCTGGAATACGTCAAGGGTCAAATCTTGGACCACTGTTATTTACTCTATTCGTAAATGATCTGATGTAATATTCACTCTCCACATTTGATTTTCGCAGAATATTTGAAACTATATCAAGTTAGATCACAGGACAACTGTGTTCAACTTCAGCTCGCATTTGATCATGTTGCTATTCGGTCGACAATTATTTGAGTTTGAATGTATCAAAGTGTAATGTCGTTTCTTTCGCAAAGAGAAGAGACTGAATTGACTGTGATTACAACGTCGGTTGTCAGGTTCTTTCACGTTCTGATAAGGTGAGAGATCTTGGTGTAGTCTTCGACCCGAAACTTCCCTTTGTTCCACACTTCACCCAACTTATATCATCTGCTGCGAAAATATATGGATTCGTTATACGTAATGGCAAATATTTTAATAATTTTTCAACATTCATAGGACTATTTAATACCCCAATCCGTAGCAAGTTGGAGTATGACAACATGATCTGGCATCCTATTTACACTTGCCATCAACGCTATCTTCAGCCTATTCAGAGAAGTTTCTTGAAATTCTTAGTTTGGAGGGAGAATAAAGTTTATCCACAGAGAGGAGTAAATCATTACGAATTATTCAGTTGATTTCGTTTAATCTCATTGCAGAGCAGAAGAGAAACTTTATCACTCAAATTTGTGTACACATTACTGCACAAGATTATTGATTGTCCTCCTTTCTTGTCCTCTTAGAAATTTCGTGTTCCTAGGCAAAATTCTCGTTATACAGAATTATTCCACCTAGAGACTCCGAGGATACTCGCTAATACAATCTCCCATTTCATGGAGTCACTTTGACTCCATAGAATTTATTATAAGGAACTTTGTGGACAAAGAAAATTGACTGAAATGAATTCATTTAGATTGAGTTCTTTGTAATATTTCTTTGAATGCTATAATGTAGTTATAAGTTACTATTTTTTTAGATTATTTTGAGCTCTTTGTTATATCTTTTTCATTTCAATCATTCAGTTATGTATTCAACATTGTTATTATTTTCTGTAATTGGGTGTTACACCTGTTGAGAATAAAGAACTTTTATTATTGTTATTATTATTATTAAATACAACATGTTAGTCCCTGTCTAATGAAGGCAACTTGAAATTTGTGTTGTAAGTTGAATTTAGTCCTGAAAATACTATCATTTCATAGTTTATCGTAATGACAAACCAAACACTCCGAATTGAACTTTGTCATTCGGTCGAAATTGCAGTCAATGTTGAGTTTCTAACTTTGTGATGATGAGAAGTGTAAAAATGATATTTCTCGTTTCTGGAAAAATTCACGAAGCATCCCACCGAATAATCTCGTCCCAGCATCACTTAAAAATACCAGATATTTTTCTGTCGTGTATTTCCCAACTCCACTCGCTCATTGCCTTCTTTTATCCGAGTGAACAGTTAAGAAAGGGGATTTCCGGATAGGATCTTGCCGCATCAGCTCGAACGCACCACGCTTTCAGAAAGGATAAATAAGTTTTTCGACGAAATTAAAGCGGTTCACTAGTCCCAATCTACAATTCAAATGGATATTGGGGATATTAAATCGGAATAATTTTCCCTCGAAATCCTCTTTTCTCCATCTAATGCGTGTTTCAGAAGACCAATGGGTTTTATGGTTGTGTTCGGACTTTGTTTTGATTGTTCAAGGTAACGGGGCAGATCAACACGTTATGCAAATTAGAGTGGCTTTCATTCCGTTATTGTTGATTTTCTAACAACCCGTTGAGTACTTATTCATGCCAAATATGAAAATACGTCACATATCAATAGACTAGAACAGAGTCTAGTTCATTGATCCATTGATTCATCGAATCTTCAATTAAGTAAAGTAAAGTAAGTAAAGTCTAGTACGTAGATTTCGAAAGAATGCCTCATAACATTGGTTCGTCATTTTCATTGAAAATTGAGAATCAAAACCATCAAATAAATGAAAATGCGATGATGATATATTTATTCTACTGTATATTAATTCAAACATGTTTAGATTCGCACTTTTATTATCATGACGTGACACGTTTCGTCGGAATAACGGTATAATTTCCTCAGACGATAACAGTATATGATTCAACCTGAAGTGGTTTATAGCGACGAAACGCGCACATGAAACTGTAAATGAGATTTAAGTGTTCGAATTATTCTATGGTTGAAATATATTTGCACCAAGTAAATACTATTCACTATTTGTATTTTACTGCCTTGACTGAATACGAATGATAAGAATTCCTTCTTCTTTCAAGTCTCATTTTTCAAAATATACTTTAACAATTTGTTATAAGGAATATAATATATATATATATATATATATATATATATATATATATATATATATATATATATATATATATATATATATATATATATATATATATATATATATATATATATATATGTAAGAAATGAACACTAGAACATTGATTCGATTAACGTCTTGTGAACGTGTACTATGTGATGTCTCCATTATCCTTCAAGGGTTAAAAATGTTAGAGAAATATTGAAATCGATGCCACACTTGATGAAAGTGCGAGACATATGTTTCGTTCTGCAAGGAACTCATCAGTCACACCACGTCCATCGAAGTGAGGTAGTGATTTCAATCCACAAGCATCTTCTTGTGACTCCAAGTAGAATTCCGTAGAGTAATGAATACTCCACATTTCCATCTATAGGAATCAGTAAAACATCTCTCAGAATACGGACACACCAAGCATCTAACTTTCACATATCTTCTTATATATATTTTCTATATATATATATATATATATATATATATATATATATATATATATATATATATATATATATATATATACTACATATCGAAAGTAAACAATAACTTTCTTTCGATAATTTTTTGAAAATTTCATCAAAAGAACATTATAGCATAGCTGGCTATGTTAAACATGAAATGCGATGTCTCCATTATCTTTATAGGGATAAATGTTAGAGAATATTGGAATCGATGCGTACATTCATTGAAAGCGTAAGATAGTTACTGTTTCGTACTACAAGGTACTCTTCAGTTACGCTTCGAACAACAAATGAAAGGCAACGACTTCAGTTCTCATATAATCTCCTTTCGATTATAAGACAGAAATATACAGTAAGTCCTATGCATATATAATTAATAGATTAATGTAGGTACATCTCAAACCTTAGTAATCAATGAAAAGTACATGAATAAATCTAACATCGAAAGTTTCACATGTCCGTATCAGTTATGATACTACATTTTACAAATACTAGTTCTTGAACAATTATATCTAATATGATGTAGTAATGCCATCTAGGTTACGGTTGTAGAAACGCTCGCTGTCTGTTTTCAAAACATTTTTATTACGAGAAAAAGAATTCTGTAGTTCACGTGCTATATTATCGCACTTCTAGATATTCCATATCAAAACTATACTATAACTTTCTTCGATAATTTTTTGACAAATTATTCAAAAGAACGTTATAGCGGACCTTCGAGGACATTATAGTTCTGCTATAATGTTATTTTGAATTTTCGAAATAATTTATAGTATTGTTTGAACGAATATCTATAAATTCTGTTGATTTATAGTGATCTTTTTCTATATATACATATATATATATATATATATATATATATATATATATATATATATATATATATATATATATATATATATATATATATATATATATATATATATATATATATATATATATATATATATATATATATATATATATATTTTTTTTTGAAAGTTTTTAGCAAATAACAGGCTTTTTTTGATATGAAAAAGTTTATTCTTGTTGACGTTTCGTTGTTATATTACAACTTTGTCAGAACTAATGAATAATTCAACAAAGTTGTAATATAACAACGAAACGTCAACAAAAATAAACTTTTTCATATCAAAAAAAGCGTGTAATTGCTAAAAACTTCCAAAATAAAATATCTTGAACAGGCAATAAATCAATTTCAAGAATATATATATATATATATATATATATATATATATATATATATATATATATATATATATATATATATATATATATATATATCCGATTAGTTTTATTTCATGTTTTCAATAAGTAATCATTGTCGATTCCAATTCCCGAATGAAATTCAAATGGAAGTTAGAACTTAATTCTTTCCAATATAAAAGTTTTCGAGTTTCAATAGTCATAAAAATTGTTGATTTTTATGTCCAGAACATCAAATTTGCGATAACCATTTCGTAATGGTAGAAACTCAGGGAGGAATATATTTCAAGCGACCCCGATGTTCTTCAGGAAACTACTTGAACTTGATAACTTTTCAGGATTTACAGTGAAGGATCGGTCCTTTTAATAGGCCACTGCCTTGAAAAGATGGATATGACGTCACCTTGGGAGTAGTTCAAACAGATCAATCAAACGGGAGAGACACGACAGCGACGTATACAAAAACGAATTTCAGTGTTAACGCGACTAGAGCATGAATAAGTATGTGACAGGGTATGTATGAAGAATGCTTGTATTTTCAAATTCATTTGCTCATTATAAAACGATCGGATTAGTGTCAGTCGTTTCTTGATCCCTTTACGGAAAGGGGATTGGGGAATACATTTTATGGGACATTTTACGTTTCTGCAATCCAGGTTCATTTGAAAGGAAACAGTGAAATTTTCCAAAACTCACTTTGTACAAATTATTTCCCATTGGAAAACTTCTACTTAACAGACTCCAAGAATATTAAAGTCAATTGACAATCAATAGTTTTTTCATTAAGTAAATCAGTAATCCTTGCTTTAAGGGTTGTTCATTATTCGTTAGTTTGGCAGAAGTATTAGTTCAATGCAGATGAGGAAACTCTTCTTTTAATAATCAAAAATAACAAACGAAACGATTAAACGATATATATTTTTCTACTATAGAACAACAAATTCAATTTACTAGAAATAAGAGTTACTTAGGGAACTCTTTTCGTTCTTAGAAAACCTTTTCATCCACTTCTGAGCCATTATCCCCAATTTTAAAAATATTTGAAAAATACGTAGGAGTTGTGCAGAATTAACAAAAAACTTTTTCGCTGAGGATATTTCTCATGTTATATTCAATATTTCTCATGTTGTTAATTCTACTCCTTTCGATTCTAATTCTTTCTCTAAAAGTCATAAATGTTATACAGACCCCTTTAGAATGTTCTCTTTTATTGAAGGAAAGCAAGTTTGAAAGTCAGCTTATCACTTTTTTCGAATTGCAATTCATTTGAAATTTTTTTTACCATCTCAAAAACTTGCGTTCTCATTTGAGTTTTGTAAAGATTCCAAGAATCGAAACGAAATTTTCAAATTGATAATTGATGAGGCCTATACTTGATGTAAATCGATAAACATAATAAAACAATTGTTGAACAAAGATTTACACATAATATATGTGTAAATCTGTGTTTAACAATTGTTTTATTAAGAAATTTTTATTTACTGACATTTAACATAACTTTACAATAAAGTATGATGTGTCTGAACTTAACAGAGGTCTTCTTCTCGCATAAATAAGGGTGAAATTCATGAAATGGTTAGATCAACGTTCAAGATTTACGCGAGAGTTTTCAATATTTTTTGTATTATTTAAACCTTGCTCAGAGTTTCGAAATTGTGTGTCTATTTACATCCAACTTCACAAGAACAAAACAATAAAAATGTACGAAAATAGATATTCGACACTTTCATATAATCATATCATTTTACTGATCACAAAAATTAATCTTAGGGATAACCAAATCAATCAAAACATATCGAAACAAGGGTATATCCATTCTCCAATGTTCTATCCTTTCAAATGATGAATTTACCTCTCAAAAATCCCCTAGTTAGGGTGAACAGGTTTCTTATCAGTAAATAAACTTTAACTCCCAAAGTTCTGCAGTTGTATACTCAATCCAATCGATTCAATTGAAAAAACTGGAGATTAAAATGCTAGAACGGCAGATGTTCTTTAACTATTAAGTCACCCATTCCACTTGTAACTCTGTCTACAAGTTTCGGGTTGTAATCTGAATATAATAAGCATTATCAATCATTCGAAAGAGAATATCTTTTTCGCTTAGTTAAAATGTGATACTATGAATAATGCTTAACACAAAACAGTTTATGCTTGTGACGCACACGATAAAAATGAGTTATGAATTGTGAACAGCTCAAAATATCTTGAAGTGACTGAAATATCGAAACTTCAAACTTGCAAAATGAACCATAATCACATTAGCATACTAACTCAATATTTTCATGGAAACACAAGGAAATTAATGCAAATCATCACGAAGTAATCGTCCTATTTCTGAACTAACAACTTGCGATAGGTTAATCATGAACCGTGTCCGTTGATGAAAAAGAATTCGCGTGAGCTTTCAATAGTGTGGCTGTCCGCCGCAAGATGGATTACAACCACGTAGGTACCCACTTATCGGCATGGCTTCAAGTAACACGTAATTACCAAAGTGAAGTGGAATGTAAGGAAAAAGCAAGAACGCTTGACCCTTATCTGATGCATGTAACGAAATGTTTCGTGTAATTATATATTAAATGGTTTTCCACTTTTTCTGAAGGAAATGAGTTTTCCATTATGAATGAATTGAAAGTCTAGATTGGAGATTAACTACAGATCTTCTATCGTGTTTGATGGATTACTGCGGTTTAACCTCAAAGACTTCTCTATCGTTTTAGTTTCGACTTTCATATGGCAATAAACGCAAATATACACTTAAAAGGTTCTCATCGAATTCAATATTAATATATAGTAATATGAATTGGAAATTTATTCAAACCAACAATGTGATCTAATTCTGCTAGCAACAACGTTCCTTGAACTATGGCTAAATAAATTCTGAAATTCTTGAACATTTCTGTTACAAATGATGGAATATTTGTAGCGAGCAAAAAACAGGTTGTTACAATTATTATAACAAACTTTGTTTCCCATTTCCACGTATATCTACATTATGCCCTTCTAACGCGATTCACTACTATTGTAGATTCCTAACATCAACAATTTAATCAATTTATGAGTGCAAATAAGACGTACGTTTGCCTTGCCTTCTATTCAAACATTACTTATTACTTTCCATTTTGTAAGCCACATCTATACAAAATTACAAGAGGTTTTTCGTTGTACTTTCAACTTTCTCAATTCATATATTGCATACCAACGTTCATATTGCTCCTTTCACTATGCTTTTTTACTGAAACGGTCAAAATATTGAAAGCGCGAATGCTTTCACAGCCGTTGTCCATTGTGAAACGTGGTAAAATGAACTTCTGAGCTGATTGGCCGTGGCCAAGTGGAAGTCCTACCCTTTCAGATGTTTCGTCTCTAACTGCATCTTCAGTGGCGGCGAGTGCTTCGACATAGTTGTGTACCGGGCGACGACTCTGTTGCAACTGGTTATTGTTGTTCATCAGTTGTCATCACTTGATCTAGAGTCGTCGCCCGGAAACTACGTCGAAGCTACTGAAGATGTCTCTCGCAGTTAGAGACGAAACGTCTGGAAGAGGATTAGTTCCAGTTGACCACGGAAAATCAACCCGGAAGATTATTTCACCATGTTTCGGACAAATTATTGTTAGAAAAATATTGGTAAAAACAAATTGTCACAATTAATAAGCAAAACAATCGTCCCCATTTCCACTTATATTCAAATCTTGAATTTCTAACGCGTTCTTCTAATTGCAGACTCTTTGCGCTAACAGTTTAACGGTTACAAATTCAGAATGTAGATAATTTATGGATGGAAAATAGACGATTGTCTTGCGTTTTATCGAATTTTATTGATCAGTGGCATTAACTTTGTATCATTTTGTAAGCTATAATAGATCAGTATCTATACAAATTTCGAAAGGTTGTTCGTTGAACACTTTGGTTTATACTGTTTCTCGAAGTTTTCACCGTTTTTCTGCTTAACATCTATAGCAAACTGTGATTTTTATTGCTCCGTGACATGTATTTTACTCATATGGTCGAAATATATTTAAACCTACTTACCATGAACAAATGACGTATTCTTTTACTGAAACAATATCCATCATTTGCATGTGAGAACTGGAGATGCTTTCTTAAACAAGCTGAAGTGAAACGCTAAAGTGTTTCTTAGAAATTCTGCATTAGTTGAAAACATTTGGTTCATACTGTCTCACCTTGAGCTATAATGTTATAAAGTGACAATAATATCTGAGACAATGTGTTCAACGAAACATTGGATGCATCCTAAATTCTACTTCTTTTCTTTCTCTCATTCTTTCGTGGATATTATTTTTCCATATTGCTTCTTCGGCATTCATGCTGAACTCTCTGACGTACTTATGGTATATTTGATAATTCCTGGTATATTTTAGCTTCGGAATATAAAATCTCCTGGATGGTTACAAAATCGGATAAAGAAGGCGTCATATTCTGAAAGAACATTACACAGACCTTTTCAGTACGCTCGGCCTGAACAGGTTGTTATCAAGTGTGACACTAACAGGTGAAAAAATCATAACTCCTTGTTCAGATATTGCTCTTTCCAAGAAGGTTCAAACCGCGGATGGAAATCGGGAATTTAATTCAATTGAAGTCAATGTATCTGTCGTAGATAACCGCAAGATTCCATCTCCGAGCGGTAGCCGTCGATCAACCACCAGAATAATACTTATCGTGGTTTTGTCTGCAATGTTGCAACTACTTTTGGTCGGTTAAATAGGCAGAAACAGCATATACAAACCCTGCGGTTTTAACCATGCGGAATCCGAAGAGTCTGAACAAGGTCTAAGCGGCAAGTAACGGCAGATGACGCCCCAGCGCGCTTCTGTACTTGTGATATTTTGTCTCAATGTCCAATCTTCTTAGTGATAAGGGAGGACTAAAATGAAAAAATCGTTACCAGTTAGTTGAGTACATTTCCAAATTCAGTTGTGGCTGAGACTCTCAATAAAATGATGTGCGTGCTTTATTGTAAAAAACTTTGACTCATCTCTCATTGTTCAAAATTAATTTATATTTCACCATCTCGATCTGTGGACATCTGTGGTCATTTCATTCTTCCAAATCAGGCCTTTTGGATTGACTAGGTCAAACTCAATTCTAGGAAATACTTCAAAATTTCCGAGTATTCAACGATTAGGAGTTGATGAATAATAGTTTAATTGTTTAATCTCTATAGACACACCCTAAAGCAAATATTTATTTTCAATTGTCATGAATGAATCAACATTTTCGATTTCTAGAAAGATGTTCAACTTTCATTTCTTCAATTACGGCTAGCTTGCTCCAAACAATTTTGAAAAAATCGAAATTTTTTTTTCAAAAATTGCTACTATATACTCATAGAAATAGTATAGAATTAGTCCTGAAGGTCAGCAAGACTGAGAAGCAGGTATAAAAGATTAGGGAGCGCTGCAGTAAATCCAGTCGCTCGAACGCCTTCGGTTGCGGCAGCTGCTGCATGCCTTCAGGTCGACTTATTGTTTTGTTCTTTGTTTTATTGTAATTGTCTTGTTATTTTGTTGAACTGCTTTGAGAAATGCAAGAATTTTTCAGAATGATGCTTACGAAGACCAGGAAGGAGTTGTGTATGAAGCTGGAATGAATATGTGAGTAAAATTCACTTTTCTTACGATTTTTCACGAACAAGAACTGATTTTTCTCCGAACCACGATTTTTCGCATGAATGGCACTCTCATTTCAAAACTATAGCACTTATCGATATGAACCAAACGGCATTTTACTCTTTAGATGTCTGGCTATGGCCTCAATAAATTTATTATTATTCAAAAAAGTTATAAACAATTGAAAAAGTAAAAAAAATTCGAAATTCCGCCATTTTGTTTTTTTTTCATTGAAAATGTTTCATTCTGCTTGAGGTCATAGCCAATTCGATGCAGAACATGAAACCGTTTTGTTTTTTTGCTTTCAGATAATCATTTTCCATGAATGATGTAATTCATCTCCGATTCAGATAATCAGATTACTTGAAAAAAATTTTTTTCAAGTAATTTCATGTATGTGCTTTCATATGTGAATAAATTGATTACTCAACATGTTTCGTAGTATACATAAAATATATTGAAAAAAATTCCGTTTTTAGGAGTAAGCTGGCCTTAAATGAAATGTGGCAATTTCATGATTGCAAAAGTGGTTCGCATCTTATTATCTCACTTACATCATTTTTATACACTTATACATCCTTTTTAACATTTCAACTTTTTCACGGGATGTCACAAAATTATTATTTTGTGACATCCCGTTATTATTATCCCCCATTATTATTATTTTTAACTTTGACTCATCTCTCATTGTTCAAAATTAATTTATATTTCACCATCTCGATCTGTGGACATCTGTGGTCATTTCATTCTTCCAAATCAGGCCTTTTGGATTGACTAGGTCAAACTCAATTCTAGGAAATACTTCAAAATTTCCGAGTATTCAACGATTAGGAGTTGATGAATAATAGTTTAATTGTTTAATCTCTATAGACACACCCTAAAGCAAATATTTATTTTCAATTGTCATGAATGAATCAACATTTTCGATTTCTAGAAAGATGTTCAACTTTCATTTCTTCAATTACGGCTAGCTTGCTCCAAACAATTTTGAAAAAATCGAAATTTTTTTTCAAAAATTGCTACTATATACTCATAGAAATAGTATAGAATTAGTCCTGAAGGTCAGCAAGACTGAGAAGCAGGTATAAAAGATTAGGGAGCGCTGCAGTAAATCCAGTCGCTCGAACGCCTTCGGTTGCGGCAGCTGCTGCATGCCTTCAGGTCGACTTATTGTTTTGTTCTTTGTTTTATTGTAATTGTCTTGTTATTTTGTTGAACTGCTTTGAGAAATGCAAGAATTTTCAGAATGATGCTTACGAAGACCAGGAAGGAGTTGTGTATGAAGCTGGAATGAATATGTGAGTAAAATTCACTTTTCTTACGATTTTTCACGAACAAAAACTTTGAACTGATTTTTCTCCGAACCACGATTTTTCGCATGAATGGCACTCTCATTTCAAAACTATAGCACTTATCGATATGAACCAAACGGCATTTTACTCTTTAGATGTCTGGCTATGGCCTCAATAAATTCATTATTATTCAAAAAAGTTATAAACAATTGAAAAAGTAAAAAAAATTCGAAAGTCCGCCATTTTGTTTTTTTTTCATTGAAAATGTTTCATTCTGCTTGAGGTCATAGCCAATTCGATGCAGAACATGAAACCGTTTTGTTTTTTTGCTTTCAGATAATCATTTTCCATGAATGATGTAATTCATCTCCGATTCAGATAATCAGATTACTTGAAAAAAATTTTTTTCAAGTAATTTCATGTATGTGCTTTCATATGTGAATAAATTGATTACTCAACATGTTTCGTAGTATACATAAAATATATTGAAAAAAATTCCGTTTTTAGGAGTAAGCTGGCCTTAAATGAAATGTGGCAATTTCATGATTGCAAAAGTGGTTCGCATCTTATTATCTCACTTACATCATTTTTATACACTTATACATCCTTTTTAACATTTCAACTTTTTCACGGGATGTCACAAAATTATTATTTTCTCAGTCGAAATATGACATTCTTATGGGATAGAAAACAGATCACTGAGCTTAAAAAATGCATCTACGGATTTCTTACCTGTGGCGTACAGATTTTAGCCAGTAAGGTTCATTCAGAACTACAAATTTTCACATCTTACCGTTTTATGGCTCTATCTTTATTGGTTTCTGAATGACGCCACATGCGAAATGTTAATCCACAGAAACATCAAATAAACTTCCGTCAGCAACACATAGAAAACACCCAAAGTTAACGATATTTATATGACTTAATAGGCAATAATATTTATATCTGTTCATTGGTGGTTCGATTGATGTTCACTACTAGAATTGAAACGGTGTTTAACAAATCTATTAAGTTGCGTGAAATTGGATCTTCATTCTGAATTATTGGAAAACCAATGAAGCGTCTGCCTCAGCATTATTTCTGTAGAACTGAGTGAATTAGGAGAATTTTGACTTCCGTAAATACAAAAAAGGTTAGTTCAATATATTTACAGATGGCAGATATATCAAATAAACTTTTTTTTGTCAATGAAAGTTCCAGCAGTCAGCAAGAATGTGCTTAATTGAACAGATGGTTATCTAATTATCATAGTATAAAACAATTTTAATCTTCATATATAAAGGGTGTTTTTTTTAGAGGTATAGAACTTTAAATTGCAATAAAACATCAATGGATCATTCGATTGACAGGAATTTTTTCTTAATTCGAAAGATAATCTTGTGGAATTACATTTTGAATATGAATTCTGGCACATAAGTCCCACGACAGGCTCGGATGTAGTCCAATCTGGACGTCCAATTTTCGATGACTTTTTCCAACATTTGTGGCCAGTATATCGGCAATAACAGGGCGAATATTGTCTTCCAAATGGTCAAGCGTTTGTGGCTTATCCGCATAGACCAATGACTTCACATAGCCCCACAGAAAGTAGTCCTGCGGTGTTAAATCACAAGATCTTGGAGGCCAATTCGAAGGTCCAAAACGTGAAATTAGGCGGTCACCAAACGTGTCTTTCAGTAAATCGATTTTGGCAAGAGCTGCGTGACATGTTGCGACGTCTTGTTGAAACCACAGCTCCTGGACATCATGGTTGTTCAATTCAGGAATGAAAAAGTTAATAGTCATGGCTCTGTACCGATCCCCATTGACTGTAACGTTCTGGCCATCATCGTTTTTGGAGAAGTACGGACCAATGATTCCACCAGCCCATAAAGCGCACCAAACAGTCAATTTTTTCTGGATGTAACGGTGTTTTGACATACACTTGAGGATTATCTTCACTCCAAATGTGGCAGTTTTGTTTGTTGACGATTAAGTTTGTTAACGATTTTGTCGACAGTAACATGGACGTAGTGCGCGATAGGTATTCCGCACAGAACCATTATTTTCGAAATGAAATTGCACTATTTGCAAGCGTTGTTCAGGCGTGAGTCTTTCCATGAAGAATTGCCAAATCAAACTGAGAATAAGTCACTTTTCAGCTGATAAATCGGTCGTCATCTTCAACGGTAATGCCAACTTAAAGTTCTATACCTCTAAAAAAAACACCCATTAGAAGCTGTGCGAGAATTATTCTATAAGTGACCATCTTCTAATGAAATATAACCATCATTCATTCTGAAACAATCGAAAATCAATTACCCTCAAAGCAATAAATGAACTTTCACAAAAATTTTAGAGCATGAAAAGTTGCGAACTCTAGCAATGGCAGAAAAGCTTAGCAATGTCAACTGACTTCATTTTGTAAGGATTCGAAATATTTACTCAATAACACAACTACAAATAACACTCCACAATCATTAAACCATAATACCAATGGTGAGACATCAAACAAACAAAACACTTAAAATTTTTTTGGATTAGTGTATAAAAACTTAAAAATTCATGAATTCATTATCATGAACATTTATTAATCTTTATATTTCGTAATTTAATGTCATTTGATTATTTATGAATCAAATAGTTTTTGAATAATAATGAAATTATATTCAGTTATAGTTCTTACGAAATTCTTATATACATAACATTCAACATTTATTATTGACAATTATTTGTTTGAAACGAACTTAGCTAATTTACGGTTGAACACTTCGAGGTCACTAATTGTTTTTATGAGCTAGGCAATTCATTACATGCACTGAATCCTTCTTAGAATATACTATTTCTAGACTTAGAAGGCTCACAAACTTGTATTATGCATTTATAAAAATAATAAATATCTTAATATTTAACATTACAGCATCAAATAACAGCACACTTATTCGACGGTAAGGGTAGTTAATATGTGATAATATAATGTTGTCAACGGAATTCGAATATATAGTTCAATATATATCTTTCAAAAAATGGAGGCTCACAAACTTGTAGAAACTTATGCATTTATATAAATAAATATCTTAATATTTAACATTACAGCACTAAATAACAGCACACTTATTCGAAGGTAAGGGTAGTTGATTTGTGATTATATAATGTTGTCATCGGAATTCGAATATATAGTTCAATATATATCTATAAAAAATTAAGGCTCACAAACTTGTAGAAACTTATGTATTAACTTATAAAAATCAATATCATAATATTTAACATTACAGCACTGAATAACAGCACACTTATTCGAAAGTATAAGTGTGCTGTTAAGTACACAAGTTAAGTGTATAAGTTCAATATATATCTATTGAAAAATCTTAAAAAATACAAAAAAAATTTCAAGTACTAGAAAATAAAAAAAAATATTATATAGGTATTTTGTGATTCTACAAATGTGATCGGTCTCTGTGTCCAACCACTTTCGTAATCTGAGTATAGTTCATGGTGGAGGGAACCGGAATTGTAGAAACTGTTGGCATTTCTTGTATTACAAGCATGCACATGACTGACACATATTACATTTTATATCACGTCACTACATGGGAATAATTTGTTTCAAATTTTAAATATATATAAAGCATATAATATTCTCTGTTCAACTGACATTAGTTCCAAGCAATTCAACATGCTTTCTATTAGAGTATATCTATTACATTTCCAAATTGCTCGCATAGCTCTATTCCGCAAATGTTATAGCTGCTGAGTTTTTTCTTTGGTCCATCCGAAGAACTGCCTGGAACAATATTCGAAGTGTTGCATTATTATCAACTTAAAGAGCAATAGCTTCACTTATGTCGTCAGATTTTTCCAATTCTTTTCAAAAAGCTGATTATTTTTTAGAGTTTAGTTCTCAAAGTGTTCATCTCAAAGTTCTGATGGAGCTACTCATGAAGGACAGTAAGCATTGAAAAAAACTGTTCCCGTTGAAATACAAATTCTAGATTTGTCGAAAATTTGACAGCAATAATTTTCACCGATTGATATTATTGAAACAAAGATCATTGAAATGAGGCCTGTCACTTTAAATCATTCCTTTAAAGTATTGACAAAGCAGCATTTGAAGGTAGACTTCAACGTGAGATTGATTTCTTTAATTCGTGTTAGCTCTTATTGATTAAAATGTAGTTATCGCGTGAAAATACGATATTGAAATTGATTTTTATTTAAATTTTATTATTTGAAATTATAGAAATATTTATATCCATCAACAAATTATATAACGGTCATGATGATTAATATAAATTGCACAATCACATATGGGTGATTGAGAAATATTATATACACAATGAAACAATATTCAGAATTTTCTCTTAATTTAATAAATACGCATGAAGCGTTTCGAAGTAGTACTTCTTTATCAAATGCTGAATTAACAATAGATGTCATTTTGAAAAGTCGATACTTATAGCTACCCTCACAGAACATATCAGGTATGTTCTATGACTTATTTGGAGTGACGACCATAGAATAAAACAAAAGAAGTTTAACAAGAAAGAAGGAATCGTATGACTGAAATTGAACACAGAAATCAGTTTCCTAACTCAGGTATACCAACTCAGAATGTAGTGAAAGATACAAAATAATTATACAAAATAAGATTTCTGAAAACAAATAAAAAAAAATTAAATTTTTGAACATCGGTAAACATAAAATTGAAAGTAAATTAACTAAAAAATAGGTAATAAATCAAAGAGTACAAAATTTTTTTTGTATATTACGGCAAACTCTTAGTTACCACGATATTGTAACGTTTCGACATTTAAATATGTTAGAATTTCTCCCCTATATAATTTCCATGCATTCAAATAATTTATGGAAAGTGTCATGGAAGTGAAACAAAACCAAACGATTACTTCAAATCGTGCATTCACGTTGAGAATCCACTATTTAATGATACCCCAAAATTGTTTCGGAATGAAACTGCACCTGCGATCCCTGACCGAGATGATTTTTTTACCAACCCATTCTTCTGGGCGCGTCATCGACGAAATGTTCGTGAATACTTCGACCAGGTGCAACCGGCTGTCGCGACGGCACAGACGGACAGGTGAATCTCGGAGGCTGGCTCTGATCGATAAGAACCTCAGATATACTGCCTCACCTGCTCAAATTGTTGGGTTGACTAGATTTTTTCATCCATAGAAACAAAACGAATTTAATTGAAGGTTTCAATGTTCCTTCGCAGTCTCGTTTCCATTCGATATACCAAAATTCACCCAGAGTATTTATTAAAGCAAAAAGTTCACTATATTCGAGTACACTAATTTCACTTTATATTACAGTCGAGTTTACATTCTTTTGATTAATTCGAATTTCTTCAATGAATGTTCTAGTATTCACTTTGATATATATATATATATATATATATATATATATATATATATATATATATATATATATATATATATATATATATATATATATGAATGAATAATTGAATTAAATTCAATTTATCCATCTCAAATTATTAAAAACAAACAAAAATATCATTTTATTAATTTCATACCTCATCTGAGTGAAAAAATTTGCGAAAGATTAAAGAAGAGAGAAATAAAAACCATTTGTACCAACAAAAGGAATATTAAGTCACTTAAAGTAAATAATAAAGAAAAGACAAATGTTGAAGACAAAAGCGGTATTTATTAGATTTTTTGTAATGAATGTCCAGCATTTCATATCGGCCAAACAGGTAGAAAAATAAAAACTCGGGTTGATGAACATAAAAGGTCGATTTTGTACCATGTTAATAAAACTGGATTCTCAGAACATTGTATTAGCTCAATCACTTCATAGATTTTGATAAAACTAAATGCCTACACTCAGGCAATAAAGGTAAACGATTAAACCTTTTGGAGGCAATTGAAATTAGCAGTTCTTGGAAGAGAAAAGAAGAAATTGTAAATGAACAAGTAGATTTTCAACTATCCTCCCTACTCACAACCATTTTTTAGATATAAATTTGTTGTAAGTTTCTTATAGTAGTTTAGTCTTGAAAATGAGCTAACGCTCGAAACATGTTTATATACATATATACATATATGTAATTGTATATATGTATATATAAATTACACTTATCTGAATCACCTGACTTACCATAAGTTTTTCAGAGGTTTCCTCATGGTGAAGAAGAATAAAACTTCCGAAACGAATGCTAAGCCAGAAATATTCCTCTGATACTAAACATCAATAAGTGAAAATACAAAAAAACTTATTTGATTTTCCTAAAAAATAAGTTTAACATTTTGATATCTATAGTAATTCATAAATTCAATTATTCATTAGTTTTGACAAAGTTGTGATATACAATGAAACGTGAACAAAAATAAAGTTTTTCATATCAAAAGAAGCATGTTATTGCAAAAAGCATTAAAAAAAATATATATATATATATATATATATATATATATATATATATATATATATATATATATATATATATATATATATATATATATATATATATATATATATATATATATATATATATATATATATATATATATATATATATATATAAGATTGTACACAGGTATATCTCAAAAACGATTGATTTATTCTAAAAGAAATATATTTTTTATTTACGATATTCATTAACATTATCAATTTCAACTTACCTAAAAGACAAATCAATTTAAAGTCCTTATATCCTATACAATCTTAACACCATCTATTTATATTATTTTACAACTACATCTTATCTATATCTTTCTTATTTCTTATATATAGGTTGCGTTGGTAGAACGCTCGCGTTTATTCTCGTATTTCAGGGGCCTATGCGGCGATATTTTCAATTAAATGAGGTTTTGCATATTTAAATATTGAATAAAAAGTCAAATAATATGAAAAAAATACAAATTAATCAAAAGAATGTTAAATGGAGCTATGCCTTCATTATCCTTCAAGAGATAAATGTTAAAGGAATATTGAAATTGATGCCACACCTAATGGAAGTGCTAAAGGAAGTTCCTTGCAGAACGAAACAGCTGTCTCGCACTTCCATCAGGTGTGGCATCGATTTTAATATTTCGCTAACATTTATCCATTATACATTTCGTTAAGTGATCAAAACTTTGGCCAACGTTAAACAATGTAAGAACCCGCAGTGCCCTTGAAGAACACATCTTGAAACCATACAAACAAAAAAGCGAATTTTGAATTTCAGTCAGCTTCCTCGAATTAACGAAAAAAATGTATAACTATATGAGTAAAAATCCCATGTATTTTAAAATAACGGGTTTTAAAATTCAAATAAGAAATCTACCCTTGACTGATTTCACAGTAGTTTTAGGAATAAATTCTCTCATAGTGCCATCTAATATAAACTGTTAATATTTCACAAAATTCTTATAAGGTTTTCTTATTATGCAAAGGTTATTCCCGCTATAAGAAGCAAAATCCATTTCCTGGAATGTTTTGTAATTTCGGATTTCTGAAGTAGTATCCTTCTTTCAATTTATATCATTGGTATATTTCCTATATGTTATTCACTTGTTTATGCCATAAATGTTTCTGGAGAAATAATTCAATGAAGATGAATCTCCATTCCAATTTACCGGCAAGGGTTTCCATGCCAATGATATAAAACGGATTACAAGTCAAATTCTATCCATAAATATGGCTTTGTCTGTATCAATGTGTGAATTAAAGCCTTTGTGTCCCAAAATGGCGCTCCTGACTGTTATAAATTACGAATTAAATAATTAATAGATACCTATGTTTTATCGTTCAACTTATAATTTCTGTTTGCACTGTTAGTTATATTTCATGAGTTGACAGGAGGGAAAATTGTATTTGTATAACTCAAACATCAGAAGGGCACTATGGGTTGATTTTAATGTTGAAATTTATGATGCGTCTTTGATTTACGTTATCGTTTCAATCAAGCTTAAGTGCATGCTCTGTTCAGTTGAGATTACTGGTTCAAACATCTAGATTATATATTTTAGATTTGGATTGGATTTCAGGACGAATTGCCTGTTTTGTTTTCCAATGCACCCTGTTATTGCTTGCTAGGATATTCTTCAGATGATGACTTTACAAATATTCTTTTTTTCTATTGACTAAATGAATTTCTATGCAAAAAGAAAATCCTCATCGCAAAACAAGAATAAACAAAATGTTGTGAGAAATATGATTGCTCCATATCAAAGTAGCTTTCATAATTAATAATTGATGAGGCCGATACTTTATGTAAATCGATAAACAAAATGAAACAGTTGTTAAACAAAGATATACACATATATTAAAATGAATACTGCATGACGTACGTTTGATAATGACATTTCTCGAATACATACAATAGGTAAACTTAAATTATGAATACAGAGAAAACAGGTTAGATAACAGGTAGAAGGGATCAATTCATACTGAACTACTACATAGTGAACTAGGTAATTTTGAACAGCCAAATCGATCATACCTCAAGCCCCCTTCTCAATCTTTTCAAAGTTACTTAGTTTACTATATAGTAGTTCAGTAAGAATTGATTCCTTCTACCTGTTATCTAAACCTAATTTCTCTGTATTCATAATTCAAGTTTACCTAATGTATGTATTCGAGAAATGTCATCAGTCTGCACGTAGCATTTGAAAAAGGTGAATCTCATCGAAACGTACGTCATGCAGTATTCTCTTTAATATAAGTGTAAATCTTTGTTTAACAATTGTTCTATTAGCTTTCATAATTTCAGTCGGAAAGTCTGAACACTTATTTTTTTTTGAATATTCTGTTCCAAACTTTTCTTTCTTCAAAATGTGGAGTGTTGGGCATTTTATCCATGATTATGATTTACAACAAATATTTCCTTAGTACTTCAAAAGTTCGAAAATCAATTATTACACATCTGAAAACACAATTTTTCTCATCAACTAATTCATGACTTCATATCTAGCTCACTCACTTTCATTCGATGATCATCAAATTCGAAATGAGTGCAAATAATTTTTCCTCGTCCAAAAATGGGCAAAAATTTTTCTCAAACAACGGTCTTTAGTACGTCTAAGTTTCGAACCACCCTTGTAATTCTAGAACTTCAAAGAAATGTTATCTCAATAGATGTATAATTGAGTTCATACAATTTCAAACAATGCATATTGATTGGTTTTATTCCAAAAAGGATTAAAAATATTCCCCACATATTATATACCTTCGTGGTATAGCCATTAATTTAATAATTTCATATAAAAATTCCGGAAATATCAGAAATTCCGAGTGCGTCCAATTTGTGGCTTTTCCAACAAATATGCTTCAAGTTTTCATTAAACGATTCTCGGGAGTGAAAGGGCGCAATATCTCACGTCTACAATTTTAATAAAATTAAACGCTCTCCAGTCTCTGAAGGGTCTGCACACCCGGAAAGTAATCTATTTCCAGTTGCCAGCTTCACCATAAGTAGGTATAGAACGGAAACGCGAAGTTAATGACTTATGGATCATATTGTCACGGCACTAGTTCTAATTCATTTCTGATGAAATAAGAGCTGAAGTTCCTATATGAAAAATTGCTTTTTTATGGAAGTCGAAGTATCTCATAATCGGCAATAAGTTTTGAGTTTTATATGAGTACATATTTCTGTTTACTCACGCTCTTTCTGTATGTCTCTTGCAAATAAAGAAAATCATTATGAATATCTCTAAATTGAATTCTTATTTAGTGAATTCTTGACATTATATTGGTATTTATGAATAGTGACCAGGTCAGGAATTCGAGACACTGTGTGAAATTTCTAAACTTATCCCTATTATACTTCTTCTGTAAAGGAGCAATTGGGCAGTAAAATGACAAAATCCATCAGAAAGTTTATTGGTGTAGCCTGCACTTGAAAGCAAAGTTGTTAGTGCTTTTCACTCTGAGCACAGCAAGATTTAAGTTGTACAAATTTTGCTAAGCCGTAGAAGACAGTACTTCCTTAGCAACATAATTTCTGATGTATGAAACAGTCACCTTGCAGCTGCAATCGATTTAGGGACTGGGTCCGGAACACTCTAATGACTCCTCGGGACGTCAATTCTGCAGAAAACGCAAAAACAAAACTGCTTTTCCGCCAGATCGGGTAGTACAAATATTGGTAGATACGTCCGAAGGAGCCCTTGACCATTAAGAGTGTATAGTACTATTTCTCCACATACACGAGATTCACGAAAAGCCAAATGTGTGTGAGAGACTAGTTCGTTAAAGCGTCATTGAGACACTTAAACTGACACAAATAATTGTTGAAAAGATGTATGTGAGTAACTTATGTACACACAATAATTTAACAAGTGAATTATGTTACTCTTGTAAACATATAATTAATAATAATAATGAGATGAAAGAACAATGAGAGATATTGTATATATTGTGGATGAAGTTTTCTGTGTTTTCTTCACCATCTAATGTTAAATGAATTGAAAATCTAATATTTTCAAATTAGACGAATAATTAAAAACAATAAAAACAATGAAAGACGGCTACAACCGTAAGTCCCCGATAGATTAGTTAAACTTTTGATCCTTTATCTATTGTAAAAAATAGAGAGGAAGGTAAATTCACTCATATTGAAGAAGGATGCGTAATCTTATAGCCCCGCGTTTTTTTTTAATATAATTACTTAACATGCAACCCCAAATTAAAAAACGTTTTTTGATAAATTGATTGATTAGTGAATGAAAACCAGTTTCAAAATCGTATATATTAATGACAAAATTTATTGAGAAACATTCCTTACATTGTAAAATTACATTCATTCATTGATACAATAATTACAACTAAGAAGATTGCTCACAAAAGAACTGAATTCAGTTTTGAGTCTGATCTTCCATTCAGTCATCGAACAAAAATATTGGTTCAGTTGATATTCACAATAATATAGAACTATATTTCAAAAGAAAAAAAAAACAATTACCTCAGAAATATTGAACATCCGAGACAATTTCACATGGTGAGGGACTATTTAATACTATTAGTATTAAAAAATGAACATGTGATTCAAAATTGATTCATACATTATTGTCTACAGTCGAGTCATCGAAGTACTCTGCCTAGTATGACTTTGTTAACATCAATGACTTAACTCTCTTCTTAAACAAATGAGCTTTCAATAATTTCAAGTTGGACAGTAAACGGTTGAAGATTTTAATACTCTGGTAATAAAGTGATTCCTCAAATTTAGCTGTTTTATGCTTAGGAATTAGCATATCACTGTTCCTTGTTGAATACTCATGATTACTATTCAATTCAATAAACCTATATTCATTTTCTCTTTTATATAGTAAACATCTATAAATATATAAACAAGTCTATAAATTATTGAGATTGAATTCTCGCTTAATCGTTAACTCGTTTAGTCTTGAAGATGAACTCACGCTCAAAACATATTGACTATTTGATATTGTCAAATATAATCGTGAAATATTGAGTAAAGTGTTCAATTTAATTTAATCTTATGAATCTATAATTATATGAACAAGTCCATGAATATAAAAACAAGACTTCATAAGATATAAAATTGACATCGTTACTTTCAGTTTGGCCCAGTCTTCAAGTGTTCATTACTTTATTTATAAAAAAATCTTTTATATTGTTCATTCTGCCGTTAGGTAATAGTATGATTCATTTCTGCTCCTCTTCTATACCATAGTCCTGCAAATTCAAGGATTCCTTTCAGAACAAAGTTAGCATTTCGTCATTTTTGAATAGGTAAGGTTAGTAATTTTTTTTCCAATTTTACTAGGGGGTAATTATAGGACATCTGTCTTCTGCTTTAATTTAATGAATGATTATTATAAAAATCCAAAATTTCATTCAGTCTAAGGTGTCTTCTGCTCATTTCTCAAAGCAAAACCTGAATACGCTGATTTCGTGAATGCCAAAAAGCCCGAAACACGTGTCAAATGTCACGTGTCCCTAATATCTGGCCGCCCTAGATTCATGTTTCTGTATTCTAGGGTCCTTTCGGCAGTATATTCTCAATTCATTATAACTTCGGGAAATTTTGTTCAGTACTGCCATGACGATGTTGTCCGATATAGATGAAGGTAACAATTCTGCCGTAACGAATGATTGATAAGCTTATTTTTAGACGTTTTCTTCTTATTGAAATCATTATACAGTATTCATGTTATATATATATATATATATATATATATATATATATATATATATATATATATATATATATATATATATATATATATATATATATATATATATATATATGGGTGTTTTTTATTATATATATATATATATATATATATATATAGGTATAGAACTTTAAGTTGGCATTACTGTTGAAGATGACGACCGATTCAACAGCTCAGTAGTGATGTATTCTTAGTTTGGTTTGGCAATTCATCATGAATAGACTCACGTCTGAACAACGGTTGCAACTAGTGCAATTTCATTTCGAAAATAATGGTTCTGTGCGGAATACGTATCGCGCGCTACGTCCTTTTTATCGTCGACAAAATCGTTCATCAGAGCAGTTAATTCGATTAACCATGGAACGTTTTCGCACCCAGTTTACTCTCATTGATAACTCGCATTCTCAGAGACGCCGTACGGGTGCATACATAAGAAGCTATTGCTACTGTAGAGCGTAGCATTGAGGAAGATCCGAATGAGTCCATCCGCCATCGAGCATAGGAAATGGACCTGTGTCCATCCTCTTTATGGAAGATTTTGCGGAAGGATCTTGGTTTGCGTGCTTACAAAATCCAACTCGTGCAAGAATTGAAGCCAAACGATCATCGAGCAAAGCGTAGTTTCGTCGAATGAACCCAAAACGAGATTGCCGTTGTTCCCGATTTTCATAATCGAATTTTGTTTAGCGATGAAGCGCACTTCTGGTTAAATGGCTGCGTCAATAAACAAAACTGCCGCTTTCGAAGTGAAGATAATCCTCAAGTGTATGTCAAAACACCGTTACATCCAGAAAAACTGACTGTTTGGTGCGCTTTATGGGCTGGTGGAATCATTGGTCCGTACTTCTTCAAAAACGATAATGGCCAGAACGTTACATCTCGTGCCACAATCGATTCATTGAAAGACACGTATGGTGACCGCCTAATTTCATGTTTTGGACCTGTGAATTAGCCTCCAAGATCTTAAGATTTAACACCGCTAGACTACTTTCTGTGGGGATATGTAAAGTCATTGGTCTATGCGAATATGCCACAAAAGCTCGACCATTTGAAAGACAATATTCGCCGTGTTATGGCCGATATACGGCCACAAATGTTGGAAAAAGTCATCGAAAAGTGGACGTCCAGATTGGACTACATTCAAGCCAGCCGTGGCGGTCATATGCCAGAAGTCATATTTAAAATGTAAAGCCACAAGATTATCTTTCTAGTCAAAAAAATTCTTGTCAATCGAATGATCCATCGTTGTTTTATTGCAATTTAAAGTTCTTTACCTCTAAAAACAACGCCCTTCATAAACAGTCTGAAAGTTAGTAACGTTTTACCTATGTGGCCTCTGTATGTTAATTGGTGCAGCTAGAACGTCGTGCTAGGAGGCCCCCACGGACTAACTCCGCTATGTGGTCCTACCTCATTACACGAATACGCCCTTACTTAACCCAACAACTCGAAATGTGTAACACAGGATATTCTTAATTATATTATCCTTTACGCTGACGAACTCTCTTCAGACAAATTGCAAATTTATACGTACCTACCTGGATTTTATATGTAAATTGCGGGTTTCAATATTTGTGGATTCCTGGAATGAATTATTTTGAAATTCTCTGGCAAATTTGAGAGGAAAGCAAATTTATTTCGATTTGATGTGACCATATTTACTACACGACGCAAAATGTCATTATTCTGCTCAAAGTATGAGTATATGAAAGTGTTCATACCACGTATTCGAACACAACACGTAAAATGTTAGAAAATGTATATAATTACATAATATAACAATTTCTCAGTTTATCATCTACATCTGATGAAGCCGCTCTGTTGGCGAAACAATATTGTTATGTTCAAAGAAATTATAATGAAAATAAATATAAATATCAACAAATTATAGTGAAAATCAAAAGATTACTCAGTTTTCATTTGAATTAATAAAATTTCCTTCAAAACAGCAAATAACTGTTGATAAATAGTATTGAATGATTTTTTCGTGATAGATACTCTTGACCATAATTCCAGACTGAAATACTTGAAAAATTTAGCAGAAAATTCAGAATAATGCATTTAATGACGGAATGTTTAGTTGTCAACCAGTTATCAATTTTAGAAGTCCGAATCTGGAAGGACACCTTCTTAGAAAAATATTTTCTTTTCTTTTCGAGAAAAACGGTTTTTCATTCAATTCATATTATTATAAATTTTCTTCTAATTGAATTCATTATAGTTCATCGTTATATTTTCAAATTCAAATTCAAATTTATTCAAGAACTCAAAAATATATAACAATTAATCAAATTACATAAGAAAACCTAACACAAAACACCCTTGTCACAAATAACAAGAGTATATAATCAAAATTTGTATTTTAACCTGACCTAGATCTGGGAATATGATTTTCTTAAAAATTTTACAACTATTTACTATTACATTGTTTGTCACCTTAAATTTTGTGTGTGAAAAAACCTCCCAGATTCAAGAAACTTATGTAATATGGTGTTAGTATCAACTGAGGACTGGAAGTATTCAACAAAATACCCAATCCGGGTTCACACAACAATTATCAGCATTGAGCTGAAGCTAAACTCTAATGCAGAAGGGAACAGAGACCAAAGGACCACACAAATAAAGACGAAAGCTCAGCAATACACCAGTTCGTTCAAAAATTCTCAATATTTGAATCAAATTAAAAGAATACAAGATACGCACTGAAGAAATTGGAAATAAAATTGATTGAATTTTTACTGAACTGTTGGTGAAACATTGTTCAATATTTTGAATAAAAAACACTTTCATCAGTTTCGTGAAACTATATGATTGCTTTACAATTATTTCGGGAGTTACTCCTTTTCCAAGAGCTATATTGAACGCTTGTTTTCTGGACTAGCATTTACAAGTACATATGTGAAAGTATTCAAAAATTTCAGTCGATAAAACTACTGTTCAGTTCAGCTCTAGAAAATGGAATAACACCTCGAAACAATTGTCTAGCAATAATTATATTTTTTGGTTTCTTTATTCAATACAAAAAACAATTTGATATAATTTCAATATAAGATGAAATAGATAGACATCCCTGATTCCTAGGTTTCAGCAATCAGGGGTGTGAAAATTAAAACTATGCACTCTTGATGCAAGTTATATAAGAGAAATATATAAGGGCTCAAAAGAAATTGTACTTACGGAACCGAACGAATCGAAAAGTTCTACGTTTTCTTAGGGACTTCAAATGTTAAACTCTCAAAACTATTCAAAATGCTCGAAATTAATACAATGAAGCGTTTTGGGTGAATACGAGCCTAATATATATCAAGGGGAGATTTCCTTAATTTTTTCGAACATGTTATCAAGTGTTAAGAGAATAATGAATTTTGAAATTTGTTTATGAAATCTATATGAAATGTTGAGTTATTTAGTGAAAATAGAGAAAAATAAGGAATGTTTCCATTATTTCTGATAGTGATTTCACTTTTTAATGAATAGAAACGAGTCAAAGTAAAAATTTTTATAGGGTATATCCAATTTGTTGTCCACCGACAACGTTTCAATAAAGTCTGATACTTGAATGCAGTTAAATCGCGGATGTCTTCTTATTTGTAGAATATTTCTACCATCTTTGGAAAGATGTCAAATAAGCAGTGTGGTAGACATTTATCATAAAAACTGATTGTCTGTTGGCGGTCTAGTCACGAGGGAGGTGACTTCCTATATATTTTTCAAGGTTGCTTGCTCAACGCCCTTCGCGTACATGATTTATAGTTATCATGCCAATATCAGTTTTGCATGCCAAAGACATAACTCGAAGCAAATCCATAAATTGCCAACTTTTCAGTCCAAATTTTTACTCTTTCTGAACTCTTTGCAACTCTTCACTAAACCAGCCGAAGATCACAATTGTTTATATTTGAGGAGTATTATAATAAAACTACAAAGATCTTTTTCTTCATCTGCCTAAACACAAATACGAAATCTTTCGAAAAAATGTGGAGAAAAGTTATGGAATATATGCTTTCAAATATGTTCAAAAATTGATTATGCTTTTTGTTCTGAATACTTCTCAGATGTTCACTTAAGATCTATGGGAGGAAAATGTTTTATAGGTATTTGATACTGAACAGATATTTTATTATGATATTAAATTAAATTATGTTTCACCAGGAGTTAAGCGAGAATTCAATCTCTCAAAAAGTCATTTTATTATAAATTTACTAGGTATAATTTTTCTCTTCTTATGGTCAGAAATAGATGTATTCAAAAAGTAGCAAAATGAAATAAATAATATTTTCACACACTATATATTGAATCTGTATTCATTTTCTCCTTTGAGATGTGTGAGTGACACTTTATATATCCGTTCAATCTACAGGTTCTCGAAATTCGGTATAAAAATCGGAAATCGATTTAGGAATTAAGCCCACAACAGGATTCTGTATTTTTTCTTTCATTTTTTATTCAGTTTTTCCTTTGTTTAAAAATTCAAAACCGAAATTGTTTGAGAAGAACAGAATGATTCCTACAAAATATAGATCACTGTAGTTTGATAGTTTGATTCATTCATATATTGAATAAAAAAACTCCGCTTGTTTTCACAAATATGATATTATTTGCTTGACGATTAACCACATTTTCAAAAAAGCTGATTGGTTTCTTATCTAACTGTCTCAACTAACTGAGCCTATCAACTAACTTAACTAACTGAACTTACTCTCTTAATTAAGTGGCTAACACAACTTGAGTTTCTTGAGTAAAACTTCAGGTTCACTTCTGAAAATGAGCCTCACAATGATAGCGAAACAATTTCCAAGCAATTGAAACCTAAAATTTTATGAAACTAAATCAAGTGTTTTTCATTCAATATATTGAACAATGTTTCACAAAGAGATCAGCAAATATTCAATCAGATTTATCGATTTATTCAATAACACTTTTCTATTTGTCAATGTTATGTTATAATAAAATGTTATATATTCTAATGGTAAATGATTTTCAGTAGCTCCATCTAATACTGGGACGCTGAAGGAATTTTCCCGCGTGCTCACGCTGAAAAAAGATTTGTTGTTGTAATTCAGAAATGCCGCCAATCAAGCAACTATTTGTATAATAAATCACGACCATTTATTTTCAACATGAAACCATTCTTTTTCTGACAGTTTCCTGGCGTCCTATTAATAAATGCGTTTCAACGAGATTCATATTCAGCCAACAAGTAATGTATAAAGATATATCACACCTTATAATCACTACATTGTCTATGCGCAAACTGAAATATCTCTCTAAAGCGGAGCACATTATGGGGGCACATTGAATCGTTGCTCTTGCTCTTTACGCCTTCCCTGAATGGAAATGATTCGGGATAACGAGCAATCTCATTAATTATATCACAAATTGTTTCTATAGAGCATAAACCGCTTACAATTTGATACCGTGCCGTTTCAGTTTTGCCAAGTATTCAACAGCGGCTGGTTTATCTGTTATCATGGAGACATGACAAATTAAATGTAGGAATATTCGCACATGAATGCTCGGTGAATCTGTATAAGGAGCGATTAACCTTAGCTCAACGTGAATTATTACTAGCAGATTTTTCTCACCGTGAACAGATCAATGTCATAAAGGAATTACCTACCTATATAAACAGTTAATCAAGAGTTTCGTCCATATGTGACCTGATTTTCCACGACCATTAATTAATTTTATTATTACGCAAGATTTTAATTCATTGGAAAACACAGTTTTTAGTCTTTTAATTTCAAGTTTTTTATTGTATCATAAAGTACATAGGATAAGGTTGTTTAAGGAACGACACATCGGGCAAACGACTTCCACGGCTTTGTGTACACATATGCACTAGTTTGTCGAAATGTTTCATGACCATTCTGCATAAATGTGGCTGAATTCCGTTGGTGTAGCGTTGAATATCTTCTTTAATGCACGAATGATTGTTGCTTGTTGATATAGACCTGTGATTTCAAATAATCGCATGAAAAAAAATATAATGTTCTTGAATCACAAGATCTGGGGTCCAAATTTTATCACCGAAAATGTCTCATGCAGTAAATGTTTCACGGGCTGCAAGGCATGTGATTTTCTCGTTGAAAACGCATATTTACCACATCAATTTAAGCCCACTGTTGTTTCTTCTTTTTGTAAATGATTTAATAGACATTTATACAATTTTTTTTTTAATTCAGTGAACCTACAGTTTAACGCCGGTTCCGAACGGCCATTGAGCTCGTAATCAATGTACATTAACCCAGTATATATCATTATTTAACTACTTAAATCATAGACAAACACAAACATCCATGCCTTCAGCGGGTCTCGAACCCAAGTTCTACCGCACCATAGTCGGGTGTTCTGCCGACTAAGCCACGGAGACCGGCATACAATTATTTAATGTACAAAATGACTACACAGTTAACGAAACCATTCTGACCAGGCCTCCGAGACCTAGGTATAGTATTTGATCAGAAATTCACTTTTGTACCTCATATAAATCAAACAATTTCAACAGCATTCAAATCTTATGGTTTATTGTGCGTAATGCTGGACACTTTTCGAATACAAAAACACTTATACAATTATTTAATGCGCTTGTAAAGAGCAAATTAGATTTTGGATGTTCGATTTGGCGTCCTATTTACAATTCTCATAAGAGTCATTTAGAGTCGATACAACGAAAATTTCTCAAATATCTAATTTGGAGGGAAGATCACCTTTATCCGGACAGAGGATATAGCCAAACTGATCTGTTAAACAGGTTTGGAGCAAAATCACTCGAAGTTGGCAGGCACTTGTCTCTGAAGTTTCTGTATAACGTTTTACATGGTTATATGGTCCGTCCTACCCTTATTAGCTCCCTTGATTTTCATGTTCCTAGACAATGTTCACATTCAAATCAATTTTTTTTATTTGGTACTCTGAAAACTATTCCCTCGTACAATCACCCATTAGATTATATGTGTTCGCTATTCGAGGGTGTGTTTGACAATTGCGATATCAACAGTGACTCGTCGGTCTCCGTAGCTTAGTCGGCCGAACACCCGACTATGGTGCGGTAGAACTCGGGTTCGAGCCCCGATGAAGGCATGGGTGCTTGTGTATGTCCCGATTTAAGTAGTTTAAATAATGATATATGCTGAGTAATGTACATTGATAACAAGTCCAATGGCCGCTCGGAACCGGCGTTAAACTGTAGGTCCACTGAATTAAAAAAAAACAGTGTCTCATTTGCTTTCATTAGTAGTGTTTACTTGGAATCATTTCATGTATAGTGAATTTTGAAGTAGAGCTATATTCGCATTGTCTATTATTCATTATAATTACTTCATTCATTAATAATAATTTTCCAAACGTGTGTATTATATCATTAGGTGTTAATACTGTATTTCCTGTAACTGGGTGTTTTTACCTATAGGAAAATGAAGACTTATTATTGATATTATTATTATTATTATTATTATTATTATTATTATTATTATTATTATTATTATTATTATTATTATTTTTATTATTATTATTATCATTATTATTATTATTATTATTATTATTATTATTATTATTATTATTATTATTATTATTATTATTATTATTATTATTATTATTATTATTATTATTATTATTATTATTATTATTATTATTATTATTATTATTATTATTATTATTATTATTATTATTATTATTATTATTATCATTATTATTATCATTAATATTATCAATATAATCAAATTTAGGCAAAAAGAACTGTGTTACGTTCATTAATGACAGGTCAACTTCATTGCCGAATGTATATCTCACATATTCGTAGATATCAACTGACAAAGAAATGAAAACATTGAAATGACAGAAAACCCAACTGCCGTTGTAAGAAATACCAAGCTTAAATGCTTTTAATCATTATAATATAGGTACGCAGAACAATCAGATATGACTAAAAGATTTCATCACATTTCTTTACGTTTCACAATTATAAATTTTCATATTCGATTTTCAATTATAATTTACAAATTGAAAATCGAAAAGAAACTGATGGGTGGCTGGTACTTGACTTGGTCGTCAATGTTTGCATTCTTTATTCATCATATCTTCATTCCTATCTCAGTAAATGTTATTGTGAAACTACCAGAAAGTTGAAAAAGGGCAAGAATTGAATGTTCTCAGCAACATCAGCAGCCCACCCATCGTTAGGAAATGTGAAATAGGAACTCTTTCATCTCATTTGCTTATTTTTCGCTTTTAAGCAGGACCTACGATGTATCACATCAAAAATCATTTGATGTTAGAATTTTTCACACCACAATCTGGTTTTTAGTTTTTCAATTAATTAATCCATTTAGGTATTATGTGCTTTTTTTTTCTCTATAATTTGATGGTTTAAAACATTTTAGCTTGAAATGTTTACACCAAGTAGCGTTTTTCAGATTATTTAATTACAACGTGTATTTTTATCTTTTCAATTCCATTGGTTTAATAGAAGCAGATAAATTATTGTTAACGTTGCACTTGCTAGAACAAATTCCGTATAACTTCAGGAGATTCCCCCCAAATCTGATTGAAGAAATATTTTGGTTGCAATATTACTTAATGACAAAGATAAACTGTACTGGAAAAATAAAGAGTGAATATATTGAAATATTTTGATATTGAAACATTTCAAACACATAAAACTTGTGCCAACTGTGTACCAGAAGAGATCTCTCTGTGTCAAGAATAACAGAAATACGAACAAAAAAATTTTAAGATAGAATTAAAATTAAAAATTTGGTCTTGAACAGATATTTCATAAGAAATCGATTCTGTGGGAAATAATGAAATTCATTATTCGATTATGCGACGATATTGCGAATTTTGGAATATTTCATATAATAAAGGCAGCAGTACAGCTGTAATAGCATCATTTTTCCTGGAACAAAATTGGGAAATATACTCAAGTGAGATCTATAAATATAAGAAAAGCAATCAATATAAATTGAAGATTTATAAATATCTTCCAGTTCAGATTCATAAATCTTAAAATCTGAAGTGTTTGCATTATATAAACAATTCTAACACAATCTGAAAGTACTGAAATGTATAATTTATACAACTAATTTCGCCTATTAAGGCATTATCAAGTAAGTATTGAGATGAAAAGTAATAGGCGAAAATGTAACTACAATGCAAAGTCCTGCGGATTTGAGACTTGTTTAATGAAATTGATCTATCAATCAGGTCAGATTTATGAAAATAAATTACCAGTTCGAAGTGTTGATTCAATTGAATATTCTCTATGGAAATATTTTGAGTGTTTTATTTTTTATAAGTAGGTATTTCAACAGATTCTGTAAGGGATAACACAATATATTTATTTGATATAATACAGAATGTTAAAATATTAAAGCACGCAGTAGCGAAGTTTACTGGACTTGAATTTTGAGAATTGTCATAATTCATATTTGGTTTCTCAGAAAAACTTGACAAATTGGAGCTTCATGAATTTGGAGGTTAGGATCGGATAAAACCTGAATAAATGAATTTCAGGTTTCTACTGGTTCATCGAAATTGAGTGGTAGAGTTACTAAAATCCAGACTGAAATAATTCCATTATTCATAGCACAATTATATCATTTCAATATTCATAGCGATCCAACAAATTCTCCGAATAATTCGAAATTAGCAGCAGCGCCAGCGGTGGAATTGGTCGTAATATGAATATCATTGTTAATTCATGAGGTGGTGGTGAATTTCACGAATTATTTATTAGTACGCGCTCTGCACTTCCACTGTTAGATTAACCTTAAATCAATAATTCTCGCTCCTGCTGATTGACGAAAGCTTAGAAACTCATGCGACTCATGGTGATTCAAATAATTGATGTCATATATGCAATACATTTCTCAGAGGAGCTGCAATTATAGATAATGAAATATTGTCTACATTGAAGGCAATGCACATTTCCAGTACAACTACATGAAGAGTATATTCAACTATATGCTGCACTAAATGCTTGATGATGTTTGCGAACAAGTTATTTCCTTTTTCGGAACATGCTATAATTATAATTTATATTGATATACAGAATTCAATTTGGTTACATCAGATAACAACCATGGGGAACAACTATTGATGGAAAATCTAAAGGTTGTTTTTTTCAGAGGTATAGAACTTTAAATTGCATGGATCGATGGATCATTCATCATTCGATTGACAAGAATTTTTTTTTATTCGAAAGATAATCTTGTCGCATTACATTTTAAATATGATTTCTGACATATGACCGCCACGGCTGGCTCGGATGTAGTACAATCTGGACGTCCAATTTTCGATGACTTTTTCCAATATTTGTGGTCGTATATCGGCAATAACACGGCGAATATTATCTTCCAAATGGTCAAGCGTTTGTGGCTTATCCGCATAGACCAATGACTTCACATAGCCCCACAGAAAGTAGTCTAGCGGTGTTAAACCACAAGATCTTGTAGGCCAATTCACAGGTCCAAAACGTATCACCAAACGTGTCTTCCAATAAATCGATTGTGACACGAGCTGTGTGACATGTTGCGCCGTCTCGTTGAAATCACATCTCCTGGACATCATGGTTGTTCAATTCAGAAATGAAAAAGTTGTAATTCATGGCTCTATACCCATCACCATTGACTGTAACGTTCTGGCCATCATCGTTTTTGAAGAAGTACGGACCAATGATTCTGCGGTGACTAGTCACATCCTGCCACTGGATGCACCAACCGATAGACTAAGTCACAGCAAGGAAGAAGAAGAAAAGACGACTGCGCATGCTCGGGGCGCAACCTCAGGAGAAGTCAACAAGATCTCGTCGACTTCGGCGCTAGTCGCCAAGCAGTCAACATAAAATGACTGCCTCTACAAACACTCATTTGCAAGCGTTGTTCACGTAGTCTATTCATGATGAATTGTCAAACCAAACTGTAAATCACTTCTCAGCTGTTAAACAATCTTCAACAGTAATGCCAACGAATTCTATACTTCTAAAAAACCCCATTATATTCAAAACAATATTGTTCTAATCAATAGGGGATAAATTTTGAATATAATTCAAATTTATTTGACTGTGCATATGTGGGCAACACCCGGCCCACGAGAAATTTAGAAAAACCCGATAAAAAAATATTCCAGTACTTACCTACTCATAACCACGGAATCAAGTGAGCGGACAAACCAGTTCAGATCATCAAAGGGTGGGGATTACCAACCCAATATCGAACGTTGGTTCGAATATCATGAACAACTGTTCATTTTTGTTAAATTAGGCCAATAATATTAATTCTTTATATAACTAAAATTATAAATAAGGATTACCAACTCAATAGTTAACGTTGGTACAACTATGAACCATGAGTTTGTAGAACTGTTTATAGGATATGAATAAATTGTTGTGAAAATTTTCAGTTAAATTGGACCAATACTAATAATCCTTATATATAACTCAAGTTATATGTAAGGATTACTAACCCAATATCGAAGTTGGTAGGACTGTTTACCATGAGTTAAGAGACCAATTAGTAGAATGTTGATGAAAAATTGGTACAAAGTTGGTGATAAATTAAAAGGATAAGGAACTTTGTATGAAACATCTGAATAAAACTCTATAACTCATATACGCATTAGCCTCATATCTGTCCTCGAAAGTTATTAATTTATTTTTATCTAAAATTATTTTTTAATTTCGAAATGAAACTTTTTTGTTCCAATCAGACTCTTATTGTCGCTCAATCAAATATACTTTTCAATGTTTTTTGCTTCTTGTAATGATATCACATGAACGAATGAATGAAAGACAATGAAGAACAATATAATGAAGCATGAAGACAATAAAAATTTAATTTTTTGTTTAAATTACAATCCATTGTTATTTTACAAATGCAAGGTGGGAGGTTATAAGGTCTCGCATCCATCTTCAACCCTGTGCTACTTAATTATGTTGTTATCAAAAAAAATTATTCTTTTTTATATGTCTTATTATATTTAAAAGGTGCGGCTGAGGCCGACTTACCTTTATGTTAGTCAGATTAAAGAAACCACATAAAACTTTACCCTCGTAATAAACAACATATGTTTGTTAACAATTATATTAAGGAATGATACAATTAACGAGAAAATCATCTTGTACTGATTCGTCAAAGTCATCGCGATGATGTATTTCAGCTATAATATTTATGCAGCCTGATTGTACCTGCGAATAGCATAACCAAATGTTGCTTAATTAATCCCAAACAGCGACAAGGAATAAAATGGATTAATGCTTATCGTCTGAGAGAAGATATTATTCACTGTGATATGCCATGAATATCATTAATAAAGTGTTTCCATGTACAAAGTTTTGAAGGAAGTTAAGCGCCCCTTCAGTCGGAAATTAGCTCACAACGATAACGAAATTAATGAATATAACAGCAGCTATTATAAATTACTTGCGATATTTCTATGGTACAATGAAACATATCTATGAAAATCATCTGAGTGTAACAAATTCAAACACGACAGTGTCATCTGTATTTTCCCCTTATACCATTATTATAAATATATTCTATACTCATCACCCTGTTTTTTTTTAATTCAAAAACATATATTGTTAATAGTATCAAACACAGTACTGAGTTAAATATTGGTGAATGTATTGTAAAATTGAAAACACTTGGCGGAATTCCACAAGAATTGATTAATACACTCTAAATATTTGAACTCTGCCTTCGAATTAAATTGAACCTTTGAATTTTCAAAGTTTGATATCTGTATTTTCGGAATGAAGTTATGATAATGGGTGAGTATCCCTAAATATATTTTGAAAGTACAGGTATCACAATTTCTATGAATCTCACTAAATGTTATTGGATATACCATTTACATATTTTGATTCAAAAAAGCAAATCGTTGATTCGTTTTATTAGCAATGTTTTTCGACATATTCAGTGCTTTTGAAATAAAATTGTCAATTTGTGATATGGTTTTTCTTCTTTTTAACTTCTCTAGTTAATGTGTTTTTGGTTATACCTACTTTCGGAATGCTGTTTTGGATTGAACACTATCAACTACTTGATTTATTAAATATTTTTCAACATGTCAAGGAAAACACCATTCTCTATATTACATAAATTTGAACTGAAATTCATCAAGTGTCAAGTTAATGTTCTTTGAATGAAAGTTGATTATCTTTTTGTCGTTACTGTCCAAAATCCAGTCTTCAATACTATCCGCATAACATTTCACATGCCTTCTCATCTTTTGTATTTTGAATTGATTCGATAAAGCCCAAATTTGGAAAATAATTTTTTTTTGATGCATTTGAAAATAATTATTTTACTGAGTGCCAAAATTCACTTTCTTCTTCGATCCCCAAGGTATAGCTTTTACCATATTATGTTTTCATCAGAGCCGTCTTATTACAGACCTTTTTTTTGATGATTTAAAGTTCAGGTAGCCAAGTATTTTTTATTATTTCTCTGTGCAGTCTTTATTTTAAATTCTTCGAATAAATTAAATTCGAATACTAGTAGCAACGTAGTAAGGAAGTGATCCAGAGAACTCCTCAAGTCAAGGACTAATTGTGATTAAAAATGGATATAATGAAAGATTCCAGAAGAAGGGCCGAAATAGTGAAGAATAATATTGCCTACTTAACAAGAGAGGGATACGACGTTCAAAGCTTCATATCTCAACTCCAATCAGCGTAGAAGGCGCAACCCGAAAGCAATAAAAAACGACTACAAAACGAACGGTAGAAGACGACGAATTCAAAGTTCCCAAAAAGTCAGTACGTAAAAGCAATCAGAATACACAAGACGCAATAACAACTATAACAACTAGTAACAAATTCCAGACAGTGACCACTGAAAAAGAGATGGACATAGAAACCATCCCAGAAGAAAAGGCTGATTTGAAAAAAAACCAAAAATATTACAATCAAAAAACTACGAAAGGAAAGAATGGTTACACTTATTATGCGGGAAAAGGATAAGTGGAACGAGATATCAAAAATTACGAAAAATATGAAGATCAACTTCAAGAAGGCGAAACTTGTTTACCAAGGTATACAAGTTGAACCAACCTCTGAAGACGATTATAGGAAAATGTTCCATTTACTAAAGAAACGAAATGTTCAATTTTACACTCATCAACTGAAAAGTCAAAAACAGTTGAAGGTGGTTATCAGGGGTATTATGACTGAGAATACAGAGGAAGAAATTACAGAAGATCTAAAAGAGCAGAGCTATCCGATCACAAAAGTGGTCCGGATGAAGGGCAAAAAAAGGTTCCCAGCCCCATCTCCAACGACCTGAAAGTCTGCTGCGGTTATCTATACAGGTAGAGAGTCTGAGGTTGAAATCAGAAATCGTCCAATGTTACAAGTGTCAAATGTTTAGACACGTACAGCGTAACTGCCATGCGGACCCCAAATGTATGAAATGTGGAGATTCCCACAACTCATACGAATGCAAAAAACCAAGAACGACTACGCCTAGGTGCGCTAACTGCAGCGGTGAATATTTATCCACAAATGTTCACTGTGCCAAAAACCCTAATAATCCGAAGAATAAGAAAATGACGACTAGAAAATTGGAACCTACACCACAACCTCCGGTCAGTTACTGGCAGAAGAAAAGGACTGAAGAAGCCGAAAGATAGCAGAAACAGAATACGGAGAATCACGAAAAAGCAAAAGCTAAACCAACGGCGGAAGATGATCTCCCTAAAATACTTGGAAGAATGTTAATCGCATTCTGCAACACAAATGCCACAAAAAAGCAAAAACTAGACTTCATCGACGAACAAGAAAAGCTAATAAAATTGTTTAGGCGCAGAGCTTAAACAATTCCCACAAATAAGAATGACGAAAGGAAAAGATTGTCAAACGAGCAATACTATCAAATCAACAAGAAGAAAAAAATGCTAATGAAGCACTAAGTAGCGAAATGTGAGAAATCACAAAGCATCATCGCAGAAAAAAGGCTAAACGAAGACGAAGAGGCAAAGGATACAAATCCAGTCCTCATCAAAATTCAGTGCAGACCACCAATTCATTGAAAGATACTTATAAGCATATAGCTATCAGTTATAGTATAATAGTAGCTATTTGCTTGTTTATTAAACAAATAACTCAAACAATGCTTATAATACACCAAAGATAATTTATTTTTCACGCTAAAATTCTTAAAAAGGTGACACCTAAAGTATATCTCGTCATTAAAGAGGTCGGAGTTCATTGTCTTCATTTATATTGGAACGATAAGTATAAAACCAAAATCCCTCAAAACTCATAAGTTATATCATAATAAAATATCAACATATTTTCTGACGGTTGATAATATTGTTAAATGTATGAAGATTAATTAAACGAAAATTCACAAGAATAAAATTTCCATATTAGTTTAAAATGAATTACACAAATTCCGGTTATGTTCTTAAAAAACAGGTAGATCACTAGCAGCCCTTGACACTTTCAATTCCTACCTGTTTCTTGTTGTAGCTGTAATTCCCTTTTTATTCTGCATATACATTTGTGTTTGTAAAATCACAACAGAGTTATTTTAGCAGAAGAAGAAAATGTTAGAAACACGGGTCATGCATATTTATTGAATTTCATTTCGAAGCATTCTAATCAATGCTAGTTATCTTGTAGAAGCACTCTGTGCGTGAACGAAAGTTGGTCCTATAGTTTAACGCCGATTTCGAAGGCCCCAATATGACGGTGGGAATCGAACCCACCTGCACCAGTAAGCCGAAAGCGTAGAGAGTCACTATACCGTTCGGCTACTGAGCCTCTAATTAAATCGATAAACGACCAAATGTACATATTGTTTCACTAGGAATACTCTGCGTTTTACTCTAAGTATATTCTTTCTCTAAAAAGAATATGATAATAGGTCTTCTCTCATAAAATAATCAAACAGAAATTCATTAGTTTATTGTAGAAGGAGAAACTCCTAAAAATTTTCAAATTTATTTCAAAATACTTCAATTCAACATAGTAGGGGTTCCAAAGCATCTAAATCCTTAAGACATATAGATTTTCTGATAATGAAAGTAACTCCTATCGATATAAGATATATAAATGTCAAGTTATATTCCATATTTCAATGAGAGAAGAAGAATGATTTGATAATAATGATTTCGATGATTCATATTAATTTCATAACTCCTAGTATTTGATTAAACCCACTATATAAACAATAATTACAACACGCACACCATCTCCAAAAAAATGAAAATGAATACCCTACTTCTTGAAGAAATTGACCTCACTTGAGCATAGAAAGCGGCACCATTTTAACAACGAGATCCGTGATCCGTATCGCGTAAATTGTCGAAGTCGCGAAATTCCCGCTCTATTCAATTATAAAGCCTGAAAGTAGCGGATGGTCCATTCTCATCAACGTCGGCGAAACAGTGACTTTTTTAAAGTGCCACTTATTTTGGCGGGATAATTGAGTGTCTAAGTTCGAGCAGACCATAAATCTAACAGCCCGGTGTGACTTCATTAAAGTGAAGAGTACTTGGAAAATTTCATTACCGCAGTTGTCGACACTGCTGATTGCCATTCGGCAACAGCGTAACGAGCCAAAAATGACGATCGTTGTCTGACGAACCACAAAGGGTTCATCAAGACACAAATAACAACGTAAATATCTTGCCGATATTGAGCAAGACTTTGTCGGAAATATGATTCTGATCAGATAATTTTAGATAAACCAAGCATAAGGAATAAATATATAGAATACCGAATTAGAAAATATTAATATATATATATATATATATATATATATATATATATATATATATATATATATATATATATATATATATATATATATATAACGGGTGATGTTTTAAGAAATGAGTTTTTTAGGTTGGTAATGGCATACAAACGTCATCTGTCAAAGTGAAAAGTTTTCAGTATCCTCTGCCATTTCATCATGCAAAGACTTATAAACGAGCAACGATTGCAAATTGTTGAATTTTCAATATCAAAATTCGTGCTCTGTGAAAAATGTGTATCGTTTGTTACGATCATTTTATGGTCGTCAAAATCGACCTGGTGAATCAACAATTCGTGCTTTTTCACCAAATTTCGCACCAAAATTACTTTGTTGGACATTAAACCATTGTCTCGCATGCGTACAGTGCGTACTGAAGAGAATATTGCAGCCGTAGCGTACAATGTTAACGAGATTGTGAAATGTCAATTCGTCGCCGTTCTCAGCAATTGGGCATGTGTTACTCAACCAAATGGAAAATTTTACGTGTTGATTTTGGTTTGAAAGCCTATAAAATTCAACTTCTGCAGAAAATGAAGCCGAATGACCTACCACAACGTCTAATTTTTGGAGAATGGATCTTAGAACAGCTTAATGAAAATCTGCTGTTTTATCGAAAAATTGTGTTCAGCGATGAGGCTGATTTCTGGCTCAACAGATATGTGAATAAACAAAACTGTCGCATCTGGACTGATGAACAGCCACATGCAATACAAGAATTACCGATGCATCCCGAAAACGAGACAGTTTGGTGTGGTTTATGGGCTGGTGGGATCATCGGTTCATTTTTCTTCAAAGACGTCCGTGGAAGAAACGTTACCGTCAACGGCGAACAATATCGAGGCATGATACGCAACTTTGTTTGCCCCAATTGAAATTGGTTGACATGTGATTTCATCAAGACGGTGCCACATGCCACACAGCTCGTGAAACAATGGACATGTTGAAGAATGAATTTGGTGAGCAGCTTATCTCTCGAAATGGCCCCGTGAATTGGCCGTTAAGATTATGCGATTTGACGCCTCTAGATTATTTCTTGTGGGGTTGTGTAAAGTGGTTAGTGTGTGTGGACAAGCCGAACAGGATTGAAGCCTTACAGGATAACATAACACGCGTTATTCGTGGGATAAAGGCCGAAATGCTCGAAAAACTGACGCAAAATTGGACCTTCCGAATGGACCATTTGATACGGAGCCGCGGACAACATTTACATGAAGCTATCTTTCAAATTGTAAATGGCAAAGGTCAAGTTATCAACTTCAATAAAAATTTTGAATATGTGATGCAAATTGAGTGTTTTATGCGATTTATAGATATGTTCAAGACTTGAAAAGTTCAAGTCTTGAAAATGAGCTGACGCTCGAAACATGTTGACAAATTCATATTGTTAAATATAATCGTGAAACATTAAGCCAAGAGTTTGAATAAATTTAATAAATAAAAAATAATAAGATCAACGCCTGGACAAAATTATTTCGAACATTCGTTGTGTATTGAGCAACATTAGTCGTATTAATTTCCACTGATGAAAAAAAATTGTTTCTGTACTGAAATTTTTTTCCATGTATGATCCTAGCAAAGGAATTTTCAAAAATTATGTTACAAAGTACTATTAGAATAGGTCAGTAGACCAAAAAATTACTCCTGGAATTTTTGCTGCATGTTTACCTAGTACATTGTATACAAACACGCTCATCCCTATATACACTGTATTCAAACACGCTCACCTCTATATTTCCTCATGAACTTTTTCTGAATTAATCATTTCATTCTGATAGCGTGTCTAAACGCAGTCAATCAATGCACTCCGAAAATATAAGAAACTGTCATAAAATTCCTGAACGATGAATAAATAGATGGGAGAACATCAATCAGTTTCAGAACAAGCAGGAACTGAAGTTACAAAAATTAGTTTTTGCCCGCTGTTAGACAAGAAACGATCGAAGTTGGACGGTGAAACAATAACCTGCAGGTGGCTTTGAAATATAAGACTATCGAAGCACGTGCGACCTACTCTCCGACGGCAAAAAATTTGCGAATTATACCCCTATATTTGTTACTTTTTTCTCGCGGGGATTACGATGAAAAAAACTATCATCACATGTTCGTATATAATAACTTTATAGACAGTTGTTATATTAGTTACAAAGTTCACGTGTTCAGCTAACTTCGAAAATACGTACACTCCAATATTTCTTAAAAACTCATGAGTTTTGCACTTCGTCAGCCTAATATAAATTTCAACATTACTATAAAAATGCATTTATGGTGACAAAAATCCATATTTTTTCGTTTCTAGTTTGATATGAAAATTTCAACGTCCCAATTTCAAAGATTTCAAGGACAAGGAACGTTGTATTTTGAAACACACGGAATCCTACGTTCAATGTTTCAAAAACCTGTCAAGTTTTTCAAACTGGATAAGTGATAAGAGCGCTCAGTATCTTCAGTAGAGGCTGTCCTATATTGCCTTTCCATTTTATCTGCTACTTATATACAGATGAATTAAATATATGCTTCAGACTTGGCGTGACGATAAAAGCGTGACGCCAATAATCTACTTTTTTGTGTATGGCATTGTATAATCCGTAAAAACCTTTATTTCATTTAGATTAATTTGTAAACCCTTGTTTTGATCTCGAATATAGTTATAATTAGAGAGCTTAGTTAAGTTACAAGTTTAGCAACTTGTGCATTTATTGATTTTGATTGATTTACATACAGAATTGTTCGTTGAAAAATATCTCAAGTTGCTAGATCGGAAAAACCAATACTTTATTTATCTATTTGTGACAGATACGAATGGATTTATATTGGTAGAACCTACAGTAAATTTTACATGGAAATGTAGAATCATTCAATTCAAATCTTTCGTTAAAACCAGATTATGAAATTTTGCTCTCAATAATCGAACTCTTACAATACTAAGTTTGAGAACTCTAGGGAATGAGCAATTCTAAGAATTACGGAAATTCACTTGATAACCAGTTAGAACCGATTTTTACCACTCACAGATACTTTACTGCTTTTTACTTCATTTTGTCGTTATCCTGAGCAGAAGTTCCACAAGTACTTACCTAATAATAGGTGATAGAGATTAAAACTTATACCTAACTCTCAGTATCTGTATGTTCGTTATAGTCATTTCGTCAGTTCGAAAAAGCTGTGAACCAGAAGCTGGAAAACAGTGTGTTTTTTCATATTATTGTTGCAGCAACATATTGGTGGTGCAACAACTGGCGATAGTATTGCTGAAATAAAATGTTTCGAAGTTTAAAATGTCATGAATAAATTTGCAGAACGTATGTTTGAATTTCCGTTAATACCCAGGCCATTAATTTCCATAACGAACAAGTTGATGTTGCAGAAGAGACCAATCAACAATCCCACCGAGACAGAGGATGGATATTGCACTACATGTGCGACTAAATCACTTCCGACTACTTGTAATCCGTAATTTCGTTAATGGAAAACCCACTTCCACTTCGGATGTCGCCAATTGATTTGAGTGCTGCCGCTTGTCGCCAGTCATGAATTGCTAGACCTATTCAGCTATAATGGATAACCTCCCAATCAATTTTCTAAGCTACCTACTCGATAACCTATATTACTCTTCTTCATAGCAATTTTCAGCACTTAAAAGTTCCTTCGTTTCGAGTTAGTTCCCACCAAACTGTATCAATTTCTCCTAAGCAATTGAAGTGGGGGATGATGGAGTTGGTTAGTTTCAAATATTTATCACTTATGATGATTTTTTTCTGTTAGAAATGTTATGTCCTGCGTAACCATTTTGGAATGCTTTGGTGAGAAATTGGAGAGCTCATAAAGCTGCTTGGAATAGATATATCTTCCATTCAGTTGATCAATCTTCTATTTTAATTATGTAATGCATTAAAAAGTAAAACAATGACCACAGCACGTCAACTGCAAAATTATCTGAAACTGTATGTCAGCTAGTAAATCTGGACCTCAGCAATGACTTTTCAGCTATACACAAACTTGAGAATATTATTTCTGAGTTTTGATGGAGATATTGACAAAATATGTTATATGTTGGTTATTTTCGAAATCATATTTTTTATCATATATTTACTGATTTATCGTAATCGAAATTACGATTGAAGATATCACTTCGAAATTAACAGAAACCTATTGAGCAGATCATCACTTCTTATATGTAGTATGTTGCATTGAATTCAGAACCTATTTAAGATGAAGTATGCAGAATAGTTTCTAAGTTTCATAATATCCATCACTTTCTCCGTTCCTTATACACAGGTTTGAAGATTTTGGACTTACATCGTGATAAGACCGATCAGACAAAGTTTTTTCCTTTTATTTCACAGGCTGCGTACATAGAAGTTCACTTGAAAAATAATGAAATTTAATAACATTCCTCCGGTGTAGGAAACATTAATTTCATTTCATTTCGGTTCGTCTACCAACTCCTCTTTCTGTTTCAAATCAAGTTGTTGAAAAGGCATCCGCCAGATCTTGAAGTACTAAGACAGTAGCCAGATACAAGAACTCACACCTTGAAGTGCTTATCAACTGCTCGATATAACCATGTCAATTTTTGAGAGTACTAGACACATAAATGTGTTATTTTCAAACAAAAAAACCGAAAGTGGTATGATTGCTGACCTTATGACTTTCATTTTAAGTCTAAAATCCTGTGCTCAATCATCATTACATCAATATATGCCTTTTATAAGCATTGGCTTATAAGATTATCCTTTGTACCGTCGCAAAAGTAACAGATCGTAAGAAATGAATACTTCGCGAGATTATGGCAATAAAATCTGTGAATTTTGTTGTTCAACTTCGGACAGTTGTGGTCCGTTTTTCCATATATTTTTTTACTTTCATCCATATTGTAATCTATGAGTGATTGTTTCAATTGAATCAGTAGTTTGGTAGCTCATAATCAATAGTTAATAGAATTTCACTTCCATTTTCTAGACAAATATCAAAAAACCTAACATTTTTTATTAACAAGTAATATTTAATAGTGTTGGCGTTTACTTGATGTAAATCTATTATAATTGAATATAAACTTAAATTCAAACACTTGAACATATGATTTACACTTTATTGACTACATAGCATGATCCGTTTCATCGTTACAAACGACTTCTTCAGATTTATGGTCAAAAATTTTGTTTCAGATCTAACGGAATGTGTTATAAATTTACTTTTAATAAGTACATCTAGTTTGCGCTTTTGTCTGAAGAATTTGGTATGAACGATACTGTTAACTCTAGATCTAGTATTACTATCTAAACTCCCAAATTCTATATGATGTAATCTAAATGATAATTCAGAATGGATTACCTTGCGACATACATTTGAAACATCTTTCTGATTGTACTGTATTTTGCAGTCTTCTCTGATCCACACTTTCATTCCTTGTATGGCCCCTCTACTTGCAGAACTGCTGGTGTTATCTGTTATTATTCTTATCTGTTATTAGTTTGACGTATTTGGGAAACACTTCTTTCTTCAGACATGTTGTTAAAAACCATATATTCTGCGTGTTGATAGCACTTTCAAGTAACAGCTTAAAGTACCATCGTGCCAAAAAGCTGTTATCAGCTTCTTCTGAATATTTTATAGTGTTGGCATTTACTTGATGTAAATCCATTGTAATTGAATATAAACTCAAATTCGAACACTTGAAGTTATGACTTACACTTTATTGACTACATAGCATGACGCGTTTCGTCGTTACAAACGACTGCATTATTCTGTAAGCATCTGAAGAAGTCGTTTTGAACGACGAAACGCGTCATGCTATGTAGTCAATAAAGTGTAAATCATAAGTTCAAGTGTTTGAATTTAAGTTTATATTCAATTCCTCAACTAGGAATAACTTTTCATATATTCAAAGTATTTTATATAGATTCAATCGGAACGATTTTTTGAAACGATTCCAATCAGTGCACCGACTATAATTAAAATTGAATTATCACGTAAAGTTGAGGAATTAAGAATAGAATTATGCATTAAAGAATAGAATTATGCATAGTTGATTTAAGTATTTCGATGTATGGCTTGAAAGAGTAGGTAGTTCGAAATATGTTGAGTAACAGTTTAAGACATCCACCTAAAACAGTTTGAATCAGATCTTAGGTTCATTTATCAAAATTGACAACAAACACACTTCTGTATATTTAAACATCTGTGAATCAGAGGTTCATATGTCTTTTACACACACCTTCAGGGTAGCAATCAGATGTACTGCATTCAAATCTCACGCCTATATTTAAACTTGAAAAAATCACAATGCATCTGATGTGTAATCACAACCGTTCCATTCTCAATGAAATTAGTTCGAATTTTTATACGAAGTAATCCATAAGAAGAATTTTTCATTTCAAAGTCTGCTCAATGTACATGATTCAATATATTTAAGCATGTACATTATGGGAAATATCTCCCAACATCTCAACCTGAAACCCCATTTGGAAGGCATAAATTTCGATCAGAACAACCATAGCAAAAATATGAAGATACAGCATCAAATAAAATATAAGAAATACTGAAAATGTAGTGAAAAATATTTTACAGCCAATGGATAACGAGAGACAATTTCCGGTTGGGAATTTCCCATACGCTTGGAGATTTTATAGTCCGGAAACAATATGGACGGTAAAGCGTTATGTCATCGCCTATTAAACCTTGATCATGTGTATACCCGTATGGATTCGAACGACTATAACCTCATTCTGCATGCAATTCGGGATTATGCTATTATTCATAATTTCACTCGACTCTATTCAAAGCCCAATGTAGGGACATTTTCGGATAATTATACAATTCAAGGAACTTTTATAACCTTTTATAGCGTTCTAGTTGTTAAGCATAGATTTGTTTTAGAGGTATTTCAGGAATAGAACTATAAAACTTTGGTTTTCGTCTATTTTCGGAATTTTAAAATAAATATTTTTAAACTATTATAGTGGGTTGTTAGAGGATAGATGGAGTTAGGTGAAGATAATTTTGAAAAACGCTTTGAAAACGAACTACCTACAAATATGTTGGAAGACAATTTCTGACATTTGAAACCTTTTTTTTTCTGAAATATGAAAACTCTTTTCGGTTATTCGGTGGAATCGCTTCTGTATACATTATAACATATATTTTCGAAAAACATACCCTCTTATTGTGATAAAACCATGTGTGTAGTCCAGTCTGCATCAGAAATATTTTATATTTACAGCTCTGATTAACTTGCATCAAAAAGTAAGTTCGATATCTGTCAGAAACAGAATTCATACTAAACTCTTTGAATCGGTATTTCGAGCATCAATTAAAACAACTAATAGCTTTTTTGAAATATCCATTCAATATATACAGATATCAGTGATCACTGCTATATTCAAACAAAAACGAACATAAATGTTGGAAATATGGAAAACACTAATACCCTAAATGAGATGATAAACCCTACAGTCTGTATTACAAATACCATATGTTGAAAAAACCGAATACAGTCTTTTTTTATAATTCAGTGGACTTAAAATTTAACGCCGAATCCGAACGGACAATGGCCTTGTAATCAATGTACATCACCCAACAATTATCATCACTGTTGAGGCCATTCCGAGAAGGTTCTTGAAATTCTTAGTTCGGAGGGAGGATAAAATTTATCCACAGAAAGGAGGCAATCATAAGGAATTATTGAATAGGGTTAGTTTAATCTCATTGCAGAGCAAGAGAGAAAATTTATCACTAATTTTTGTACAAATTACTGCACAACAGTATTGATTGTCCTCTTCTCTTGTTCGCTTCGAAATTTTGTGTTCGTAGGCAAAATTCTCGTACTACAGAATTACTTCACCTATAGACTCCAAGAACAAATAATAATACAATACCCCGTTTGGTTTGTGCAGTTTCAATAGAATTGCTAATAATTGTGACATTTGCTTTGAATTCATACAAGTTATTATTAGGAGTTATGCGAACAAAGGCAATTGACTAAAATGATTTGATTAAGATTGAGATCCTTGTAATATTTCATTTAATTCTATTTTTCAGTTTCTTCACTTTTTCAGTTTTTTTCAGATTAGATTGAGTTCTTTGTTATATTCCTTCCACTTCATTTATTTAGTTATTTTTCAACATTATGTTTTTTTTTCTGTAATTGGGTATTATACCTGTTCAGAATAAAAAACTCATTATTTTTATTGTGATTATTATTATAATTAAACTACTTAAATCAAAAACAAACACATACACCCATGCCTACACCGGGGCTGGGTACACTCTCGTAACAAAATGAAATCTGTTTTTTCTGGAATCTTCGGCATGAACTGACGAATTTTTTCTACAACAAGAACATCATAGATGGTATTTTGTTCATCAATTCTCAGGAAAATATGCATTTTCTGCTTAGAGCAAATAAATAGGAACATACTATGCCTTCACTTCATTTTTATCAACAAATAACAATGTCATAAAAAGAATACTATGACAATTATTATCATTCGTCTAGTTCATCGAAGCACAAAAATACCTATGAGAAATATAACTATTATTAACTTCCAAACAAACAATCCAACCATTCAAGGGAAAACTTGAAGACAAAACTATTTCATTGAAGTATCAATTCCACATGAGGCCAACTCAACAAAAAAACGTTTTGACAAAGTTGTGATATACAACGAAACGTCAACAAAAATAAAGTTTTTCATATCAAAAGAAGCCTGTTATTGCTAAAAACATTCAAAATTCCTCGACCATGCGATACTTATGTAGAATTTAGGTAACAGGAATAATCAGTCTTGTAAAGTGTTTGAAAACTCATTTATTCATTACAATTCTCGATATTTCAACACTTTTTTGTGTCTTCTTCAGGAAAAAATTCAAGCTGCAAAGTAATGACTACAATGATAAATTTCAATATGTAAAAAATAAAATTACTTACAATTAGAGTTTTATACAGTATATATATATATATATATATATATATATATATATATATATATATATATATATATATATATATATATATTCAGAACGTTAATTGAACGATCATGAAATTAATATGGATGAATAAGTACTATTTTCCCAAGTAGATATTGAACTCATTGAAATTTCCTTTCGTTCTAAACGAAAGCACTGACAAAATTTTTGTAAAATACCCTAAGCGTTGCTTCCCACATAACGTTCTTCTAAATTGCTAGTGTAGAAGCTCCTAATAGTTTACAGCAACGTGAACCGCATTTGCTTCTTCGTTGAACTTGCAATTTAGGTTCGCTCCATCTCTGTCACTTGAGTGACAAGCTCAAATGCAGGGCAAGTTTTTACTCCATATTCCTGAACAGACCGTTCCAATTATCAACGCTTGGTTTCACACTCATCCAATAACCAAGGGAAAAACTTATACAAGAGGGAGAATCGCAGAGAGGGAATATTTCTTACGAAACTGAAATATCGGCGACATTTTTTCTGAAAATCCTAAAATCCTTAGAGCAAAAACCAAGCAAGGAAACGCACACAATTCATTTAAGTATATATCAAAGTGTTTCATTTTCTCTACGTACGACTACTGTTTTATTTCAATAAGTAATCATTTCGTTTCAGTATGAGAAAATAGAATTCATCATGGCACATGATGAATGTGCCATGTTTGAAGATTTTTTAACCATTTATTATGGTTAACGTAATTTAAGTTTGAATATATATTTATATATATAATATATATATATATATATATATATATATATATATATATATATATATATATATATATATATATATATATATATATATATATATATATATATATATATATATATATATATATATATAATTCGTATATATATTTTCTTTAGTTTTCTTTGCTTTGCTTAATAACATGAGTGAAGGTTTCTTGGGAATGAGCACAGTTTAAAATTGATGGAATAATTGTTTGTTCTACATATGTTTCGGCTCCAGGCCTTTTTCAAGAATATCACAGGTTCATTGTGCCAGGAATATTCTTGAAAAAGGCGTAGAGCCTTTTTGGCTCTAATCGTTGGTAATACAATTCTTGAGTTGACTAATCAGATTCCACTTCATTTTTATTTCGTGATGGGAAATGAAGTGTAGAAATCTACCTAAGTAATGTAACAATGTAATCAGATTAGATTGGTATCAAAAGCCATCTTCCTCAGGTAGATTACCAACATTGTACATGCAGATTACTGGCATAATTCACTAACCCGTTTACAAGTGATCCTAGTTAACAATGGATATCCTATAACAACTGTTAAAAAGATTCTATGGAGTACTGTCACTTGACCATCAGTTCCATCCTCTACAATCTCTGTCGATATAGAGGTATCATCACAAATCGATTCACAGACTCCTACAACCAAATATATGCCCTTCCCATATTTACACTAACTCGCTGGTAAACTATCTCACATCCTATATGAAAGAAACATTTAAAATTGGCCAAATATAATATCATTTCTGGTAAAAGTGCTTTCACACAACTGAAAGACAAGGTCCCATCATCTCACATTTCAGACTGTGTATATGGTGTACCATGCTTAGATTGTGGAGGAGTGTACATATGCCAAACTTCGCAGAACATCAAGCGAAGAATTACTCTCCATAAGAGTGATATAAGACTCCACCCAAACAGATGTGCTTTGGCCCTCCATGCGGCAAAGATGGGACATCACTTTGACATCAATAATTTTAAAATCCTGGATGTAGCTAGTCGCTATCAGAAAAGAATATTTTTGGAAATGTGCCATATTAATGCTAATGGCAATAGCATCAATAAAAAAACAGACATTGCTAGGCTCAATTGCATCTATAGTTAGCATCTCGAAGAAAATTCGATAAGCCCAGCTACAATTCCTGAGTTCTGTTAGACGTTTTGTGTTCTTTCACTTGTGGTGACAGTTGACAGAGAGTTTTGCACTTGACACTCTGTGATCCTTAGTGACGTTTGTCTGTTTTTCCTGACAGTTCGGTATCTTTAACATATGATTGTTGTGACAACTGATTTTATTTAATATATTTTATATTGCGTTTTTAATGAGATTATCTGATTCTGTAAGTTCCAAAATTTGTTTTACCATCTATTTTGACTGCTGCGTACAGTCTGGCTACATCTACAGCCTAAATAACCGTAAGATGTAATTTTTCGGTTAAAACACTTTGTTTTACACTTTTTTATTTTTCAGAGTCCTGATGAAGAATGTAAACAGGTTCGAAATATAGACAATGTCTTGGTTGTGTATCAATTATAGTGGCCCTACTTTTGCCGAGAACTCATCATCTTTTATTCATTATATATATATATATATATATATATATATATATATATATATATATATATATATATATATATATATATATATATATATATATATATATATATATATATATATATATATATATATATATATATAGGGAAATAATATTCATCTCCCTAAAAATATCATTCCTGAAATACGGAAATAATCCTCTCAATGTCAATGTCCATAGGCTACTAAGGCCTTGATATGAAAACATCATACGACATTTGTGAGATAGATTATAATTTAGTAGATACCTATGGGAGAAGAAATGTGCTTGGTGTTTCTATGATCTGAGACATGGTTTCTATAGACTTCTATATGGAATTGTGTAGTATTCATTACTTCACGATTCTTCACGTGAAAAGTATTAAATACTTTTTTTGGAGATTTGAATCGTTGCCTCACTCAGATGCACAAGACACAAGTGACGAGTTTCTTGCAAAACGGAACAGCTCTCTTGTACTTCCATCAGGTGTAGCATGGCTTGCAATATTTCTCTAACATATTAATCTCTTGAATATTACTGGAAGCATCACATCACACGTTCCATAGCTAGCTTTACTTTATATTATCTATATATTTTATCTTTTCATTTTTCAAATTTTTCGAATGGATGTTCTAAAGTTCTTTAAATACATATTTTGAACTAAAAAAACTGTGTATACGACAAATCAATTATCAGGTTATAAAACTGACTCATATATATTTGAGAGGACGATTTGATTCATTCAATGGAATCTCCATCAAAATCTATATCAGATGAACAATTGTTTGAAAATATTAATGAACATAGAAAAAATCAATATCTGTAGAATTACAAGTAACAACGATTTTTTAAGACATAACAAATAAAGAAAAAACTGAAAATTTATAGCTTATAACAGTTTTTGAAAATAATTATTTTCTTTTTTTACGTTTCTTTACAAATTGTACCTGTCTTCGTCTGAAGTTCGAAATAAAGTATTTTAACGAAAGTCTGTAATGAGGAATGCAGAAAAAGCTAACTCATTCAATTCTATCCGTTCACGGATTTTAAATAATGGGTAATTCGGTAATTGGATAATAATTGTCATATTATTACCCAAATTATTCGGTCATATTATCGAATTTCAATGTATGGAACACATGAATGGAGGTTGACATCACGATATTTTTTTCAAATTATTGATGGATTGCGTCCCTACGTGATTAGTTTTCTGAAATTTCAATTCAATTTACACATCGTGTAAACAATACTCCAGTCGCTCTAAATAATTTCTACAAATGTTTGTGAATGTATACGCAATGAATTAAAATCGTTTGTTTTCATCAGATTATTACGCTATGCAGTGAATTTTTACTTCAACGAATATTGTATATGTGTGTACCACACATTTTCCAGCGGAAAGAAGGAACTTGCCCATTTGCGACTTCAGAAAACCTCGCTTGCTAGCATATAAAAAATTCTTGATAAGGGTAGAAGCGGAAAACCGTCATTTAAAATACATTAGCTACATCACAGAATAGATTTTCTTCAACATTCAGTTCCCTTGCGTTTATTATGTTCGAAAATAAGCTTTTGGAAATCCTTAATAACACACTTCTGCACAGATATTCCTATAAATATTGCACATTTCTAGGAGTTTAGAAAATTCATGGAGAAATAGAAATAATTCCAATGCTAGTTTCCCACAGATTGTGCAAATTGTAAAATTTTTCTGTGTAGTCAAATAAGAATTGATGTGTTCAACAAAAATGAATAGACGACATATTACTTCCAGTTATCAACTGAAAAAAGACATGTTACAAGAGAATATTTTCATGAAATTTTTGATCACAAAGATGATACCTATAAATCCATTCGGTCTTTTATATTGAGTATATATTATTTTGGGGGTGGGGTCAACATTTCAATAATTTCAATTATTTGCAAGTTATTTTTCAAGAAATTGTAACCGAATGTTACTTTTTTGTTGTTTGCTGTTGAACCTATTTTAAGAGATAATTATGAAACAAAACGGTGAATGATATGGTCGGACATGATTGACACGTTCTTTGTGTCTACCAAGTAGAAAAATTGTCTTTTTAAAAACATACAGGGTATCGAATTATTTTGCAGTTAGATATTTGTTTTTTTTTCAGTATATTTGTCTTGTAAAAAATAATCAGTACTTTTCCGTTCCCATTATAGATCCACGCCGAAAAGAAATTCATTGTGGATCAACACGTGAAATCTGCAAAGCATATTTCCAATATACAGGTATTATCAGAGCAACAAACCTTAAGAAGTTGCCTCCAACAACAGAAGGCAAAAAAAGACGACCAAAAAGAGTTTAATGAGGATTTGTGCAAGGCAATGATTGAATTAAACATCATTTGTAAATATAAATATGCTCCCATTACATCAATTGATGTTGAACGAAGTTTATCAATTTTTAAACACATGTTTTCTGACAAGAGACAAAGTTTCCTCCTAGAAAACTTTGAAAAACACATAATTATTAATAGTGTTTACAATAATTGTAAGACGTGACTTATGTATGTTTAAATATTGTTTTTTTGTTTTATTGTTGCCGTAATAATTTTAATAGTACCTATGTATTATTATTATTTTATTATTGATAAAATATGATAATTAATATAAATTTTCGTTGAATACCTAATTATTAAATCCCTACCATAGTAAAATAATGAAGTAATAGTGTTATTCATCATTATAATAAACATCATTTCTTGCATTTTTTGTCAATTTGTGATGCATTTAAATGCGCATATTTTTGGCTTTTTCGGTTGCATTTTTTCCGAGCTTTAGTTAACACATAATACATCGCAGGTTTTTCAAGTGTAAAGTTTCAGTTTATTAGAATAAAGGATTTCAGTACATGAAACAGTACTCCTTTGGTTGTGTAATAAATTACAGTAGACTATTACGAACTTTTGCCAAACGAAGTCTCAGGTAGACATCACAGAAGACCCTTAATACTAACGCATACCACCATTTCCCGTTGAATGATTCCTAAACACAGATTGTGAGCCTGGAATAATGATAAACTATAGAAATCAGGCATTGCTTCCTTAGATAAGTGGGGTCTTTTATGTAATGAGAATTGTAGTTGAACACTAAGAGTTGTACAAGGCGGATACCACTTGTACGCAGGATATTCATTGAATGAGAACAAACCCCATTGAATTAAATAGGCGATACTCGAAGGCAATATTTTTATCGCTCTAATGTACACTTGTGCATAATTTCCTGCAAATAACAACCACTATTTGGATTACCAGAATACATTGAGGGTGTATTTCGATGACGATGTTATTTCAATATTCCGTTCATTTGTATGGTATTTAAACACGTCTGTTTGTTGTTTCACAATGATATGGGTAACCATGAAACCCTCTCGATATCGATGTGCAGTAAAGACTGAATATGTAGTATATGTTTATATACTACTACATATAAACTACTATATATATATATATATATATATATATATATATATATATATATATATATATATATATATATATATATATATATATATATATATATATATAATTAAATTAAACTCTTGGCTTAATCTGTCACGATTTATTTAACAATATGAATAGTCAACATGTTTCGAGCGTTCGCTCATTTTCAAGACTGAGTCTTGAGCCATCAAAATGAGCTAACGCTCGAAACATGTTGACTATTCCTATTGTAAAATAAATCGTGAAACATTAAGCCAAGAGTTCAATTCAATTCAATATTCAATTATGTTTCACCAAGAGTTAAGCGAGAATTCAATCTCAGTCATATATACATATATATATATATATATATATATATATATATATATATATATATATATATATATATATATATATATATATATATATATATATATATATATATATATATATATATATATATATATGGCATATATATATATATATATATATATATATATATATATATATATATATATATATATATATATATACATATGTATATATATATATATCCTAACATTCGCGAATTAACATAATCGCAGAGACTTGAATGAAGTCTACAGACTTCATATTTGATATTAATATATTTATAACTTTATCTATTTATTTATTTAATATTTATAACGCGATATTTAACTAAATTGAATTAAATTCTTTGCCTAAGTTATCTAGAACTCTTATTATTATATTTCAGCACTAATAATTATCAATCTTGAAATGTCGCAATAGGTGTTCAGTCTAAATATGTGGATACTGTCTCATATCAGGTAGTGTCGTCTCAATCGAGTAAATCGTCTCATAATCAGGTAGAATCGTCACAATTGGTCATCCAAAATGAACTAATTCAAAGGTGAAGTTGTCACACATACACATATATATACACATACACACAAATATACATATTCCCTCATAATTCATTCTAACTACTGATTTCTCCATGTCAGTCAGCAATCCATCAACTCCATGAAGAACATCCTTCCCCTATCGAAAATCCACCCTTGGATGTGTTTTCTGTAGGCATACAAATAACGAATTGTTCTAATTTCCTGGGGAACAAGGCCATACAATCTGGGAGCCAAGTAAGTGAAAGTTCTTTGTCCTATACTTTTTTCTGCTCTTGGTTTCACGAAATTATCGATGTTATATCTAGTTTCATAGATGTGCCGTGAAGGTATCAATGTCAACTTGCTTATGGCACTGAATGAAATATTTGAGAAAATGAACACTAGAACATTCATTTGAAAAATTTAAATTAATCAAGAGAATGTTATAGTAGAACTAGATATGTGAACGTGTACGATGTGATGTCTCCATCATCCTTCAGGGGATAAATGTTAGAGAAATAATGAAATCGATGCCACACCTGATGGAAGTGCGAGACATATATGTTTCGTTCTGCAAGGAACTCGTCAGTCGCACCACGCCCATCGAAGTGAGGCAACGAATTCAACTTCCAAGCATCTTCTTGTGACTTCAAGTGGAAGATCGTAGAGTAATGAATACTCTAAAATTCCATCTATAGAAATCAGTAGAAAACACCTCTCTCGGATTACAGACACAACAAGCATCGAAATTTCACATATATTCTATACCCGTAGGTATCTACTAAATTGCAATGTCTATTTGACAAATATCATCGAACGATGTTTTTAAATGTCAATAGGTTGCGTTAGTAGTACGCTCGCGTTTATTCCCGTATTTCAGGGGCCTATTCGGCGATATTTTGAAGGAAATGAAAATTGTTTGTGCTTATGACACTGAATGAAATATTTGAGAAAATGAACACTAGAACATTCATTTGAAAAATTTAAATTAATCAAGAGAATGTTATAGTAGAGCTAGATATGTGAACGTGTACGATGTGATGTCTCCATCATCCTTCAAGGGATAAATGTTAAATCAGGTGTGGCATCGATTTCAATATTTCTCTAACATTTATCCCTTGAAGGATGATGGAGACATCACATCGTACACGTTCACATATCTAGCTCTACTATAAAACATTCTCTTGATTAATTTCAATTTTTCAAATGAATGTTCTAGTGTTCATTTTCTTATATATATATATATATATATATATATATATATATATATATATATATATATATATATATATATATATATATATATATATATATATATATATATATATTTTGAAAGTTTTTAGCATTAACAGGCTTTTTAATATGAAAAGTTTATTTCTGTTGACGTTTCGTTGTTATATTACAACTTTGTCAAAACTAATTAGTTCATTGTAATATTTCTAAAAACTTTCAAAATAAATACCTCAAACAGGCAATATATATATATATATATATATATATATATATATATATATATATATATATATATATATATATATATATATATATATATATATATATATATATATATATATATATATATATATATATATATATATACAGTTCATGTTAATTTTCATATAAACCAAACTAAGTAAATAGCAAATATACTTCTGAAAACATTCTTCAACATAGAATTTGAAGAATTTTCTGTTCAAATTCTGGTAAAAAACTACTGTATCATTCAATATCTCATTTATATTACATTTTCAACTCTATCTCAGTTTAATTATCCATTCATCAAACAACGTACTGAAGAGAAATGTATAAAGATTCACGAATCCTCCATATTTAGTCAATACTGAGACTCCTGATGAAAATATTTAGAAAAAAACTTTCAGAGAGATGTGTACACAAATGTTGTTATCGGAAACGTAACCCATCACTTTCAAGAGTAAATATTAAGCGCTTTCCGAAAAATCATCGAACTTGTTGAATGAGAATATCATAAAATTGCTCCATCCGCATTAGAAATGTTCAGTGATATTCATTCAAACAGTCATGTTTCGATGACTTTTCAAACGCCCCCGAGTCTCATCTTCAGAATGAGGAGAACATTCATGCGTAAACTTATGACGTGAGCTCCCTCTATCGAAAAACAACATATACTCTCTCCAGAAATCCAGATCGCTTTTTCCTAGCGAAGTTTTTTATCTTTTTTCATTCCATCATTCCATAGCACGGCTGAAAGGAGATTCACTGATTCGCTGATGACATTGTCCTGATAGCGAGAGACCCTAGCGAACTGCAACAACAGATTAAAGAATTGAATACAACGAAGTAGGTTTAAAGATAAATCTGAGTAAGACCAACATAATGTTATAACGAACTAAGAGACACACAAGTAATAATAATTAATGACACAACCCTGGAAATAGTAGAAGAATACATATACCTGGGAAACTTATACACACATATGGCTCCCTACTTCCAGAAAAAAATAGTTGGATCAAATTAGCATGGTGAACATTCGGGCAGAACTCTATCTCCTTCAAGTCCAGAATGCCACTTCGCCTGAAGAAGAAAGTAAAGGGTGTTTTTTTTAGAGGTATAGAACTTTAAGTTGGCATTACTGTTGAAGATGGCGACCGATTTAACAGCTGAGAAGTGATTTATTCTCAGTTTGGTTGGGTACTCATCATGAATAGACTCACGCCTTAACAACGCTTGCAAATAGTGCAATTTTATTTAGAAAATAATGGTTCTGTGCGGAATACGGTTCCCGATTTTCATAAGCGAATTTTGTTCAGCGATGAAGCGCTTTTCTGGTTGAATAGCTACGTCAACAAACAAAACTGCTGCATTTGGAGTGAAGATAATCCTCAAGTGTATTTCAAAACACCGTTACATACAGAAAAACTGACTGTTTGGTGCGCTTTATGGGCATGTGGAATCATTGGTCCGTACTTCTTCAAAAACGATGATGGCCAGAACGTTACAGTCATTGGTGATCGGTATAGAACCATGAATACTAACTTTTTCATTCCTGTATTGAACAACCATGATGTCCAGAAGCTGTGGTTTCAACAAGACGGCGCAACATGTCACACAGCTCGTGCTACAAACGATTTATTGAAAGACACGTTTGGTGACCGCCTAATTTCACGTTTTGGACCTGTGAATTGGCCTCCAAGACCTTGTGATTTAACACCGCTAGACTACTTTCTGTGGGGCTATGTGAAGTCATTGGTCTATGCGGATAAGCCACAAACCCTTGAAGATTTGGAAGACAATATTCGCCGTGTTATTGCCGATATACGACCACAAATGTTGGAAAAACTCATGGAAAATTGGACGTCCAGTTTGGACTACATCCGAGTTAGCCGTGGCGGTCATATGCCAGAAAGCATATTTTAAATGTAATGCCACCAGATTATCTTTCGAATAAAAAAAATTCTTGTCAATCGAATGATTCATCGTTGTTTTATTGCAATTTAAAGTTCTATACTTCTTAAAAAACACCCTTTATTTGATCAATGTGCATCGCCAGTACTGACATACGATTGTGAAACCTGGTCCTTGAAAACTGATATCATTAGAAAGCTCCAGGTGGCACTGTGGTCTGTGAAACTATGCATGCCAGGAGTAACAAGGAGAGACGGAAAAATGATTGAATGGATCAGGCAAAAAACCAGGTGATAGATATCGTTAATAGAATCAGATCCCTAAAGTGGCAGTGGGCAGGACATCTCGCTAGAAGAGCAGACGACAGCTGGACCACAAAGATAACGCAATGTTATCTCCCCCATGTGTGAAGAGCCCAAGAATACGCCCCAACCTAAGACGGTATTACGTCATAAACTGTTCTGTTTATTATCTTCCTATAACTTCTAATCAATATAATTTGGATACTGAATATTAGTTGAAGATGTTTATGAGATAAAGAAATAATTTGGAAACAATTTCTCAGTAATTCCAATAGCATTGTAAGCTGTAACTATAAATTACTGGAAATTCCTCAAGTTCACACATCTATGCCAATACAGCTTTCAACAATTAATTTTCTGTAATGCACAATAGTTCGGAAGTTTAATCAGAAAATCTATCGATCTCATGCCTGAACTGCCAGCAACAGCCTAAAAGGTATTACCGAATATTTCCCACATTAGTCTAATCAATTTGCAGATGGGAAAGTACCGATACACTAATACACAATTCGTGGTTCACTTGTCTGTTGCCTTAACATCCAATCCAAAAGCTCAAATTACAATGAATTCATTCATTCGTAACGAAACAAATCAATGGAAAATTTTGTCGATAAAAAGCTGATACGAGTTTCGAGCTTGTTCGCTCTCATCAAGACGTCATTGTCAACTTTCAGATGTACAAATTTTGATTTGAAATTATTTTTCGATATTTTTGCAAAGGATAAATGCTCATTTGCGTATCCACATTATTCTCCTAGAAAAAAATTTGTATTTTCGCTTTATCATTAGGAAGAGCTTCACCCTTCTTTGAAACTTAAACTGAGAACTTGATCGAGCATAGAGTGTTCACCACGAGATAAGCACTCTATGTTCAGTAAAATCGAAAGTTATCTTTGAAGCCTGCTAAAAGAACTGCTATTACGTGTTTCAAGATTTTCAGTTCCTTCGCAATAGGAAAGTCAAGTTGAAATGGTCTAACTTCAACTCACTGTTCTTCAAGACGTAATCTCTGTAATAATTTGAACCAGCCAGTTTTAGGAATTCAACTCTAACAGTTTCCAATAAATGAAGTACTCGTAATTTCAGGTAATTGTGATTACCCCACCAATAGTTCATAGCGAAGCAATCTAGATAATTTGAAGAAAAATTGAAAAAATATTTCGTTTCTTATGTTTGGGAATGATGTTTCATGAACAGTTGTGACTATCTGAAGAATTAATTAACAACAACAACAAAATACGTTTATTAAGTGCTTTGATTAATTACATTTAATTTTTCCATTGCTAATACAAATTGGGAAGTTATAAGGTCTTGCGACCTTTTTTGCGACAAAAATTTGCAACAAAATTTTTAATTTTGTTAAATTTTGTAATAAGTTATGGCCTGCGGCTGTGGTCGACTTCTTCATTGTGTGCCATTCGGTCGAATGTAAATAATTAATTACCATACAGATGAGCATGAAACATCTTCTTACCTGTCGTGTCAATGATTAAATATTGTCAAGTATCATTTCGATTTTCCTCTTCATTTTTTCAGTTGAATACATTTTTCAACTACAATGAGAAATTTGATTGAAAACTTGTTTCGAGGTTGGAAAAGATGCACAGTGTAGTGTACCTGTATCTATTCCATCCAAGTTTTCGCAACAATATTTACACAGAAAAATACTTGAAAATATTCGTAGGATGCAATGTAAAATGTACGAGAAATGCATAACGAAATAAATATCTTGGTTTCTATCTGTACTCACAACAAGAAAATGTATAACTATATAAATCTGCCAAGATTTTGTCGGCAGAAATATAATTGTGTGACTCATGTTGCACTAAAAAGTTTTCCAGCCTAATTCTCATGCAGTTTTGATTGATGTTGAATAAACCTCGAAACCATAATAAAGGAGATCACGTCAGGATAATAATGAGTCATAATAAACGATTCATTCATTAAAATTAGTTGAACTCGGCACGGTAATTAGTAATTAATTAGTAATTAATTTAACTTGTCATTTCCCAAAAGTTATATTGAACTATCAAATATTGTGCTCTAAATCAGAGATATTTCGTTTTCAATATAATACATGTTTTATTCACATCCCTTATAGTGTGTATTGCCTATGATATGTGAGTATTGATAAGGATTGGAGCCCTCTTCCATTGAAAAGGCACAAATGTCCAAATATTCTCTATTCAATATATCATTCAACTTGTCCGACCTTATTTTTCCTTCCATACATATTTTTTTTGAGGTAGTTTTTTTGCATGTCTATATTTCAACTAACAATGCATATTCCCTGCAAATATACTCTGACTTCTGAATAACAAAATGTAAAATAAAAAACTTCATTTCCAGATAACTTTTGTCTACAAATTTCAATTGTGACAACACTTTTAATTGAAGAACTCTCAACAAATAAATGTACTTATAACGAGAATAATCAGATTGATCTTAGACGTTTTTTTTTTTTCATATATCAGAGGATAATACGAGAAAATTATTTTCTCTTCACTTTATTGAAGAAATTATTGAAAATATCGTAGTTCTTTATCTGAAAATTTCAATCGAAAGGAATAATTTATTACGTTTCATTTTCAAACTAAATCACAAATTTGAATTCAGAATAAATGATGAAATTTAAAGTTCTTGAAATGATTGGTCTTAGTTTGTATAATTGACTTGATTAAATTCATTAAATTGATTAACGAAACCGTTCTAATAGTCCACTTCATATTGGACCACTGTAACAAGAATAAAGTTCATTACTTTCATGAGATATTCCTTCAGAGAAGCTCATTAAATCACAAATTCCGAAAGCAAACGCAACTATCACGCTTCAACAAGAACTCACTTGTGATCAATAGAAAAACTCGCAGACCTGTCTGATATTGAAATCAAAATTGTGCTGGAAACGTTTCATGTGCATCGACGTTTGAGTTCGAACGGTTCGCGTATTCATATCCTCATATTCTGGTGCTTAGCTCGATGAAAACGGATATTGCAATTTTCGGAATCGAAGAGTTCTTTTTTTCTCGGTATAGTGCTCGTAATTTGATAGCATCTGCGAACATATATAAACAAATTTCTCTGTGAAACTTTTCATAAAGAGTGATATATCGATGAATTGGAAATGTGTTTTTCAATTCTCAGTGCGTTTTTGTATTTTCTTCCAGCTCTTGATTTTTTTTCTCTTTCAGATTCACTGAATTAATTAATATTTACCAATTTGCCATATTGCAAAATAATCCAATTTTTTCAGTTTCAAAATCTGACTATTCTGCCCTTTCAGGCAACCAAACATCCGTAGGTGTTTTATATATATATATATATATATATATATATATATATATATATATATATATATATATATATATATATATATATATATATATATATATATATATATATATATATATATATATTTTTTTCAGTGTTTGCATTTGGGATTGCAGTCTAGGACAGGAAAATCAGTTACCTGTTTAGTATTTTCCAAGCTTTCGAAAATGTTTATTTTCTTCTTCAGGGCTAAAATAGTACAAAAATTAACAGTTTATATAGCAAGGTACTATAAAAAGTTTTTTCTTACAAATACTGTGAAGTTAGTCCGAAAGTACACTAGTTTTTTGAATTTTGAAAATAAGTACAAGTGTTCCCAAATGCATTGGGTTGGAATATTACTGCATTCTACGTGTTGGGTAGTCGAAGGAAGCGACGACAATGACTGTATTTCTCAATTTCGCTTTTCAAGTGGAGTGTTCCCAGATGTTTTTAAGGGCGTTTCTTAAAATGCATAACGTTGGCCGAAGTTTTATGACTAACGAAAAGAAAATGAATTTGTTTTGTGTATTTAGAATGGATTGTTCGGTGAATAGGATATCAGAATATGAGCCATTAATCAGAAGAACCTATGAGATTTATATATATATTGCTTAAATTATCTGTATCAGATTTCTCGTTAATACAATTACCTGTGTTCTTGATATGAACCATTTCTAGGAAAAGGCGTTTGTTGTAATTATTTGCGTAATCTAAAATATTTGTGGCATTGTAATTCATATTATGACCAGTGGCTTGTACGTGTTGAGTTAATGCAGAGGAATTCGTCCTGTTGGTATTTCGGCAATCAACTGCATTGATCGAATTGCATTCGAATGCATTTGGAAACACTTGTACTTATTTTCAAATTAAAAAAAACTGATGTACTTTTGGATTAACTTCACAGTAATTGTAAGAAAAAACTTTTTATAGTGCCTTGCTATGTAAACTGTTAATTTTTGTACTATTTTAGCCCTGAAAAAGAAAATAAACATTTTCGAAAGCTTGGAAAATACTAAAGAGGTAACTGATTTTCCTGTCCTAGACTGCAATCCCAATTAAACACTGAGAATACACATCTACAGTCGTTAAACTTTCAACTATATATATATATATATATATATATATATATATATATATATATATATATATATATATATATATATATATATATATATATATATATATATATTTTACTTCGAAAGTTTTTATAATAACAGGCTTTTTTTATATGAAAAACTTTATTTCAAAAATAAAGTTTTTCATATCAAAAAAAGCCTGTTATTGCTAAAACCTTTCGGAATAAAATATCTTAAACAGGCAATAAATCAATTTCAAGATATATATATATATATATATATATATATATATATATATATATATATATATTAAAACGATTGTTTCCCATGAGGAGAGCGATTGAACTTGAATTCGCAAATTTTAGAGCTATTGCTTCATCTTTTTCGCCTCCCAAAATCGCTTCATCCTCTGTGTATGCTCTTTTTTCCGTTCATCTGACCATTTAATACAGGTTGGCGATTTGGTTTTCGATCGAACTTCACATGTGCGATTTTATAGCGACACTGCGATCTTAGAGATTTTTGATATTGATCTGTTGTAGATCTTTTCGGACAACTTTTAGCCACTCTGTTCCGCATTTACTCTTTATAATTATATCGAGTAGTTTCTTCGGTATTCTGGACTGTTTCATTCTGTAGACGTGTGCACAGAACTTAGCACGTCCTTTTCTGATTTCTTCCGTTATCGTATTTGCCTTTTGATATAGTTCATTCAAATTCCGTTTCTATTAATTGTCCTCAAATTTTTCTGAGACTTTTCCGTTCTTGTTTTCTCTGATTCTTGAATGATCGTCAAAAACCATTGTTTCAGCTGAGTAGATTGCTTCTGGAAGAATCGTTGTGTTATAATGCCTCAATTTGGCGTCACTCTAAATGCACTCGAATATGACACATTCAAAGAAGAAAAAATTGCGTTAATTATAAATCGGACACCGGCCAACATAGTAATATTCATTGCAAAATCCTAAGTAATATACAGCTCAAATCCACCGCGTAACAAGCCATATATTAAAATCCTCTATTTACTAGTCACACAGATGCAAACTCAGTCGTACGGCATCCATTGAATGTTGTGTTCCTATTTTGATATTTCGATACTCTAGACCTGTAAGTTTTATTTTGTTTGTTTGTGTTTTCAAAAATTGTGATTGATATAACTTCATTCTATTTTTAGTGTACTCCTGAAGAAGTCACAAATTACGTGACGAAATATTGAATCAACGAGAAAATAAGAGTTTCTAATTTCCGGACAGACCGCTTTCCTGAAAATTACTTCATATTAAAGAAAAAGAAGAAAAAAAAAATATATATATATATATATTTGTAATATGTATGTCAGCTGCACATATTCCAAATGTGTTGGTATTTACGATGAAATATTGAATTTAAGTAAAGGAAGTGTTTGAATTATGAGAAACCATATATTATTTGATTTCACGATTCTTGGTCTTATTGTAACATTTATGGAACAGGCAGCTCTGACCTCTGGATTAGTACACTGCTTCTTGAACCGGAAGTATCCTAAACCAGATGTCCAAACGATTTATGAGATCTTGGCGGATGCAAAGGACACCTCTTTTCCAGTATATATTTCCCAATTCAGGTCAGGACTGGACAAATATTTTATGGATAAATTTTGGCTCTATCTGCAAATATATATTGACATGTTGAAATTTTCGAATCTAAATTTTACTCATCGGGAAATATTCGTTCTTCATTGAAGGCAGAAAATATCATGAGAAGATTGTTTATTTTCTATCAATGTTTCCCGTTACTAATTCTGTCGTTCGAACATGAATACAAATTAGTTTCTACTTCTAGGGCGTTCTATTCGTTATTAATTGTTGTTTTTGGAAAGTTGAGAGTTTTCTCCAGGATTTTGCCGAAGTATTAAACATTATATAAACTAGTTATTCATTGTGAACTTTCATGACAAAACTAAAACTGATAATTTCACAAAACAAAACTTTATTATATCATTGTAGTAACATAAGTAGTTCGAACATACCCCTACAAGCTAGATTTTAACACTTTTTCTGGCCGCATCATTATATACGTCTGTGGCAACACTGCTACACAAAATCTCAGGTCAACTAGGAATCTGGTATAAAACTATTCTGTAAGAAAAATTCACTGCATGATGTGTAGGAAACAATCGCATTAACGAATTCAAATCTAAGGAGTTTTGTAACGGGAGATTCACTTTCCATGCTAGAAACAGTTTATCTTCTTTCTTCGATAGAGGGAGCTGACGTGTTTAAATGATTCAAATGTCTCTCACGCTGAAAATGGTTTTCGATGCGTTTGGAAAATCATTGAAACTCAATTGTTTGGAGTCATAACAATGGAGATTCCTAATAAGGACGAAACACTGGCATAGTACTCTATTCTACAAGTTCGATGTTTTTCGAAACGCACCCGATATTCTTTCTGGAAAGATATTGTTGTGTTTTCGTTGACAACATTTGTGTATATAGTTCACTGAGAGATTTTCTTCGAAATCTTTCGATATTCCGATTGAAGATTTTACCACTGACTAACTATAAATGATTCGTGAATCATTGCAAAAATCATGTGTGTGATTGTGTGATAGTGGTTGAAGATGAACAGTCTGTTTTCTTTCTGCTTCAACATTTTTCATCATGTCACCAATCCGATCCTGATAATTTCAAGTTAGTCTGATCCGAACACACAAAAGCCACAAACAGCGAAACTCACTACAGCGATCGTTTTTGCCATTATAAATTCACATTAGTGAAACTTACGGGTTTCCCGAGTACACCATTCACGGAAAAGGAATCGATAATTTAAAGCGATGATATGAATTATATATTTTCTCTAGTACTTTTCATATTTACAAGCCTTTTGACCATATGAATAATCAAGTAGTAAATTTGTATGGATTTACTTCGTTTATTTTCATTCCAAATTCATTTAAGCAATGGGAACTGGCATCGACTGTTTTGAAGCAAAAAGAAAAGACAAAAAATTGGTTGCATGACCAATCTCACGTCAAGTGAAAATGATGAAATAATATGAATTATAATACGCATAAATATTTTTCAGTAAATTGAGTACCGAATTGCAGTACCAAAATTTGTCACAAATTTTTGAAAATACGAGAAAAATACCGTAACATGAAAATCATGTATAAATAGAAGATAATTGAAGTTGTTCTTAGTAAATAAGGAAAAACCTAACAACGAAGAAAACATCGATTTATAAAAAAATTTTGCAGCGAATGCCTCGTTTTTCATATTAAGAAAATATTAAGAAATACCAACACTCGTGTTGAAATTAATTCAAAAGTAACTCCTAATACTGAGTTGTAACTATATTGATATAATTATTTCATTACTCGATACTTGGTGACTGCCCATTTATTTTCAAAAAGAATATAGAGAATACCTCAATACAAAACCACTTCAATACAGAGAAACTATAAGCCAAATGCGTTCTGTTCCAAACTCAAACTTATTTTTCGTGATGTTCTACTGATACGTTAGAGTTCATGAATAATAATATCACAGTAAGCAACTGATTTTGTTTCTAGTTTTCTCATTCGCAGAATTGAATAATACAAATTCTGTTGGGCTTAAATGGTTTTCTTCATTATCTGCTGCAATGAAGGCATGTGTCACTATTCAAGTAAACACACTTCAATATCCCGCACGCTATGCTCACTGACGATACACAGATACCTTGGTGAGAATATTTTGTTGGAAATAATTTCATTGAGTTATATAGTTCTAATAGTTCAATACATTGTTAAATTTGGGATATGAATCAAAGTAAAAGAGTCTCATATGAGACCAAAAGAGATTGATATAAATTGATAGACTCTCTACATATACCAATACATCATTTGGAATTGTCTTCATATCAAATCTTGAAAATCTGACTGAGTAGACGAGTTTATCTCAGTAGCAAAGATATCTTTGCTTTTAATGGATATTTTCAAAGAAATATAATTCGGACTACTCATAACTTGAGGACTATTTCGCTTCAACACACTTACCGGAAAAAATCAAATTTTTCGAAGCATCTCCTGCATTTTTTGCATCTACGAAACACAAATCTGATAAACCTGAACACCTGAATGATAAGTTCGAGAACATAATGATCATTTCTTCTAGAATTCAAATTTCTAGAGGGGATGTCTAAAATGTTTAGTCTTGGAGTATTCCCTCTAGAACTCCAAGACACAAGACATTATTCTGTTTCAGGTGTCTTTCTACTACGTTTCATCTCAACTTTTAGGCAGTGCACAACTTCACATGCACAAACTCAGTGGTAATGTTCTCTGAAAGAGAAAGTTCATAAGTTTCAAAAATAAGTGTTTTTCGAGTCGTTCTTAATTTTCTTCCAAATCTTATCTCACATTAACGTCAACACAAAAGCATTTGAATAAATTGAACTAATCAATCAAGTGGTCGAAACAGGAAAATAATTATAAAATTTTCAACATAATTAGGAATAATTCAAATAAAATTGAGTAGTTTTTTGATTGTTTTCTGAAAATCAAAAACCTACTTAGTTTTATGCAAATCATGTAGCTGTCTGAGATTGAATTCTCGCTTAACTCTTGAATAAACATAATCAAATATTAAATTAAATTCAACTCTTGGCTTAATGTTTCACTATTATATTTAGCAACATAAATTCGTCAATATGTTTCGAGCGTGAGCTCATTTTCAAGACTAAAATGCAGTAAGAAACGAACAACAAATTTATATCTATACAATTCTACCTGTTCATTTACGATGTCTTCTCTTTTCTTCCAAGAACAGCATATTTCAATTGCCTCTGAAACGTTTCTCTTTATTACCTGCGTCCAAGCACTTGGTTTTCTCAAAGTCTATAAAGTGGTTTTATTTGAAATGTTTCTTTTTTTTTGTTTTTGTTTTTCTTTTTCTTTTAGAAGCCATTGAAATATGCAGTTCTTGGAAGGAAAAAGAAGACATCTTAAATGAACAGGTAGATTTTCAATTATCCTCCCTCCTTACATCCATTGTATAGATATAAATTCGTTGTTCGTTCCTTACTGTATTTTAGTTTTGAAAATGAGCTCACGCTCAAAATATGTTGACAAATTTATTTTGTTAAATATAATCGTGGAACATTAAGCCAAAATTTCAATTTAATTTAATGATTATGTATTTAGATTTCCATCCAGTGTCGGCAAAATCGATTAATGATAATTAAAGATATTTGATTAATAGCAAGAGTAACATATGTCTATCACATATTCTGATATGTGATAGACATAATATTATGATACTAATGGAATACTACTTTTATTCTGCTCTTTTATGTGAATTATCACATATTCTTATACAGTAATATTCGACTAAATTGACCACCAGTTTTCTCAACAGATATGTAATTTCACATTAGGAACTATAATCTCAGAGAAATCTATAAATTTATCGGTTTTGACTACTATCATTCGTCCTCTCAATTCACTTATGCATTTTAAGGAAGAAAGTAAAATATGCTAGAATGTAATATTGGATCGTATCCAAATCCGAGATATTATTGTTGGTACGTTAGTACCAATCGATATATCAAATTGTTCCTATTATAAAGTTATCCGAGAGAAATCTACTTCAAGAGAAATATATCGTTCTTTTTGGCGTATGTCGAATAACTGGCTGGTTTGTTCACGTCAATTCTTAAATTTATATCCTGATTCTTTCATAACCTGTCACTTCCGTTCAGATAACGTATCCGTAAATCAATATAGAACCAGCGAGGCTGATCTCTGACTGCTCATATTGCGACTGTGGAAAAGAACGGAACGAAATGAACAATTTATATCATTGCAATAATAACTCAGTTTGTAGAAATGCTACATATTAAATAGAAATGTGGTCACATGATCGTGTCATATATAACGTTATGTTATGAAAAAAGTTTTGTATATTTTTGAATTACTCAAACTATATTTGAATATAAAATTACTTTTCAAATACACTTTTTATAAAGAGAATTATATTGTGTTATGCATGACACTTGCTCTTTTTACTATATTTCTAATAAGTGCATAAATTGGAAAAAGATCTACAGCTTTATATCTTTTACGTGACAGGATCAATGAAATAGAAAATACATTTCAACTGAGAATCACTATCAAAAAGACCAAACTTATTATTTTCAGGACACAAGATATCTTTGTAAGTAACCTTCATTAGAAGCAAAAGATTTATATATATTTCCTTTTGTTGATAAGAAGTGGAATTGACACGATGAAACAAAAGGGAGAGTTGTAATTGCATAAAGCAACATTTCGAAACTTTTAAACCTCTTTCAGCTTCAGAGAACATTTATAAGACACGTGGCTTCAAGAATATAACTACTGGTTTGATAAGACATGAACGGAATTCACGAAATAATTCAGAATACTATATAATAGTTTCAGGAGGAAAAGAAGCAGTTATATTGAAAACCTACATAATAATTGTCAACAAATATTAATTATATATATATATATATATATATATAAGTGAGTCATTTTGCTCATGAAAACATATCGGTGATTTTCATATCAAAATTGCCTCTTTCTGATAAGAGAAATCATAAAATTGTATTATAACAATTGATCTAAACTTCTAGAACGTTCAATTCTATAGCTCAATGAAAGCAACTGTCAAGGAAATTCGATAAAGCAGGCCATAAAGAGAAGAAAGAGCGAAAATACTTTCTAACGTTATGGTCACATATATATTGGATTCAATAAACTCTAGATGACTGTTTCTGGATATAGGATTGCAATATAATGATGAGAGATAAAACGTCCTTTGAAACCTTGTAATAAACTGCCAGAGATTGACAAACAAAATACATAAATTAAATCAAAATATACTATCCTTGAAAAGAAATAAATCGCCAGTGTAGCAATAACGAAAATTATTGTGGATCGAACTTGGATAGAATGAAACACAAGAGTGTTAAGCATTGTGATTCACTTTTATTTATTTCAAGTCGTTTTTTTATACAGTTAAAAACATTTTGCATCAGGAAGAATATTTTATATTAGCTTTCTTAACAACAACAATAAACAAGCCACGAATTCGGTTTCAGCACATGCAGTGGGATAACGATATTGAATACTATAAAACAAACCAATAAGAGCAACCGTTGAATTCGAGAATAGAAAGGATCTAAATAAACGAGATGGTCCTATAAAAATTTTTATAAGGAAATGAAACTGAAATTACGATATACGTGGTGAAATCGAAAAAAAAATTTCTCGTTTTCATAGTACTAGATTACATTGCTTACTTTTCGGAAGAGAGAAGAAAATACTATTTGCGTACACCATAGTGATATTTGGTCACTACTATGGAAATGTTGGACTCACTCGGATGTTAGTCCATACCCACTAAAACTCTCTTTGAACCAATACGTCTCAAGTAGTTCTGCAGAGATCGCACAGATTTCCTTTTAATGTCTCAGAGTGGAACTGAATATTCATCCTTTACATTATTCTGAGACAGCTCTCCTATCTACTTCCTGTTCTTAGCCTCCTTTATCTCCTCTTTCTGCTTCTCTTCCTCTTCTTCACTTTTCTTCAATTTAGAAGAAGAGTATATTTAACAGTTTTTTTCTTTTTTGGCATCAACTCGATTAGTCAATCGAGAGATGACCCCCACCTTGCGAAAAACGAGTTCATACTATCCAAATACGAACCTAAGCTCTTATTCTTGGTTTGTTATAAACTTTATATAAATTATTTCACCTTCTATCTGAATATCAGAAGAAACCCTTCTGATTTTTTTATTATCACATACCCCGAAACAATTGTCAAGTTATTCATTATAAATTTTGCATAACCTAGCCAGTGTTTTTTATTCAATATAAATTCATTAGTATTGAAAGAAATGGAACAAATCCTACAAATACTCTAAGAAATGGAGTATTTATTATCAATTTATTCAACTCGAAATTACCTTACCCACCCTTAAATTCAGTGAAATATTCAGCTGATATAATTGACATTAGCAATAGTCGTCTGTTCTACAGTATAACTGGACATCTAGGTCGCTTGTAGTAGTAATTACCTTTCGAATGACAAGAAAGATTTTCTGAAGTCATTACGATGTTTTTTACTCAACGAGAAAAAGAGCATAACCTCATTGTAACGGTTTCTTGTTGAGGCAGCACGGTAATCCTGCTGATAGTGAAAGTTCTGAGTTTTGCGAATACTAATGAATAACTCTGAATATATGTTGTTTAATAACTGCCTGAAGTTTGTATCTGAATGTTGAATTCATCCAATTTTACTTGAAATTAATTTCTCAATAGATTTATCACATCATACTCCCTCAAAATTGTTGGATATTATTATCCGAATTATATATATATATATATATATATATATATATATATATATATATATATATATATATATATATATATATATATATATATATATATATATATATATATATATATATATTCTCAGCATCAACAGTCTGTTGAAGAGAATAATTAATTTCTTTTGTTACATATTGTACATATAATGTCGCCATATGTACATAATATATATGGGGGCCGAAGAATATTTATTTATCGTCATTATAAGAAACACAAGTTTGTAATCAAGAGGTATTTCTTTGAGTGGGACGAAGGAACATGAATCGATATCCTCCTTTTTAAAATTAATTCATATTGATATGAAATGAAAGTGGATTTAAGAAAAATTAGATAAATAAAACGATAATAATCCCTTAAAATACTCTGATACAATAATTTGAAGCCGGGAGTATCTAATTATCACAAACATAGCTTTTTTCTTCTTTGCCATAGTATTAAATTTCCCGGAAAATATATAATATTCAAACCAGCGTTATTCGTATCAATCTGAGAATATAAAAAATTTCACTTTTTCAGATGAATTATTGATAAAGCAATAATCAATATTTCCTTTCGTTCTCAAGTGAAAAATTGATTCAGTTTGACTCAAAAAGGAATTTATTCTAGCCCTGAACATAGTATTTATACTGTTACGAAATTCCTATTCTAACACACCTCTTAAAATGTATTTCAATTGTAGTGAAAAAGTCTATGAAGCTGAAAAAATTCTATTTCATATTTCTGCAAGCATTACTTGTCAATACAAGACGAACGCTGCTGGAATTTCCATTATTGTATGAAACCACCAAGGCAATTCTAATTGAAGCAAGCAGAGCGAAATTGTTTTTGTCAACTCCTTGCTGTAATTGCAAGCTCACTCAACCAAGTATGCACACTAACGATACAGTCGAATAAGCTAAAGTGAAGTAACTGCTCAAGTAAAACCTTCAAACCAGAGGCGTCTCTACAGAACCGAAAAGTAATTTTTGTTTCACGAACTTATGAAACAATGAATATTTCAGAACAAATTTATTTGAATCTCATATAAATATATATATATATATATATATATATATATATATATATATATATATATATATATATATATATATATATATATATATATGTATATACATATATAAATATTTGTTAAATAGAACTCACATTCGAAAGTGAATATTAAGTGCGCTACGAAAAATTATCGAACTTTTGAATGTTATAACATACACTAGTTACATCATTATTGTGAATCATTAGTCTTATTTAATCGTCAAACAAGTTTCGATGTTTTTCAGAACGCCCCCAGGTCCTATACCCGAATGAGGAAAACATTATTTCGTAAAAATTCAGATGAGCGCAGTCTATCGAAGAAAAGACGTATAAACTGTCCCCAGAATTCTAGGTTTCTACTCATGACAACAATAGTAACGGTATGTAGAGGCTTTGTAGAAAGGGTACGTAGAGGATTTGTACACTTTTCATTCGAAGACAACAGAACTTTGTCTGCAATGTGTAAAAATGGTGCCATGCCTAATCGCTCCAGATAAACAAATTAAAACAAGAAAAACGACAAAAATAACTTTAGTTACATCAAAAAAGTTAACTTACGAACAAATACGTATTTCATGATTCCAACACACTGAAAATTAAACATTCTTGAGATAGCACATTCGAAGCAAGCATTCGTGCCAACTACTTATTTGAATAACATTGACTTATTGCAGAGAAAATATTCAATTAATTAATATTTCGGTGTAAATTGCACATTTAAAGAGCACAAATCAAAATCTGTTTTCATTTCTACTTTGCAGGTGATAATTTGTCAAAATATTTTTCATAGTTTTATTCCGCAGAAGGTTTTCAAAGTGAAAAACGAAATCCGTATTAATATTCCAATAATATAATTTCAATGTAAAATGGCGAAGGCGCCATTGCAACAGTAAGGAAGTCTATTGGGATCATCTTGTCCATATATATAGCTATGTGATAGTATTGCGAAAGTGATTCAATTGCTTATGAAGCAGATAATAAATAACGATGAGAAATTTCACTAGGGTAGACTAATAATAAGAAAATATTAGGTTTTAAATTCATAAAAAATGCAGGGTGTTTCCAAAGTAGTCTAAAGATTTCTGGGGATATGAGATTTCAGGAAAAAACCAAGAAACTAAAGTAAGAAACAAGGAATATATCTGTTTTCATTTTACTGCCTTCAGTGTAGCACAAGTTAGATTAACCACTCTATCTCATTTGAACCACACTTATTACACTTATTAATGAGAATATGTTATAAAATTCGATTTCTGAACACTGAGAACAAAGGAAAACATTTTTTATATTCGAAACAAATGAAAATAAACGAAGAAATTATCACTATAATACCAGGTCACATGGATCTATTCTATATATTTGACATGAAAATGATAAAATATAATATGTTTCTATAAAAAATGGTTATAAAATGCAGGTTCTGACTTTTGATACTATCTCTATTTGATATTACTTGTGACAAATAACTTGACTACATTTTTTTGGCATCATCACTGAACACAACCAGTTTACTTATGTTCCTGAAACAATTGATATCAATGGTTATTCAAGGAACGAAGTGCAAGCTTGAATTAAATCTCATCTTTGAAAATAAACAACGATATACGTGAGCAATGGTGATGTTTGAAAATCTGATTCTAATTCACGAAGATTTTCCACAATTCAATTGTAATTCTATAAGAGTTAAATTGAAGCAATATTAAAGAGCAAGGCAAAATGAAATTAAATTGAATTCTCTCATTACGAATTCTAGACAACTTATATTTCCTGATAATTTGAAATTTTATGTTAAAATAAGATCATCTATCATACAGTGATGCAATCTGAATTTGAATTAAATTATTCAATACATAAACAATTATGTATGTCAAAAACAACAGAAAAACCAAACGAATCCATTATCTAAAAACATTTTCTCCTAAATCAATCTTGAGTTTATAATAATGAATGATAAAAAAATTATATCACTTGAAAACTCCACTCCCGAAAGAGAGAAAAAAAATTTCTCCCTTTGATATATTCCTTTCATTTTTATATTTTATTAATTATTTATTATTTTATATTTAATTAATTGTTTTATTATTATTTATATTATTTTATTTCATTATGAGAATAAAAGCTTTAAATTCAATGGACGATGAATCTACTCTGTGATAGTTCATATTTAAATGAGAGGTAATGTGAAATACTTGTCTAAAAATCACTTTCTGAAAAATTCTTTATTCGACTAGTTTCGCATTTTTCGGCATTATCAAGAATGCATTAACGGCATTATCATTCCTGATAATGTCGTAAAAGACGAAACTAGTCGAATAAAGAATTGTTCAGTCAGTGATTTTTAGACAAGTTTTTCTTATTACCTCTTATTTAAAAGAAGCTTTCATATTTCATTTATATTGATATCAGCAGATTTTCCTTGAAGCCATATAATCTATGAAATAAGCTTATGACATACGTGAACTATATTGTAATACTAATGACTTGGAATCGTCCTTCTTGACAAAGGAGCCAGGGAAACTACTTTTATCGAGGTGGCCATTCCAAATGCAAACAACCAAATTGAGAAGAATGTCGATAAAACCATTAAATATGGAGTTTGAAGTGCGAGGAAAGTGGTACATGAACGTCGTGAAGGCTGTTCCAATCTTGAAATAGAATAATCTGAAAAAATCTCCGGTTAAACATCAGAGAACTAGTAACCAGCACAAATCTCTATCAGCAAATACAGAAATATGTGCTATTCGCCATAGCAAGAAGGGCTAGGAAGTTTCTAGAACAAAACTGAAATTAACGACAAGAAGGCCGCCCCCGTGAAGATGGCAGCCATGGGTACCGCCGCCATATCCTTGATAATTTGGGGACGGTCCCCATCAGAAGAGTTTAGCTCTTCTGATAAGTATAATATCTCGGCTAAGTGAAAATTCCCCTGAGAGATAGTGTGATCGTTGCAATGTGTTGCAAGAAAGCAACACGTGTGTATTGCTTTCAATAATTGTCATATATTTCTCAATCTTTTCTTTTTCAATTGAGGAGGGAGGTACGTCATGAAATTCCATGTCAAACGATTGATGAATTATTATAAACTCTCAGAAATATATTGTCCACTGCAGTATTGATTCGGTATGCAATATCTCATCAGGTTTAATTATTATTAATCAATATTTAAATTAATAATTAAATTGAGGATTGAATTAAGGATTATTACTCACACTCAGTGTTCATTCCGATAAAGGTATTCATCTGATACGATTATTGTATACCGAAATAACATTTCAATGAACAATATTTCTGAAAATCTTAAGATGTTTCTCACTGTTTCTGCTACTGTGCTGTCATCTTCCTTCCTCTAGTTCTAAGATAGCTTTTGCTATCCTCTTCTTTTCCTTTAGTTCTACGATAGCTGTTGCTATCTTTTCTTGCCTTCTACCACCCTATAGTATGTGGGTGACCAGATTTGACCAGATGTGGGTTTATACACATGTATAAACACAAAATGAATTGTATCTGTGATAATCTCATTTTAACCCCTTCATCGCTACTTGGGGTTAACACTAGCTTACAAGCTTAGTTGATAAACAGAACTATTTATGTTACAAGACATTTTTTGTGTGTAATTCAATTACACAATTTGAAGTTTATAATGTAGTAAGTGTTGTTTCACTTTCAATTCAAAAAGTATAGAATAAAATAATTTTAATGTAAATAATTTTTGTCATTTTATAATTAATAATTAATAATTCCAATTAGCTAATTGAGAACTTCAATTGAAATTCTTCTTCGATATTCTATTATGGTTTTTCGATGTTTTCATCGGAAGATATCAAAAAAAATCATACAAAAATTATAAAGAATTGATCTCATTATTATATTAGCAAGCAAGAGCTGTTGAAGAAGCTTGCTACACATCTTCCACAGCAACTTAGAATAACAGCAAAGTACTCATAGTGGACGCACACTAATATGCTAATTGTTCAAAATTGAAATTCATGGAACTTCTTCTGAAATTTCTTGAACACTCGGGCATAGTTTTATCGAAATTCTTACGATGTTCCTCTTTTTTCTGCTACTGTGATTCTTCTTCCTCCCTTCAGTTCCAAAATAGCTACCGCTATCTTTTATTACATCGGTTCATCCTAAAGAATGTGGGTGACCAGATTTGGTTTATACACATCTATAAACACAAAATGAATGATGTCTGTGATAATCTCATTTCAAAACCTTCATCGCTACTTATGTGGTTATCACTAGCTTACAAGCTCAGTTGATAAACATAACTGTTTATGTTACTAGACATTGCATGTGTGCAATTCAATTACAGATAACTTTTAGGGCTAGCTTACTGCAAACAATTTTGAAAAAATCGAAATTTGTTTTTCTTCATAAATTGCTACTATATATCCGTAGAAATAGTATGGAATTAGTCGGTCAGCAAGACCGAGAAGCAGCTACAAAAGATTATGCAGCGCTGCAGTAAATCCGGTCGCTCGAACGCCTTCGGTTGCGGAAGCTGCCGGGTCGTCTTATTGTTTAGTTCTTTGTTTTATTGTTATTGTCCTGTTATTTTGTTGAACTGCTTTGAGAAGTGCAAAAATTTTTCAGAATGATGCTTACGAAGACCAGGAAGGAATTGTGTATGAAGCTGGAATGGATATGTGAGTAAAATTCACTTTTTTTACGATTTTTCACGAATAAAAATTTTTAACTGATTTTTCTCCGAACCACGTTTTTTCGCATGAATTACACTTTCATTTCAAAACTATTGCACTTATCGATATGAACCAAACGACATTTTACTCTTCAGATGCCTGGCTGTAGCCTTAAGCAGAACCAGAAATATTCATCATTATTTAAAAAAGTTATAAACAATTAAAAGTGGAAAAAAAGGTAAAAAAAATTCCAAAAGTCCACCAATTTGTTGTTTTTGATTGAAAATGTTTCATTCTGCTTGAGGTCATAACGAATTCAATGCAGAACATGAAACCGTTTGATTCTTTGCTTTCAGATAATTTCAAAGAAATGATGTCATTCATCTCTGATTCAGATGAGTTTCAGCAGCCATTTTCAGGACCGCCATTTTGGAAACAAAAATTTTTTGAAGTAATTTCATGTATTTGCTTTCATATGTAAATGAATTGATTACTCAATATGTTTTGTATAAAATATAAGTATAAAATATATTTTTGTAATAAAATATATTGAAAAAAATTACGTTTTTTGAAGTAGGCCTTAAGATTTTGAAACACATCATTCGTGCATCATGAAAATATCGAAGAAATGGCGAGTTCGAAAACCACCGTAGATTTTGATATTTTCTCTAGAAATTTTTCATTTCAGTTCAATGAAAAAAAATGTACGTATTCACTGATTTTTATATGTTCGCCTGAAAGTAAGTTCAACAAACATTCCACCTTCACCGAAGGACCCAGTTTTCCCACTTTTTAGATGCGTGAACAATATAGAGGAAATATTGTGTCTCCCCCAAGGAACAGCGAATTACATTATAGATGAGCTGCGAAGTTATAATACCGTGACGCATCGCTTATTAGTGACGTCACTTAGCAAAGGGAAACTAAAACGAAGGAAGGCGGGTAATTGAATTGTCGAGGCGCATGCTGCATTCGTAGTCAAAGGTCGTTATGAAAATTCTTTCCATCCTTTACAACTTAACGAGTCATTGATTTATTTTGGTTGCATTGGCATTCAAAAAAGCACTCAACTGAAGGCGGACATGCTTGTTTAGGCTTAAGGAGACTTGGTGGGGAGCCGAAGGGCGATTTACGAGTATTATTACATCCACAGGAATAAGGGGGTTTATTGAACGCGTAGAATTATTTTATGGGACTTTTGAAATTACTTCTGTCAAATGACCATTCATCATTTCTTATTCAAGTCAAGGGCGCCAGCTATATTAAAACAAAATTCAATTTTAGCTCATTTTAATTTGAGTTTGAATTATATTTACATATACAACCCCTTCAAATTGTTTTTATAATGTGTTCAACTAAACAACCAGAAGCTCATAATCTAGTAAATTTCGTTTCACTCATAATCCACAAGGTATAGAATGAAATAATTTTGATGTCAATAATTTTTGTCTTATCATCTATTATTGAGAACTTCAATTGATAAATTCAATGGACGATGAATCAACTCTGTGATAGTTCATATTTAAATGAGAGGTAATAATAAATACTTGTCTAAAAATTATTCTCTCTTGTGATTTTTATAATGTTATATTCACCCATTTTCTTCTCTCCCGACGGTCCATTTGATGGAATTTTATAAGAATATGTTTACTTGTGTTAGGTTGATTAATTATTTTTAATCCCAATATTTCTTTTTCTTGTTTTTTCATTAAGTCAGGTGAATATTTCAGACCTTTATTTAAAATCCCGTTTTCTTCTGTATCAAAATTGGTATTTGAAAAATTCTAGAACCTTGGATAAAAGTCGTAAATTGGTGATGTCACCTGTGAACTAGTTGGTTTAAGCTGTTTCGCTAACAATACACTTATTTTCTTTTGTTATGTTTTTATTTTGTTTCATTCTTGATAATGCCGTAAAAGGCGAAACTAGTCGAATAAAGAACTGTTCAGTCAGTGATTTTTAGACAAGTATTTATTATTACCTCTCATTTAACTTCAATTGAAATTCTTCCTCGACATTTTATCATAGTTAGTTAAAGTTTTCAACGGTATAATAAAAAAAATTATACAAGAGTTATATAAAATTAATCTTATTATTATATCAGTAAGCAAGAGCTGTTCAAGAAGTTTGATTCACGTCTTCAACAGCAACTTAGAGTAACAGTGAAGTACTCATAAAGGGCACACACTAATGTGCTAATTACTCGAAATTGAAATTATGAATCTCCTTCTGAAATTTTTTTGACACCTGGACATAGTTTTTTTAAGTTTTCAAAGGAATGAATCGAAAAAAAATTGTAAAGGATTATACAGAATTCATCTCAGCAACATGCTTTTAAGCAAGAGCTGTTGAAGAAGTGCCTATCATCTCCAACAACAATTTAAAGTGACAGTGAATTACTCATGATCAGAATAATATTTTTTTTCTGAAATTTCTTGAACACTTTATTTCTGGATAATCTACTTGAGAAACTAGACATATCGCAGAAATTCTATAATTTCTAAGGATACAATAACATATATTTTGTATTTCTCAAAACGATTGCTTCATATATGACGTAAAATGAAAGAAATTTGTTTCATTTCAGAATATATTTATACAAACATTTACACGAATGCGGACTATTGAAAACCACTTTCTGTTCAGGAAATTCTTTCATTTACGGATGTGTATAAATTATAGCAGGTTCCAATAAATTGTCATCCATTTTCGAACTGTTCAAACAGAATATTCTCCATATTGATATTTATTGTTATTGAAATGTAAATTAAAATTGGGCAGTAAATTATTTGTATGAATGAGAGTGGAATACAATATATGATTTAATAATGAATGATGTCATGGTATATATTCTCCATAATAATGCTAAAAGCATAAATTCGATAGTGTCAGCTTCTACTTTTCGAAGAGAAATATAAGACCACTCACCCATTTATCGAAAAATGAAACAATAGACTGATATTATATCTTTCTCACTTTCAAGGAACAATATTTCATTTAATATGAAACTCTCAATTCGCAGAAGAACAAGCAAAAATTTAAATTATAGAGAAAAATACAATTGTTCCCTATTACTATATTTTTTGTATTGTGACTGCAGTTTCGCAGTGTCTCTACATTTTCTACAAATAACATTTGAATTAAATCTATTTCTAGTTACTCTCATCTGAAAAAGGTTCTTCAACCATCTGAAAACGACTCAGTAATAGAATTTCATCAATTGTCTCGAAAATATGAATAGAATCTCATGAATAGCGTCTGAATTTTGAATTTTTCTACTGGTTTTATAACTTTTACGTTCGTAGAAACTAGATATAGAACAAAAAAAAATTGCAGCATTTTAGGTTTATTTTGTGGGGTCAAAAATATTCTGAAATTTATTCAACATAGTTAATTTTCTGTATATACATTCATACAAGATATTCATCGTTTATTCGAACATTCAAGAATAATTTTCAGAATAATAACAGGGTTATTTCCTGTACAAAATTGAACGGCTTGTGTTTCGAAGAAATATACTGCATATGGGGATGACTAATACAGTAAGTCTCATATATGAGTTGGTCCTTTCAACGGGTGTTTTTTTAGAGGAAAAGAACTTTAAGTTGGCACTACTGTTGAAGCTGGCGACCGATTTAACAGCTGAGAAGTGATATATCCTCAGTTTGGTTTTGCAATTCATCATTAATAGACTCACACCTGAATAACGCTTGCACATAGTGCTATTTTATTTAGAAAATAATGGTTCTGTGCGGAATACGTATCGCGCACTACTTCCATTTTATCGTCGACAAAATCGTCCATCAGAGCAGTTAGTTCGAATAACCATGGAACGTTTTCGCACCACGTTGACTCTTATTGATATCTCGCATCCCCAGAGACGCCATGCCGTACAGAAGAAGCTATTGCTACTGTAGAGCGTAGCATTGAGGAAGACCCGAATGAGTCCATCCGCCATCGAGCACAGGAATTGGATCTGTGTCCATCCACTTTATGGAAGATTTCACGGAAGGATCTTGGTTTGCGTGCTTACAAAATCCAACTCGTGCAAAAATTGAAGCCAAACGATCATCAAGCAAGGCGTAGATTCGTCGAATGGGCCCAAAACGCCGTTGCCGTTGTTCCCGATTTTCATAAGCGAATTTTGTTTAGCGATAAAGCGCACATCTGGTTGAATGTCTACGTCAGCAAACAAAACTGCCACATTTGGAGTGAAGATAATCCTCAAGTGTATGTGAAAACACCGTTACATCCAGAAAAACTGACTGTTTGGTGCGCTTTATGGGCTGGTGGAATCATTGTTCCGTACTTCTTCAAAAACGATGAAGGCCAGAACGTTACAGTCTTTGGTGAACGGTATAGAGCCATGAATATTAACTTTTCCATTCCTGAATTGAACAACCATGATGTCCAGAAGCTGTGGTTTCAACAAGACGGCGCAACATGTCACACAGCTCGTGCCACAATCGATTTATTGAAAGACACGTTTGGTGACCGCCTATATTCACGTTTTCAACCTGTGAATTGGCTTCCAAGATTTTCCAAGATACTTTCTGTAGGGCTATGTAGAGTCATTAGTCTATGCGGATAAGTCACAAACGCTTGACCATTTGGAAAACAATATTCGCCGTGTTATTGCCGATATACGGCCACAAATGTTGGGAAAAATCATCGAAAATTAGACGTTCAGATTGGACTACATCCGAGCCAGTCGTGGCGGTCATATGCCAGAAATCATATCTAAAATGTAATGCCATAAGATTATCTTTCAAATAAAAGAAAATTCTTGTCAATAAAATGATCCATCGTTGTTTTATTGCAATTTAAAGTTCTACACCTCAAAAAGAACACCCATGTACTTCAATTCACTAGAAGTATCAAACAAATGAAGTTGATTCGTTCAATGACTGCAGAGGACAATGTGGAAATAACTGAATAGAAACTATAAATTCACTAAACAAACCATCGTGGTGTGTTTGAAGATATTTTATGCCGCCATTGATCAGAAAATTGAACAGGTATTCAACAACAAGATGGAAGATAACAAATCAGAAATAATTCTTGTGTATTTAAAAATTTCGAATGTGAATTGTCAGTAATGCACCTCTTTGTACCCTGGAATGTAGGTAAATTTGAGAAGCATCGGAAATCCTTATAATCCCATAATAATATAGAAATTCTCTTTAACAATATTTTCCTTTTGGTCAGAATCACTGTATATAAACCAAAAATATACAAAGCGGTTAGAAAAGAGAAAAACGTATACCACCCTCATTTCGATTTTGCAGGATTCTACTAAATATTTCCATTATCATTTGTGAAAAATATGTCTTCAATCAGTAATTCGCCGAAATATTCGTAGGTGTATTCTTCCAATTCAAAATTTTCACAAGAGAAAATGCTCAAATTAATAAAATTTTTCGCAAGAAAAGTTGCATTTTCGAGGTATCTAATAAGCCTGCAGGATTATCCCAGGCGCCCGCAGGATTACCATTTTAATATGGAATTGCTTTCTAAGTCGGTGAAATTTATGGCTCATGAAAAGAAGAGAAAAGTATTCGCAAAAAGCTCAGAGGTAAATTTCAATTCGTTTTTCACTTCATAGAAGCGTAAACAACTATAAATAATCGAATCGATAAAATAACGAAGGACAAAAGCAGGTTTTTATAAGGTGCACTTGAAGTTAGAGTGTTGAAATGAAGCTGAGGTATAAAGTTTCAGAATACGTTTTAACACGTGAAAGCTTTTCAGAAATCACTTATTTCGGTCAACAGCGTTTACTTCTTTGAGAAAAAATGATAAATATATAAAAGATTTATTTTGTATGCATTTTTATATATAGAAAAAGAGAGGAATTGCAAGCCTTTACATATCAATAAAAATCATGGAAGAAAATGAGAAAGAATATGGAAGTTGACGAATATAGAAAACATGAAGATAATAGAGCATTGGACTCAACTGAATAAGAAGAAGACAAAAGTGGTGGAGATATGGTCCCAAGATTCCTAAGAATATGATGAATGCTGTAATAAGTACATAATTTCAATATAGAAAGGGTGAAAATATTGAATACCTAGAGGTGAAAAAAATGGAATAATGTGGCCAACAAGAACAGAAATTATCACGAAAATAGAGTCAACAAGGCTATATCATACTCAAAACCGGGAATTTATAGAAACGAGTGAAGTATTTCAGTAGTAAAACTTCAACATTTAAGAGTATATACGCTATACAATGTTAAATGAAGAAATGTTAAATACGAGTAGTAAAACTGACTTACTTCTGTTAAGTAGAAGGTGTTGCAAGGATTAGAAATTAGAGGAGGCATTTATTGCTGGAAAATTTTGCTGAGTAGGAATGATGTTGAAAAAACTTCGGACGCCATATTGAAAAAAAAATTAAATTGAATTTGATGGATGTCTTTTACACAAACAGCTTAAATATGCAAATTCACGAAAATGTGTATTTGGCTGAATTAATAGATTACCTACATTATTTAATTTTAACGATACCAAGGACACGATGAGTTTTCACTTTACCACCTTAAAGGTTCACAAGATGTGGTTGAACTTTATATGTAGTTTCACAAGTTCACAAGATTTTTCACCATTTCTGAATGTCGAGGTTCAAATTATATGGACAATATATAGACATAAATAACATACAAATTATATAGACAATATATAGACATAAATAACATAGACAATTTCTTCGAATTTTTGTTGAGTCATCATAAATTACCTTTTCACATGAAGTTTTGGAAATTGGTAAAACTGATTTTAATGAAATGTGTAATCATAATTTATAAAATGAAAATATCCGGATTTCAGTTATTCTGTATTTCACTGGTATCTTGAAAATTGGGTAAGGAACGTATTAGAATATTGAATAGTATTTACATTCACGTGATGCAAATATAGTCTAATTCAAACACTTGAATTCGATTTACACCCTTATAAAAGGTCAACATTTAAAAATTTATTTTCGTAAAACCTTTTGTAAAAGTTATATAGAAATATTTTATGTTTTACACAGAAAGTTTTATAGCAATGTAATTCAAATTGAAATCATTGAATTAACCTGCATATAAAATGAACTTTTTCATCAAAAAATTTTTTTTAATGAATCAATCTGCGATATCAAAATCTATAATCTAATGATATTGAATTGAATATTACATATCAACATTTGAACAATTCATTAAATTGATCGACTAAAATGATCAAGCTCGATGATTTTCTCGATATTCAAATAAACTTCAGCATCAGTAATAAGTAAGTTTTTATCAATGCAGAAATTATTACTTGATGGTTTATTATTTACCGTGGTTACAATGTGAAACCAACCACAAGTTATCTGGTGATGTGCAGCTACATTTCAATATGTATACTCTCGAAATTCACGAATCATTCATACCAGTAAATACTGAGACTCTTAATCAAAATATTTCAAATAAAACTCTCAGGGAGCTGTCTACATAAATATTGTCAACGAACCTATCACTTAATATTATTGAACCTATCACTGAATATTGAGTGCGCTTCGAAAAAATCATGGATATTGTTGAATGATAATGGGATACAATAGTTTCATCATCATTATAAATGTTCAGTCCGTATTTAATCAATCAATCAAGAATCGATGACTTTCAAAACGCCCACATGTCCTATATCCGAATGAGGGGAAAACAACACATTGTGAAAATTCACGTGAGCTCCCTCTATCGAAGAAAAAACTTATAAACTCTCTTTAGCGTCCTTGATTCTTACTCATGACAACATTAGTGCGAGTACGTGAGGCTTCGTGGACATTTCATTCGAACACTACAAAAATCTGTCTGCAATGTGTTAGAATGGTCCTGTGCCTAACGCTTCAGATGGCGCGCAAAAGGATAGCTAGTTTCAAGACTCAAAAGTCATTCATTCTAGTAAAGACTGAGACTCTTAATCTAAATATCGAAGTTTTTCGAAGTGCACTTAATATTCACACTCGAAAGTGATAGGTTCGTTCTCGTTGAGAACACTTGTGTTGACAGCTCCCTGAGAGTTTTTTTCGAAATATTTCGATTAAAATTCTCAGTATTTACTATATATATATATATATATATATATATATATATATATATATATATATATATATATATATATATATATATATATATATATATATATATATATATATATATATATTTATAGATATATATATATATATATATATATATATATATATATATATATATATATATATATATGTGTGTGTGTGTGTGTGTATTACTACGTATAACGGGACAATTCGAGGCCCAAGAAAAAGAAAAGGCTAGTTGATTACAGATAAACATTATGAGTAAATTACTGCTATATTAACTGATAATCTGAAAATGTAAGCATGTAGAAATTATATCACAGCTGTAGTAACATTATAAAACATGAAAAATTTCACTAGTGGGGTTATAAAGAGACTCAGTATAAAAATAATCAATATATGTAATTATTATTTCAGGTGAACAAATTATCACAGTGAAATGTGCTCTTTGAGAGCAAAGATAAAGTTACACTTATCTAGACAAGTGTATACTCATTTTATCATTGTGATTGTTAAAGCGCCCATCTTGAAGAATATCTGAAGATAGTTGCCTCTCAAACTATTCCATTGTACGACATTCAAGTAGAAATATTTTTACATGCGTAAAACCACATATATCAACTTTTTTGCGGAAAAAGATAACGAGACATCATGTCTAAAACACTCCCGTCAAACAGACAAGAAAGAAAGAGGTCATCAATCCTTCCACCTGCCAAGTAGGGTGCGAAAGTTCCGACGTAGTGAAGCTACCGAATCACATTCGCTTTACCTTTGAAAGAAATCGTCCCCAGCCTATTCGGGATTGTCAATCAGTGAACGACAGTCTTTGTTAGATCTCTGTTCGTGATATGATTGACAACTTCCCTTCCACAATTTAATATCTGTTGTCAAAAGGAACAATATTAGGTCAAATAGAAGCCACGTATTGAGATATTTCTGGGACTGATTTCTCAATGGGGTTTACATTCGTACATTTTTATTCCAAGAAATAATAGTATTACAATTAAATGAGAGGTAATAATAAAAACTTGTCTAAAAATCACTGACTGAACAATTCTTCATTCGACTAGTTTCGCCTTTTACAGCATTATCAAGAATGTTTTTAGATTTTGTTGAATTGCAACTTCTAAGTGTACTCGTAATATTTCTTTTTCTTGTTTTTTTTTTTCATGAAGTCGGGTGAATATTTCGGACCTTTATTCAAAATCTCATTTTCTTTCATTTTTTTTTATTATTACCTCTCATTTAAATATGAACTATCACAGAGTAGATTCATCGTCCATTGAATTTAGTATTACAATTTATTGATATGTTGTTTATATAGATATATTGTTCAGCCCTCAATTTGGTGGCTAATTTAATATACTCTTCAGACATCTCGAATAAATTTTAATCTCAAAGATAATCCCGCAAGAAGTTTATGAATTTGATGAAAGCTTGAAAATTGAGTAAAGATTATTTTTCCACCTAATTGAAAACTGTACAACTTAATATTTCCAATATGAAATATTAAGTTATTAATATATTAATATCTTAATATGAAATTGCACAAATATGCAAAAACTGAAATCACAGTCAACATAAATATAAAATAACTGAAAGAAACGATTTCAATTACAACAACTACTACACAAGATTTTGGCAATTGAAGAAGACAAAAAATGTAGAAAATTTTCAGAAATGTTACATATTTTTCAATAATTAAAAACCCAATAAAAAAAACAGATATAAAAGTTATATGAACCATACAAATAACAGTCATAGAATCAATACACAACAATGTTCGAACAACATATCTCAAAACTCATTCTTGGTTGATCATCAATTTCACACACATGAACCCAGAATAAATATTTAAATTCTGGATTCATAAACAAAATCTTCATGAAGTTAAATTCAATTTTAAAAATTATTTCACAGTCATTGAATTTATTTCAGTCATTGTATAATAATAAACTTCCGAAGCGGATGATGAGCCGGAAATATTCTTCTTAACAGTTTATCATCAACATCTGATGAAGCCACTGTGATTGCAAAACAATATCGTTATGTTTCAACCCAACTATAGTGAGAAAAATGTGAAACAATCCACTTGAAAAGGAGAATTGAGATTTACAGTTAGTGTTGTTGCTTCCTTCAACTACTAAACACGTAGAATGCAATAATATTTGGGAATACTCGTACTTATTTTCGAAACTAAAGAAACAAATGTTCTTTCGGAATAAATTCATAGGTCATTAGGTGATCATTATTACAATAGATTTGAGTATAACTATTATTCGTAATGCCATTGGTTTTCAAGTTGAGTAGATTGCTGTATTTAAATATTTCAATGACTATTCACTTCAGTAAAGTGAGACCACTAGCACGTTTTGACAAACTGCCTTTATAACAATTTTTTAAATAAAAGCCAAATTTTTGTCATAACTGTTGGAACTTTGATACCAAAAAATTCTGACAATAATAATATTGCGAATTTTGTATCCAACAAAAATCTTTGTTAACGCAGAGTTTTTTTTTGATTTTAATAATTGATGAGGCCGATACTTGATGTAAATCGATAAACATAATAAAACAATTGTTAAACTGATTTACACATATATTAAAAAGAATACTGCATGACGTACGTTTCGATGAGATTCACCTTTTTCAAATGCTACGTGCAGACTAATGACAAGTTCTCGAATACATACAATATATAAACTTAAATTATGAATACAGAGAAAACAGGTTAGATAACAGGTAGAAGGGATCAATTCATACTGAACTACTATATAGTAAACTAAGTAATTTTGAAAAGATTGAGAAGGGGGCTTGAGGTATGATCGATTTGGCTCTTCAAAAGGTTGCAAGAATATTTGTATTTATTAATTTGAAGTGATTTCACTGTGAGTGAAAGTGGAAGTGATGTGAAGTGATAATCACTTCAAATTAATAAATACAAATATTCTGGCAACCTTTTGAACAGCCAAATCGATCATACCTCAAGCCCCCTTCTCAATCTTTTCAAAATTACTTAGTTTACTATATAGTAGTTCAGTATGAATTGATCCCTTCTACCAGTTTTAATTATAAATAATAATTTAAGTTTATATATTGTATGTATTCGAGAACTTGTCATTAGTCTGCACGTAGCATTTGAAAAAGGTGAATCTCATCGAAACGTACGTCATGCAGTATTCTTTTTAATATATGTGTAAATCAGTTTAACAATTGTTTTATTATTTTTTTAATTTAGTTATTAATTGGAATACATCTCGAGTTACATTACAATTTTGCAATTTTTCTTATTATACTGAAGCGGAACTTGTCAGTGTAAGAATTACGTCTTGATCGACTGACCTGAATCTTTCATTTCCCCATGGAATAGTAAAAATTGAAGTCATCTGTGTTCTCTCCATTTCGTTAATTTAGATTTTTCAGATTATAAAATAAAATGCGCGATAATGAAAGGTATTCATCTCTATGGTTTGTGCTCACAAGTTACTTTCAAATTTTATAATGGCACGCTAATTTTAATTTCGTCATATATATTAAATAGTACGCACGACGCGCGTTTCGAACAACTTCCTCTTCTTGTTCTAAATTAACACTTTGTTGATGTAATAATTTAGCAAAGGGGAAGAAAATTGTATTTAGATACCAGGGTTATACGTATTATTCACATTATATGAGAAAATTTTATTTTCGGTTTCATTATGGATATCAGATTTCCAACACCAAATATTGGTCTTATCAATCATTAATTTTACATTTGACATAATAATCAATCCAAATAAATGCCACGGTTATGCACTGTAGGATGGTTTCTTCATAAGAGCATTTTTAACATTTGCAACCTTCTAAATCTCAAACAGGATTTATTAATTTCTTGAAAATAAATTCCTAGAAGAATTTATAAAATGGATGTATAGTCATGTCATCTTGAAGTGGCTATATCAAAGTGCAAACTTTAATTTGGTAGCCCGATTTTCATATATCAGAAAAAAAATTTTCAAAATTGGAATCATCAAAGTATATAGCAAAATATTTTTTCTGGTCGATCAGTTTGTGAAAAACAAATCAATCTGAATTTCAACCCCTGAAACAAGATATATATCTTTTCTGTATTGAACAACTGGAATTCATTGTTGCACCGAAACAATTCAGTTTACAAATCTAGAAACAATATAGAGTAATGCTGGGGATAAGTCTACGACCGAAGAGGCGGAAATGGCGTCTCGAGATCAGTCTGCAGAGCGTCGGATTTAATATATTGTTTGAACACACAGGCCTGACTCCGGTGATGTGTTTGTAGAAGGAATAGGATAGTAAGTAATTGTGATCTTCTGCAGTAATTTCCAGGATCATTTATCAGCTGAAACATGCATGCATTATGGCAACTACATCCGTATCCTCGGCAAATAGCACCAAGATAACGCGAGCTCAGGATGAGATGGATTTATTATACGTATACCAGGGGTTTGCGTAAATAAATAATCCAGCGCTGATGCTTCTATTGAATCCGATAAATTAATAGCACGGGGTACTAACTAGACTAGGTACGTATATATTCCTATCATTCAACTGTTTATACATTTGAATCTTGTAACATGTAAATATACAGGGTATAACGTGAACATGTGGTAAATATTCGGGAGTCATTTATATTCCACAAATATTTTGTTCTACGGGCTTCCACGGAGGGAAAACCACTTTGATTCGAAGATGTTTGGCACAAAATATAAGCCAAATATATTCGATACGAGTTAGAACTGATATTGTGCGACTCTGGTGCACGAGTTCAAGAAATATTGAACACAGGCAATCAAAATAGTCATATTGTAGTAGATGTGTGCATCTAAACTATGTGCAAGTTTCAATCTGATGTGAATAACAAAGGCAAAGTAATTTACTCACCGAACATCCCTCGTAGGAATACAGGATACAGATAGATTTTACTCAAATAAGTCTTACACATCGAATTCATTCAAATTGAGTGGGGTTTCAAAAGTTTGTGAAATTGTCAATTCTGATGTATTCGAACTCTGAAATTACTGTAATATATTTCATGTACAAACTTGCTCATGACAATTACAACAATCAAGACTATTGTACATTGAAGTTTTTCTTAGCAGTAATAAGTTCGTTCTAAGAATATTCGAAAAGATTGATCAACGTCTTCACGGCACACTGGAATAAAATGGTGGGACAAGAAGACACGGAAATTTTGAAGAAAAAACATGAGATGGTGCACATAAAAGACGGAAATCTCCTATGCAAAACATTGGGATTACTTCCAGACAAATTCATTGGACTGTTTCCAAAATTTCTAAGGATAATCAACTTCATCCATACCACATTCAAAATTATACTGATTGATGCTAGTGTTAGATTCAAACTGCATTTTTCATCCATGAATTTATTTTCTGAAGAAAGGAAATAAGATATTTTTATAATTACCATTTTTGGGCAGATGGAAAATATGCATGGAGTATGTCAAAATTTTTTTCAAAATGATTCAATGTTGAATGTTTGTATTTCTACCACGAAGAAGTACAGGCATTTTGAGCTATACAGCAATTTTTTGGAAGCACCACTGCCTGAGTGTTTCTTAGGATTTATGATACATAACATTTCTCATCAGTACGAAGACCGAGTTTGGAAGATTAGCGAGATTGGTTTATTACTGGAACTTATGAATTACCTTATTATGAAACTCGATGAGAAACAAACATGATGAGTTTGGTAAAGGATGAAACGATTTGGTTGACAATCACTAGAATATTGAAGAATTTCATTCATACTGAGGAAAATCATATCGATCACTATAAGGTTGAAACCCTACATGTAAATTTTGGTTTATTGTCGCCCACATTTGTCGTAGTGTATCTACGTAACAAGAAGGTCTTCAAAGAGCATCATTGAATAAAATACTTTCAAAACATGCTGAGATATAACCCGTTAATTGTTTTCATCTTCTGTGTGATTTTTCAATGATTTATCATATAATTATTTTCAATCATGATTTATCATTTCAAAATGATTCTGAAACATAAAACCTATTTTAAACGTATTTCTGGATCAGAGAATCTACGGCCAACTCAAAATTCATTAAATTAATGGAAAGAGTCTCTGTTTTCATTCAGACTCGTACGAAGGGTTATAGTTATGTCCAGTTACCTGTGAATCTCATCCTGCGCTGACTTTACTGTGTTCATTCCACAGTACCTAACTTTTATTTATTCAACAATCCAATATCAAACACAGGGTGGAATTACTAATTGAATTATTCAAAAGTAAAATGTAAAATCAGATATAATACAAGTGACAAATTATTTTTAGCAAATGAGGAAAAGAGAAAAGACGAGGAATGAAAGCCATTTCCGAATAGCGTTCAAATTAACTTTTACGACAAAGACGTTCCCAGGTAATGAAACACAATTACCCAACCGAGGCGGAAAAAATGAAAAGTGTTACTATAGGAAGGAAAGATCCGCCTGAAAGCCGACATAAAAAATGGAATGCCACGAGAGTATCTGGGAATAGCCAACATAACTCGTTTATGGGGGGAGCCAATTGGGCAAAAGTGGTACATAGTTAATTATGCGTTTCCATGTGGAACTCTTCATTCATTACTTGAAAAGATTTGGCGGTGGATTGCACTACCTCTTCTTTCTTCCTCTAACAAGTTTTAGTGAATATTTTCATTGTTTCCAAGTACTAGAATTGAAATAAAGTAGTGAGTTCATTTGAAAAAAAAATTCTTATTATTGAAATAACGGGTGTTTTTTTAGAGGTATAGAACTTTAAGTTGGCATTACTGTTGAAGATGACCATCGATTTAACAGCTGAGAAGTGATTTATTCTCAGTTTGGTTTGGCAATTCATCACGAATAGACTCAAGCAAGGCGTAGATTAGTCGAATGGGCCCAAAACGAGATTGTCGTTGTTCCCGATTGTCATAAGCGAATTTTGTTTAGCGATGAAGCGCACTTCTGGTTGAATGGCTACGTCAACAAACAAAATTGCTATATTCGGAGTGAAGATACATCCAGAAAAACTGGTGCGCTTTATGGGCTGGTGGAATCATTGGTCCGTACTTCTTCGAAAACGATGATGGTCAGAACGTTACAGTCAATGGTGATCGGTATAGAGCCACGATTACTAACTTTTTCATTCAACATTAGACAACCATGATGTCCAGGAGCTTTGGTTTCAACAAGACGACGCAACATGTCACACAGCTCGTGCCAGAATCGATTTATTGAAAGACACGTTTGGTAACCGCCTAATTTCACGTTTTGGACCTGTGAATTGGCCTCCAAGATCTTGTGATTCAACACCGCTAGACTACTTTCTGTGGGGCTATGTAAAGTCATTGGTCTATGCAGATAAGCCACAAACGCTAGACCTTTTGGAAGACAATATTCGCCGTGTTATTGCCGATATACGGCCACAAATGTTGGAAAAAGTCATCGAAAATCGGACGTCCAGATTGGACTACATCCGAGCGAGCTGTGGCGGTCATATGCCAGAAATCATATTTAAAATTTGATGCCACAAGAGTATCTTTCGAATAAAAAAAAATCTTGTCAATGGAATGACCCATCGTTGTTTTATTGCAATTGAAATTTCTTTACCTCTAGAAAAAACACCCAGTATAACATTGAAAACGTATATGTCGAACATTTATTCCTAACTTCTGATAGTTTTTTTTTACAATTGGTTAAAACAAGTGACAGTTTTCGTGAAGAATCATTCAAATGCTTCTAAGAAATCGACAACACTACATCTTAAAGTGCCATAAATTTTTGCTGGATGCTAGCGATGGTAATTCAGATTCGTCAACATCTTATATGACTTTGAATAACGTTTGCTTTAAGATCAATTCATCATGCCTTGAATAATTTCTTCTGAAGCACTATTTTTGTTGACCTTTCCTTCAATTATGAATTTATGGGTTGGGTTTTTGTGTTAATATGTAGCGTAGATAATCTTTTTCTTCTTGATTGGAATTATATTATCTTCATGATTTCAGATATCTGACTTCACACTTTCATACAATTTTCTTCAATTGTCTTTATTCCAATAATAAGTGGAGGGGAAGTTAGAACCTGTTTCGTCATTAAATTTGTTAAATTCGTATTGAACACGAAAAGTCAGTTTCTTAACCCAATCAAATATGTATCTCGAATATTCTAGAACATCTTCATAAAAATTACAAATTCACCCAAATAATAGGCATGATGACAGTTTTTGAAAAACGGGCTTATAATGTCCACAAATATATACTACTTACAATAAATAAGATATTTCTTCAGAAATTAGTGGTTTCGTAGAAAAAAATGCAATTTTAAAATATAAATTTACTTGGTTACCTAAAACGCTTCTCAGTTTCATGGCGGCGCTTGTGACGTCACTTGTTGGTAAACTAAACACTAGGCGCTGAGCTCCTGCAATAATTTATATTTTGTGTTATTAAATATGAATTCGAAATTGTATAAGTGGTGTGGGGTCTCCCAGTATGAGAACACATCCATGAAAACTCCTTATAAGTTATTTGTGTTCGTTCCCAAAAATAAAACAACACGAAACAAGCTGCTTCAACTTGCAAGGCGAGATTAAAATGCAATATTGTCCAGTAGTTTCCTTTATTTTCGTGAAGATCACTTTGATGTAAGTTTTCACAATGTTCTGTAGATTCTAGTGTGGTAAATAACATTTGGTAATAATATTTTGTACGAGGTCTAAATGTAAAAATATAAACAATCTATTTCGAGGTCTAACCTCGAAATATCATCTCATTAATGTTATATTACCTATTTTATTCAAACTTCAGTTACCAAATGACATGGATAATTATATGGAATATCATCTGATGGGATCAGTGTCACAAATCCGCAAGAAACCGGGGTGTATGCCCACTAAATTTCAATGTAAACCAGATAAAAGAAAATGATCATCAGATGCTACAGAAAGACTATATATTTTCAAAAAACGAAGAAAGACATTGATAGAAGAATGTCTGGAAGATTTAGAAGAAATAAGTGCAAAGCATGTGGAACTTGAAGATGTGACATGTGGAAGTTCAGGTAGGTACTTATTTCTAATACAAATTTATTCCACTCATTCATCTTTGAAATCTTTATATATTTTTTTAAATAAGTAATTTCAATGTCAACCAGATAGAAGAAAACGAACATCATATGCTACAGAAAGACTTTATACTCTCATAAAACAAAGAAAGACATTGATAGAAGATTGTGTGAAAGATTTAGAAGAAATAGGTACAAAGCATGTGGAACTTGAAAAAGTGTCATGTGGAAGTTGAAGTAGGTACTTATTTCTAATACAAATGTATTCCTCTCATTAATCTTTGAAATATTTGTAGTTTTTTAAAATAAGTATTTAAAGGTAATATTTTATAAATATAATTTTTTTCTCTTTTTCAGTTTCAAAAGCATCCATAACCAATATTTCACAAGAAAATGCAAATAAGACAGTGGTTAAATCAATCCAAGTATACATGACATATAAGTTTTGAAGTAAAGCCACACAAATTTTGATAACATTCACACTCGAATAGTGGAATTTAATAATACAATTAATAAATAAAAACACTGTCGTAGTGGAGGTTAACAATACAAGATGTGACGTTGGTGCGTGCGCGTGGCGTGTTTACTTGAAGATGACGTCATGCGCTCTGATTGGTGTTCAAGATATCATGGTTCATAGCCTTATTTTGTAGTTTCATTTTATAAAAATAAATATTAATCACACTCTTAATAAAAAAAAAATGGGTGTTTTATATCCTATGCTTCAACTTTTATCCAATAAATATAGTATTTTTGTAATTTTTAATTAGTGTCATCATGAATATTAAACATGCTCCACCTAGCTGTTGAAAACAGAACCGTTTTTTGAATCCTAAAAGACATTATCGTCATGAACATACTATCCTTTTCATAACAATATGTCAATTATTTCTTTCAATTTTCGTTTAGAGTGTTCCAATGGTTATTTCTGTTACAATTCTTCTTATGAACCTTCCTACTATTTTATATTAAGTGTGTTTATTTCAAAAAACTCCTTGTGGATAACGTCTGTTGGTCTTCTTTTCAATGTCAATAATAGTACATTACCCTACTCAACACATTCAAATTATTGTCCAGCCTAGTTTAACTCTAAGTGTTGATGTTCTTTAATCGTTTGTTTTGATTTAGCATTGTGATTTTCTAGAGTCCTAATGAAGGAGAGAACCTTTATCCTAAACGAAGTAAACGAATTTGTTGTGTTTCTTCAATAGTGGCAATTTTTTGCCGAGAACCCATAAAAATTTTACAGTATGAATTTTATTACAGTATTAAGTATTCAGTTCAATCTTTCATCTTTCATTGGTTCAGAAATATATTAAAATATAAAATACACTCATTCTATATCCTTTTTTCTACAATGGAAATCACGACTCATGATTTCGAACGCAAATTGACCAGTTGATATGTTTCTCTGGAATTTCTCGGCCTCGAGCCTTTGGATTTTCGGGACATGCCTTGGCTACCTTTCCTTTTTCCCTTGACATTCCAGTAGAAACATGTGCAGCATGACTTGATTCTCCTTGCTATTCAGACCATTATTCCTGTTATGGATGTTATGTTAGTCAGCTTTACAACATAAATGATGACTCTACTCCAAAGAAAATTAAATGAGTAATGGGGTCAGTTATATGAGAAGTAATATCTTCCAAGAGTAGAAATTCATTGTGACGAATTATAACACTAAAAAGTAATGATTCCAAAATAATATAAATAACATGTCATAGGACTTGAGAGTTTTACTACTCGTAATGAATTGTCCGCATGATAATTATCAGGAAAATTTGATACAAAATATTTTTCATTGTTATAGGATGTAAAAGTCGTTTGTTCCGAATAAGTCCTATTCTCGTTGTATCTAATAATTTACAAATTCAACTCTTTCATCACAAAAATTGACTGCTTATAATCAGTGTTGATTATTCAATTTTATAAAAGAACTTCATCTTCAATTAGAGATATAAAAACGTTAATTGTGGAAACTTTTTTTTAGTTTCCAAGTTTTACATAATATTTAAAACTTTTAATAATATGTATATATGTATAACATATATAATACTTATAATTAGTATATAAAACTATAACAAATGAAGTTTATACTACCAGGGCATTCCATCAATCTATCTGTAAATTACTGATGGGTGCTACTTCTTCTTCATGAAAAAGGCTTCATTCATTATACTGTTTTTGTTGTCAGTCTGTCCGATTGAATTCTGTCGAAAGTGTGTTGAACGTTCGTATATATTTTCTTTGATAGGCTTTATTCGATGTCATTCTAACTGTAATTTTGTGCTGAAATTTATTATTGAATATAAACTCAAATTCAAACACTTGAACTTATGATTTACACTTTACTGACTACATAGCATGACGCGTTTCGTCGTTACAAACGACTTCTTCTGATGTTCACAGAATAATGATCATCATTATTGATAATCATTATTCATCATTTGATTTATCATTAATGATAATCATTATTCATCATTGATCATCATTAATGATAATCATTATTCTGTAAGCATCTGAAAAAGTCGTTTGTAACGACGAAACGCGTCATGCTATGTAGTCAATAAAGTGTCAATCATAAGTTCAAGTGTTTGAATTTAAGTTTATATTCAATTATAATGGATTTACATCAAGTAAACGCCAACACTATTAAATACTGAAACTTATTAGTTATTTTTTATCCTTCAATATAGTAGCACCTTTATCTATTCTTATTTTTGCATTCGAATTATTATAGTGGGTACAGGGTTTTCAATACCACCACGTTGTTCTTATTTCATCGAGCAAGAAGCTCAAATTTTTTTGATAGACACATTTATAATATAATTTAGATATTTCTGACACACATGTACGGGGATACTAGACGTTTGTCGAAGCTCTGTGGACAAGTGTCAAGATAGATGGTCTATTTTTATACTTAGCAAAATGAGTGTGGAGATATCTATGAGGTGTTCAATCATATGTCTACACTTACTGTACTAAGTTTCTTCACTAATCAAACATCTTTTGACCTTCATGGATCGATTATACAGCCTGTTCGGTACAATTTATCACACAAAAGGTTCCCAACATTAATCGCTGTTTCATTGAACGTTTATCATCCTTCATCAAGGACATCAGTGAAAATTGACGTGAAATGAGTTCAAAGCTTAGAAAATCGGCAGTATGTCATGAATGAGTAACTTCAAAGGATTTCGAAATGTGTAGAATTCATCTGAAAGTTTCTGCAGACGGAAATTCATCAGTGGAATTACGTAGGCTTTAACGACCAATGAAAAAGTTTGACAATGACAAAAGGGCGTTAATGGCCTATTACTTATATGATGTTAGTTTTACCAGCAAAAAATTTGAGTGGTTTCAGAAGATATGACAGTTATGTAGCCATGTAACTTTTCTTTTATATGTCGATGAGAGTAAATTGTATTATGCAAATTTTATAAAGTATTCTGTAGTGGAGACCGGGAATGGTTGGCTATAGGGGCAGGTAGAATAGCCAATATAACTCGCCAATGTCACGTGTATTTTATCAACTAATCATGAAAGACAATAACCCCCGCGGTTCGCGAACTTGTGCGAAGTGAGGCGCCGCAGTCTCGTAGCGTTCTTAAATGGCATCACATGTTGTATTTTTGGTCTCTTTAAGTAATTTTTTGTTCGAATATCTTTTTGTTATTGTGGCTATTGAACAGTTTGAAACACTTTTGTTGTTATGCCAAATATAAATATGATAGTTTTATTATATATAATACAGTATAGCTTCCATGTTAGTGCCAGTGTTGAAATTCAAAATTTGTCAGGGATTGGTTGACAAATTTTCTTCGGGGTAGGTAGACTAATTAGTCAACCAACTTCTTTAAAATAAGTATGACATTTTTCACTTATTCTAAAGAATTTTATGGGATACCTAATTGTTTATGTGCATTATCAATGTAACACTATTATGGTCTTCTCTCACATACTAAATCACAGGTTTGTATTTTTAAAGAGAATTAGGAGGTACAAAAAAATTTGAAAGGGGTGATGTATCAAAAGATATCCTAGAAAAGCTTGTCACGAAGTAATCTTCGATAATAATAGCATAAACACCACTTCAAAAAAATACCAAATTTCCTACAAAACGTTGCATCGATATGTTAGTAAACTTGAAAAAAACTAGAAAGTAATCCCAACCTCAGGAGAGCTGATTTGACTCTGGGCACGGCGGTGTACATAATAAATTGGCAGATATTTAGCGATGTCGAAGAAAATAAGATGGAAGCTTATTTGAAGACGGCTACTGACATTTATGTTGGTTTAACACCGTATCAGACACTCAAGTTTCCATTCGTGTACGCAAAAAAGAATAATAAAACTGTGCCTGAATCCTGGAATACAAAATTAATGGTAGGCAAAGATTGACTTGGTAATTTTTTGAAACGTCATCCCTCGTTATCAATTAGATCATCAAGCTACAAGTCTGTCGGGAGCTACTTCGTTTAACAAAAATTGTTTCATTTTATATTAATCCTCCTAATTTACACTAATTATTGCCTAGGTCAACCTACACCATGCTTATGGTCAACCTACTTCGAATATGGGGCAGGTTGACCAGGCGTCAGGGGTATAGAAAATCAACTAAATAAGTATAATACCGAGAAATATATAGGTTATGGAATAGTACTTTGGGTACCTGAATGGTTCTTCTATCTGTCTCAACTCTTGTTTTTTTTATATTAAGTTAAACATCGGAAATATACAAGCACAAGTCAACTTGTGATAGTTGGTCAACTATCACCGGTCTCTCCTATACTTAACGTATAATAGGCATGATGGCAGTATTTGAAACACTGACCTATAATGTCAAGAAATATATACTATTCACAATAAATAAGATATTTCTGCAGAAATTGAGAGTTTTGTGGGAAAAAGATGCGATTTTAAAATAGAAATTTATTTGTTTACCTGTGAGAACACATCAATAAAATTTCCTAATAAGTTATTTGTGTTCGTTTCTCAATCAAACAACACGAAACAAGTGGCTTAAACTTGCAAGGCAAGATTCAAATGCAACATTATCCAGTGCTCACCTTTGTTTCTGTCAAGATCACTTTGATGCTTTTTCATTGTTTTGTAGATTCTAGTTCACTATATAATATTTGGTAATAATACTTTGTACGAGGCCTAAATGTAAAAATATGAACAATCTATTTCGAGGTCTTACCTCGAAATTTCATCTCATTTTTGTTACATTACGTATTTTGTTTAACGTAATGTATTTTTTATATTTTTAATATACTTACATGGATTTTTTAACATTTCTAAATTCTGCTGAATAAACGTCTTTATTTGATGCAAAAAACTAGTTCAACATTATTATGTCGATTCTACGCAAATAGATATATAGATATTTATTTCTCTCAATTATTGCAATCAAAATAACAATGTCAAATTACAAATTTAACAATAAATAGGAAAAACGTCAAAACAAAAGCAAAAGAAAAAAACTCAAGCTATATTAGCACAGTATCATTCGTACTCTGTAATATTTTTATAACTTCAGTTAATGTTAATAACTTCAGATTGAGAAACTATTTGTTTGGGTGTTTCTCTTTGCTTGAACGAAAAAATTTGGAAAAGTGAACTCTCTTTTGAGGACTCCTTCCGGCCAGAAATCGCTATTACAGATTATATTAAATAGTTCCTCATTTGGAGTTCCAATGGAGAAAGCAGAATTAGATCCCTTAGTTTCTCAACTTCCACTTGCTCACAATTCTTTAATTCCTTGAGGAAGTCCTTAACATCATCTATGGAGACGTTGGCTCCCGCAATTTTGCACACATAAATCCATTTCTTTTTAGGTGCCCCACGAAGTTTTACGTCGTGTTTTGGGGTCTCTGATCCAGTGCAAATAATTCGCATGGAACGTCTTCCTTTTTGTTCAACTTCCTTCCATTCGTTTTGTTGATCTTCTTGTATATTAATTTCCTCTTTAGGCTCATTTGTAATATTTATTTTCTTAGTTGTTAGCTCTATGTGTTCTCGACTGCTGTCTGTTCTTAAACTCGTACTAACCTCTCTCAGACTGGGTTTCTTTGGACTTATCACTGAAAAACAAGTTATTTCAACTCTATCCCAAGAAGTTGCAACTTTAACCACAGAGCTAGGTTTTCGACTCTGTGCTTGTACTCACAGTCTTTAGGCATTTCTGTTGGTTCCAATGCACTTTGTTTGTAACGAAGAGTTTGAGGTTGAGTTTTTCGTGGATTAATCTTATCAGATTCGTTGTTTACATTATTTTTTGTGTAAGCAGTTTCCAAGTCCTTCATTTTTTCCAATAGTAACTTATTATTTTGCAACAAAATATCATTCTTGCTCTGAACTTCAGAAACTAGTAGCTTTAATTAATTATTTTCAATCATTACTACTTGCATTATGCTATCCTGTTTATCTTCTGGTGGATTACTTTCAACTTTACGGAGTAAATGTACGCAGGTTGCATTTTTCTTGGAAGCAGCTTGATTTAGACAGGAGGGATGAAAGTTTTCATCACATTTAATACACTATTTCAATCATCTTCTTATTACAGTGATAAAAAGATTTTCACATTTACTATTAAATTTTGATGATTTTTGGGAATTCTCACTCTCCACATCAATCTTATCATCCACCATCTCTGATGTCACGGATTAGCGCTGTTTGCCTTAGTAAATCCTTGATCCATGACTAGTGTTATTTTATATCCGATTTTTATATCATTCACACTCAAATATTGGAGTTTAATAACACAATCAATCAATAGAAACACAGTCGTAGTGGAAGTAAGCAATACGAGATGTGACGTAGGTGCGTGTTTACTCAAAGGTGACGTCATGCGCTCTGATTGGTTTTCCAGATATCATGGCGAATTGCCTTATTTTGTAGTTTCATTGTATAAAAATATATATTTGTCACACTCTTAAAAAAAACAATAAGTGTTTTATATCCTTAGCTTCAAGTTTTATCCAATAAATATAGTATTTCAGTGATTTTTAATTACTGTCATCATGCCTATTCCGAAATGTGATGAAATTTCAAATCAACTTCAACAAAATTTCGAGAATTAACTCTAGAAATTGTTTATCTGAACTCGGCTTCATTAGCACCACGTCGACTATCAAAATATTACCTTCGCGAATTCAGCAATAGACGACGAAACCTTCAGACTGATAGTTTCCAGCTGAATTTAAATTATACGTCTTATCAACGCCATGGCATCCTTTGTGAACCCCCGCCTACTTTTCAAACATTCTCTCCAGGTGCGGTAAAACGCAAATAATACGGCAGAATACAATGTTTGTTTTCTTATACCCCAGCGGCGTTGTTTTCTATTTCGCAGGTAACTCGTTGCGTGAATTGAGCCATTTCAGTGGGAATCTAATATGATCCGACGTTATTGCGTTCCAGCACATCTGCCCCATTCTTCGGCGGTCAATATTTGGATATCCGGGGCAAATCTTTTCGAAGTTAATTACCGTGAAATATTATAATATTCTATTGGGTATTGAGAATGTTATTCAGTTAGGGTTTTTTTGTGAGACCTTTCAATATCCAGCAGATTTAATTGAGGATAGAACTTCAATGATTTTTTTCGATTGGATTCATTCGACGATGGAATAATATTCAATATGAATTTATGTTCAGATATGGTTGAGTAAATAGTAGACGGTTAAATAGGTATATTGAGTTCCATGGTTCATTTAATTGTACTCTTTCTGCCACTCTATTAGAGCCCTCTAATGAACTGATACAATCGTATAAACACTCAGTAGATACGTAAGCAGAAACCCTGAATCCTAGAAATATTTACAAAATCAATGACGATGGTCGTTACAACGTACGATATTTAATAAAAATTGAAGCTGAATTTTCGGAGGATAATTTTTAAGCCAATTCAATTTTCAAATTCATCACAGTCGTACTATCCGAATTAATTGGGACAAACATTTGTTTTCTTCGTTTGAGATACTGTAGTAAGTATTTGAGTAACAGGGTGGCCCAAACACTCTCACTCCTGCTTGTTTACTACCTTAGGTGACGTGAGGGTTCGACCTTGACCATCATTTACAATCTGACCTATTTTACCTCGCCAGCAATTCAGTTGTGAGTGCGACAGTTTGTGGTTTCAATTTTGATACGTGTTGTATTGTCTTATCTAAAGATGGATATCACTTCAAGGAAGCGTTCCAAAATTATCGCGCTTAATGAACACACATCAATGACTGTAAGAGATAGAGCTGAAGCTATTAGTGTAGGGAAGTCCAGCGTTTCGAGAATTTCAAAGACATTTGAAAAAAGTGACTCATCGTCTACAAAAAAAAAGGAAACTGTGGCAGCAAACGGAAAACTACTCCAATATCAGACAAAGTGTTGAGGAGAAATATCAAAATTAATCCAAGAGAGACAAGCCCTGATCTTTGAATGGAATTAATGGTTTCTGGTGTGGAGGTGAGCACCCCAAATGTGCGAAAACTACTGCTTGGCGAGGTTGGCCGTAAGGCAAGAAGACCAAGAAGAAAGCAACTGCCTACCCAAAAAATTATGAAGAAACGTTTGGCATGGGCCAAAAAGTACCGTTCGTGTACTGTGGACGACTGGAAGAAGGTGGTTTTTAGTGATGAGACACATTCGTTTTTTCAAGGGTACAAATCAAGTGTTGTTGGACGATGTGATGGGGAAACTTTGCGGCCTGATCACATACAGCAAACAGTAAAAAAACATCCTGCGAAACAAATCTTTTTGGGTTTTTTTCACAAGCAGTGGCTCTGGACGATTAGCTTCTATAACAGGGATGATGAATTCAGTGAAATATATGGAAATATTGTGCACCAGGATTGTCCCATTCATGGAAACATCTGATGGAACATTTCAGCACGACCTGGCTCTCTGCAACAATTCCAAACAAGTGCAGGCCTTTATGGGTGAGAATGAAATGAAAGTATTGATGTAATAATTGGCCGGTGAATTCACCTGGACTCAATCCCATTGAGAATTTATGGAATATTTTAAAAAACGACTGGCAGAAATGGATTTCACTGCAAAAGACAAAATGATTATAAGTGCAATTCAGATCATGATGACGAATTGAAGAAAATCTGCGCTACGCTAGTGGAATCGATGCCTAGACGAGTTCAAGAAGCTATTTCTGCGAAAGGAGGACATAGTTCATAATGACTGAGATTGAATTCTCGTTTAACTCTTGGTGAAACATAATTGAATATTAAATTAAATTAAACTCTTGGCTTAATGTTTCACGATTCATTTAACAATATGAAATAGTCAACATATTTCGAGCGTTAGCTCATTTTCAAGAGCTAACGCTCGAAACATGTTGACTATTTCATATTGTTAAATAAATCGTGAAACATTAGGCCAAGAGTTTAATTCAATCTAATATAGTTCATATTGATATGAAGAATTTACGTTATATTGTATGTATTAACTTCATTAAAAGGTAAGATTTTACGAAAACATTGTTTATCTTGTAATATGACATCTTGTAATATGAGAATAAAACAAATACCACGAAGGAGTCAAATAACTCAAAATAAAAGACGAGTAATGAAACAAATTTCAATTAAAGTCATAATTTCAAAACGGTATTTTCCAATTGATCACTTCTGGAAAACATAATGGTATTGTTAATTCCACCTCTTCATAATTGGCTCTCCCAATCTTTTTATGTGGTATTTTTAAGATGAGAGTTACACAAATTCGCTTCAAGTTTATATGGTTCTTGAAAGTTTGTTCATAACATTAGGACATATTACAGTTTGTACAATGTACAATGTATGCTTCATTGACACATTATGAAAAACTGGTGAATATTTCGATCGATAAAGATGTGAATTTCTACTATGATGACAATTTCAAACGAAACACTTTGAAGTCTTCAGATTTTGAAAGAGACATTATTCATAGAATCGCGAAATTCAAAGTTAAATGTCATGAAATTGTTTGAAACACTCGTCAAATCATTCGGGTTATCAACCAGTAATTGAGTTTCATACTCGATTATCCTCTTCTGAATTTATATTGTATATGTGTAAGCTCTAATGAACTCTTGATGATGCGTGAATGGCCCATAACATTTATTGAATGTAAGAAGAAAACACTGAAATTGTGCGTTGTTTTGAATTATACAATATGTTTCAACAATATTTGCTGAACAATTAACAATTTCCTGAGGGTTTTACTGGGAATCAATTGACATTAATATTCATTAATCTTAACGTTGAATCTGATATTCTTGAAAAAACTTAGACTGAAAATTCCTTTGAGCTCTTGAAAGGGAATTTTTTTGAGTGGTAATTCATTTAAGCTTTTCAATTCAGATTGACATTCAATAACATTAGTTTATGGGACAATCATGAATTTGACGGCACCCCTACTATCGACAGCACAGTTGGCATGATTGAAATATGAAAGACCATAAATATGAACCATCTGCCAAGTATCATCAAATTCTCGAATTTCATGCGATTTTAGCAATACAATTTCCAGAACATTCGCCATACCTTGCATAGGATGTAATTCAATATTTTGTTCGCAGTCTATTGCGGTTCAACAAGTAAATACCAAAAACCAATTACACCGCCATTGATATACTCAACCTACAACGGAAGGAGGTATTTTCCACATCCATGTATTCAAATTTTGAAAATTTCCGATTCATATGATAATGGACTAGAGTTCCATTCGGATGGAAATTTCTATTCATCGAAAATCCAGCAGAGCCAACACTTCAAATGTGAATTTAAAACGATAAATTCTCTTTGATTCTGGGTATGCACGTTAATAGCGACGTGATTGGATATTGCATTAAAGCGCATGCTAGTCAGGTACGGATTTACGGCCGTTGGATCTACATATAAGAAATTCCACTCGGAGTTTCAAATGCTCAATTTGACATCCTTTTTGATTCCTCCTCAGAATCTTCTTGATTAGAATTTTCAAACTCATTGCATCTCATTATTATATTGAATATTGATATATATATATATATATATATATATATATATATATATATATATATATATGCCTCCATTATAGGCATTAATAATTCTAAGCCTCTCATATATATATAATAATAGCAGTTTAGTTTTTAACGTTCAGCAATAATATCAAGCAACCACGCATTCAGTGAAAATATATTTGATAATTCCAAAATTTACATATTCTGATGCGTTCAAATTTTTTTCCATTATTTCGCAACTTGTCAGATCATACTGATTAATGCTCCAAAATAGAAATGGAAATATAGATGTCATGAACACTGGTGTTTTCATTTAGATTCAGTACTTTTGCCGAGTACTGAATCAATTCTATCTCATAAATGTTACTTTTAGACAATACTCCTTCATTTTCTAGGTTTTATTGCCTGTTGGTTATTATTAGTTCTTCAAATATTTTTAGCTGTAACACGAGCATTGGAAAAATCTTCATTTTTGTGTACCTATCGTTGAAAATTGCAACTTTGTCAAAACAATAAAAAAATTAAAATATTTTGATGACTATGGATATCAAACGTCAGTTGTAATTCTTTTTAAAAAATCAAGTTGGAACTTTTGCTTCTTTAGTATTCAGAGGAATGTTTCTCGTTCAGAATGCAATTTGGAAATGTATTAGTCTTCTTCACCATTAGGAAACCTCTGAAAAACTCATGACGAGCCAGGTAATTCAAATTAGTGAAGTGCTAATTTTCAAACTGAATTTTACATACTTGAGTTTTATTATGCTTATTCAGAAAAATTTTTTTCTTTATCTCGGGCAGGCAACCAGAGGTTTACCCTAATTTCGCCTTTACTAGAGCCATTAGCCAGCGAAAGTTCAGAGTTTTATAACCAGTATAATTGGTAGTGAAATACCAAAAGGAGTAAGACAGGGACACATTACTCCAAGGGGCTCTGCAAGGCGATTTTACTCTTAATACACATACAAGAATCAAGCCACGGTAGGAAGGAAGAATATGAAACACAGGATGAGTCAAAAGGATAAGAAAACGATTGTGAATGTTTGATTCATATTTTCAGAAAAATGGATTTTTATATATTTTTTGTTTCATATATTCACAGATTGTAAAAACTCAAGATGAAATTTAAAGAATATGGTTGTTGATATTGTAATTGCAAGTTTAATTTGTACAAAAACTTCGAAATTTTATGTCTGAAGTTACTTCATGCCATTATAACATGATCAGCTGAACCATATTCACCGCATTCGCACAGAGGATTATCTTTTTTACCAATTCTGTGGAGATATGCTGGACATATGTTATTGCCACTTTTAAGTCGGGAAATTGTTCTAACGAAATCTCTTTTTTGTCCAATATTTTTGTACCATTCTTTCACTAAAAGACTTTGATGACTACATTTGTAATAGCTTCCTTCGTTTTTATTCTGATATTCGTTTTTCCATTTGTTTAGAATATCTCTTTTGTATATTCCATAGACTTTAGAAGAGAAGCACTCAGAGTGGAGAACTGGATTATTAGGCGCCAACTTAGCATGTTCGTCAACTTTATCATTCGGAAATATGCCAACGTGTGATTTAACCTATAGAAAATCACAATTTGAAGCTGAAGAAGGAATCATTTCATACATCTAGGCGGCAGCATTTTTTGCCTAATCGTGTATTCAGTGTATGGAACAGTTTACCTGCTGAAGTTGTGAACTCTCAGTCAGTCAACGTGTTCAAGAGGGTGGTAGATGAATTTTTGTTTTCATTTTGAGAAATTGTTTTCGTTATATATTTTCATTGTCAATGTGTACTGATCACTATTTTTTCCTCTTGTTGTTATTATTTTCTTCTTTTCTCAAATGTTTATCTAATGTATTATCCTCACATTGCAGAATTCTGTAAGAAGTGTTAATGGGCTTATGGGTCTTCAGACCCCTGGCTTTAATTATATTTAATAATAATAATAATAATAATAATAAAACAGACGTGATTATTTATGAAAATTTATAATCAAATATAAAGTTGTAAATCTCATAAGGTGCTCAATTATAGGAATAATTTTCATAACGTAATTTAATATGATTTAATGAATGATTAAATGACATAAACCAATATTTGTAATTGAAGAGTAAAAATCTTAATCACATTTGAATTTTCATTTCAATACATTCAGTTAAAATATTGATTATTTCGTATAAAACACTCTGTATAACATTTCATCGAAATCTTTGGCATATTTCGGACTTCGGAGAATACAATGATAGCCCGACATATTTGAGTCAGATTTACATAATCTAAAATTGATATAACAATAATAACATATAATAAGGTATTTGAGCAAGTATTCAACAAATAACTTTGAACTTCAAACAAAAATTAAATATAAAATAAATGAACACAACCTGAAAAATTGTGCCTGTTCAAAAGAAAAAGTGTAGGTATTTTTTCAGTGTCTATGATCTGTAAGATCCCGAAAATAAACTTATGTTATTGATAAATGACCGTGTATTATATAAAATGAATATTTATGAAATAGGGTGTTCAATTTCAGACTTTTAATAACACCAATTTTCTAACTGTAAAATTTTATGTAAGTACATCAGAGTAAAAGGGTCGTTACTTCGAGATCACGCATTGAGATGAAAGCGATAATTCCTAACTCCTTTGAAAGCATTTCCTCGGGAAAAAGCATCATTCTACTCTATTGCTCTTTACAAAATTTACGAGCATTTTTCATTAGTTTTTAACAGGCTTGTCGCTGTTCATTAGTGACACATTTTCACTGAGGAAAAAAACTTTCGGGTGCTCTACCCAACATTTCCGGTTCTTTCCCCTGGCAGGCGCTTTTAATGATGAATTACTGCGTACCTTTCAAAGCCTGTTGGCAGGGCGAAGTGAATTCCAGCTGTAAGTTCCTAAACTCGGCTAAACTGTAGATAATATATTCGCCCTCCAGTACAAAGACGCGTCATGTAAAGCGTTTGGAAGTTAGCTCGTTTCCTGATGGATTCCTGAAGTTCTTTGCCCGTATCACTGTCCATTGATATGCCAGAGATGAGAAATGACCATCCGAATTGTTGCACAATGTAGCGGATGTACCTGTAACACGTCCGTAATTGGATGAATAGGCTGACTTACGATTCTCGTAGGGAAACGGAATTTTGGTTTGATGGAAATAATCCCATTTCACACCGATTCATTTTTTTAAACTGGATGTTTACCTGAGCGATTGAATTGAAAAGGAATGGTGTCCAATCCATAAAATTTGTTATAGAATTTCAATTCAAAAATCTTATTTACATTTGGGATTTGAAATATTGTTGGTCACTTTTTAGTTGACTAAATGAAGGAACTAAATCAAATAAGCGAAATAAAATATATATACGAGCATATATTTATATATAATTTAGTTATTTTGGTATTTTATTCAATAGTCAATGACTCTCAAAAAATGTTTAAAACTGAAACAAGGAGTTATTCAATAAATACAATATTAACTTAAATCTGAAATATAAGAAACCTGAAACAAGAATCGAGAATTAAATGTCGATTGAATATTAATCTTGAGCTATGCGTCCACAAAATATACAAACAGAATAGGAGGTTAAACTAATATGTCGTGCCTTAAATTCTGTAAGACAGTTCACAGAATAATATAAGAACCACAGAATGATACAAGCAAAAGGTACAAGCATTTCATAATTTGTAATTTGTCTCTACCGTAACATAATACACTAAAATACCATAACGTCAGTGCATAGTGTACTAGATGGCGTTATATATATATATATATATATATATATATATATATATATATATATATATATATATATATATATATATATATATATATATATATATATATATATATATATATATATATATATATATATATATATATATATATATATTATTAGATGAATTTTAAGTAGAAGAGGTTCGCGATTCGTTTATTTCGTATTTTAATGTTGTTTATATTGAGGTTTTAGACCATTCTCCATTTCTGCGAGTAGATTGCTCTTTTAACTCACTGTTAGTGTTGTAATCATTTTGTGTTTGTAGATTCTCTTGAGAAAGTCTTCGAAGAAAGGACAAAATATTGAGTAATAAAGAAAAAGGAACCAATGATGGTTATTGACTCCTTGTCCTGATAAACCTACTAGATATATAATATATATATATATATATATATATATATATATATATATATATATATATAGAAAATACTGAGACTCTTTATCAAAATATTGAAATATTTCAAATAAAACTCTCAGGAAGCTGTCTACACAAATGTGGTCCATCAGTTCATATTTAATCTATCAATCAAGAGAATCGATGACTTTCAAACGCCCATAGGTCCTGTACCAAATTGAGGGGAATTTTTCTCAGTGAAATATTCGCGTGAGCTTCCTCTCAGCTGAGTTTCAATATAAAATTTTGAATTTTTGAATGAAACTTTTATGAGAGTTTCATTGAGATATTTGGATATTTCGATTAAGAGTCTCAGTATTTTCTAGTATTAAATGATTTTTGAATCTTGAAACTGCACGGACATGTGTGAAATAATTTATATTAGACACATTTCCTAGGAAATCTATACATTTCCTAAATAGCAATTGGAAATGTAAAACATTTGAGATAACAATGGTTAAGCGGGGTTAGCGGGGCAAGGGAAGATAAAAATAAATTATTGTGTACTTCCAAGTGCCATTCCAGTTTATCCTACAAAAATAAATAGCCACATAGACTGACTCGTTTACATTTAACACAGTATAATAATATAAAGACTCACTTTAATATGTGACATTTTTAATAACAATAATAGACTGAATACTTACCGAACAAAAGATTCACTTTATAAGAATAATATAAGTCGATTTTGTGATAAATACATTTCAAAAGTTACTAAACAGTTGATTTTCGAAGCTTTAGTTAGTAAGATAATATGAAGGTTGTTATATTTTACGATATGATTGTTAGCTGAACGTTGTTGTCTCAACGAGTGCTTTAATGAAAATTATTATTCTCATTTTAACGTGTTTTATTATAGAAAGCTTTATTTCTATAATGCGATCATCATTTCCTAATAAGATATTGGAATTATATACAATTCCTAGGAATTGTACACATTTCGTAGTTTTGACAAAGTTGTGATATACAACGAAACGTTAACAAAAATAAAGTTTTTCATATCAAAAGAAGCATGTTAATGCCAAAAACATTCAAAATAAAATATCTTAAATAGGTAGTAAATCAATTCCAAAATATATATATATATATATATATATATATATATATATATATATATATATATATATATATATATATATATATATATATATCTTGAAATTGATTTATCGCCTGTTTAAGATATTTTATTTTAAATGTTTTTAGCAATAACAGGCTTCTTTTGATATGAAAAAGTTTATTTTTCATAAATAAAAAATATTTAAAATAATAATATTGATAATAATAACAATATTTAAAAATAATAATATTTTGATATGAAAAATAAACTTTTTCATATCAAAAGAAGCCTCTGATTGCTAAAAACATTCAAAAAAAAAATACATATATATATATACCATTATATACCAATGGTATATATATATATATATATATATATATATATATATATATATATATATATATATATATATATATTTTGAAAGTTTTTAGCATTAACAGGCTTTTTTAATATGAAAAAGTTTATTTTTGTTGACGTTTCGTTGTTATATTACAACTTTGTCAAAACTAATGAATAATTGAATTTATGAGTTACTATGGATATCAAATGTCAAACTTAATTTTTAGAAAAATCAAATTAGTTTTTTTGTATATTCACTTATTGATTTTCATTTTCAGAGGAATATTTCTGGATCAGCATTCGCTTCGGAAGTTTTAGTCTTCTTCACCATGAGGAAACCTCTGAAAAACTCATGGTAAGCCAGGTGATTCTTACATATATACAATTACATATAGTTTTTTATATACTTATCCAGAATGTGTATATTGTTCGTTTATGTGTGTGAAATTGAAGGTAGATCTGGAAAGAATGAGTTGTGAGATGTGATGTTTTGTGATTGTTGTGTGTTTATTTTGCGAGTGTTATTTGTGAGGTTTATTGAGTTGTTGTAGATAGAATTTAGATGTTTAATGTCCGTTCTTTCATTGACTGTGTTTAATTAATGAAAATCAATAAGTGAATATACAAAAAAACTAATTTGATTTTTCTAAAAATTAAGTTTGACATTTGATATCCATAGTAACTCATAAATTCAATTATTCATTAGTTTTGACAAAGTTGTAATATAACAACGAAACGTCAACAAAAATAAACTTTTTCATATTAAAAAAGCCTGTTAATGCTAAAAACTTTCGAAATAAATATCTCAAACAGGCAATAAATCAATTTCAAGAAATATATATATATATATATATATATATATATACATATATACCATTGGATGCTCTAGAGTCTTCTGATACGACGCGACGTGTTTACCAAGACGAAAAAATATCCATATATCAACCGTTATGCACCATAAATGTTAAATAAGTTGTTATAAAAAAATTTAATTAGAGATTTTTACGTGGGATATCGCTAGTGTTTCGCATTTTGCGATTCTCTCACCCAAAGTTTAATATTTTGCGGTTACTCCAAGTCTTTTTCTTAATCCCCGTTCTCGCTTTAAATCATACTTAATGTCGCCGTTCACTGCGCTCTGTGAAATTTGATACTTTAAACCCCGCCGATAATTTAAATATACGGGATCTTTGAATAATCCCTATTTGACTCCATTGAAATGAGAGCTTTATTGCAAACATCCCTCGTCGTATTACGAAACTCCCTTTCTATGCCTCCACTACAGAGATATATTCAGGTTAATTTCGGTAAAACCTTTGAAGTTGCCGGTTCGGAATGTGGTCACAAAATATTGAAATACAAGATTTTACTCAATTGGCGAGGAATCGAAAACAACCATCTTGAAAGATACGTGAATTCAATCCTGTTATGGTTATTTCAAATTTCTAATTTTCTTAAATGAGTGATCGGAATAACATTGTAATAAATTAGCAATGGACAGTGGACTACCAGTAATCCGTTAAAATCCGGTAAAACGTTTTAAAGCGCATTCTCGGAATTCAGTTCTAACCATTTCCATTTGAGTTCGAATTGTCCGAAATTTTTTAGAAGAGAGTACCTCGTCCGAATTTAAAATCCGACAAGTTACGATCCAATAAAATGTTATACGTTACACCCTGAGGTACAACTAATCATTAAAACAACTTCTTTATGTTGCTGACATTATTTGCCTATGGTTCATCGGTGGCTAGGACTCCTGAAGAACTTCTGGAGGCATGTGAATGCATTGTGAGGGACTTTGTAAGTTGGCGTCGAATGAACAATCTGATGGTGAACGTTGACATAACTGTAAGTGTTCATTTTTGTCTGAAGAGCAATAGAATTAGTACCTTGGATGTTAAATACGGGGACAACTTTATATCAACATCCCAATCAGCTAAGTTTCTTGGAATATTTGAAGACAGAAATTTGAGATGGACATCACACATTGATGTTTTATGTAAAAAATTGAGTAACACATTTTTTGCAAACTCTACAATTAAGAACATCGTACCTACAAACTGTGTTATGAATGTGTATTACAGTTTTGTATATAGTCATCTAAATTACAATATTCTGCTGTCGGGCTGCTCTACAGAAATAAATTGGGTGTTTATTACACAGAAGCGAATACTAGGATCAATATTCAATATTCATCAACGAACATCTTGTAAACCTATCTTCGTTAATAATTACATACTCACCTTACCGTGTTTATATAATTATAGATGTCTGTTATATGTTAAAGAAAATGAAGATATATTTATTCAATTGAATAGTAATCATGAGTATTCAACAAGAAACAGTGATGTGCTACTTATTCCTATGCATGAAACAGCTAAATGTGAGCAGTCTTTCTATTATCAGACTATTAAAATTTTCAACCATATACCATCAAATTTTAACTGAAAGCTCATTTGTTTAAGAGGATAGTTAAATATCTGCTCTTAACAAAGACATACTATAGTGTGGCAGAGTACTTCGATGATTCGGATGTAGGCAACAATGTATGAATCAATTTTTTGTATTATATGTTTGTATATTTTTTAAAACTAATGTTCTTCAAAATGTGAAATTGGCTCAAATGTTTAATATTTCTGAGGTAATTTTTATCTTTTCCTTTCAAATAAAGTTGTATATTATTGTAAATATAAATTTAACCAATATGTTTGTTTTGACTGATTGACAACCAATTTAAGGCTCATTCCTCCCGATTCCTGGAAATTGGTATGAAAGGGTTCGTTGCTAACAAGACCTCATTCTGCTTACTCCTTGTCAGGTGGATAAATTGACTACTGATGGAAAACTGTCCATTTTCTTATTTTATTAATCATTGTATTTCCTTATTTCAATTATGTAAATCTGTTCCATATCTTCAAGATTCTGAACATTTTTTCAACTGCACGATTGGGAACATATCAAGCAGATTATGCTCAGGTTTCTATTAAACAAGACTTCATACGTCTGTCAAAAAATTATTGAAAATACGGGTGGTTATCTGTCTCATGCCCAGTTAAAATGTATGAATAGATGATGTCCATGTCTATGATAAGTGTTCCAAAAGTAGTTCTCATTTTTACGTACAAGGGATCATACAACAGACAGTTTTGAACTGTGCTATAAAAAAGGAGCATATATTAAAAATTTTAAGGACCTATAAACTGAACTTTTTTATACACCTTATAGAAACAACTTATAGAAATAAAGTATCCGATACATTTACTATTCAAATCATTTGATCTAGAAAACAAAATACTTACTTATACTGAAAAAGATTGAAGAAATTTGATTATCATTAACGGATAATTCTATAGAAACTGATAATTATATTATTATCGTGGAATATTCGTAGAATATCTTAGAATATTCTACGAATATATAATAATAATAATAATAATAATGACTTTATTGATCCTTTAAGACATTACAGAGCATGCATAGGATAAGTCAAGAAAAGAGAAAATTATAAACTACAATGAATCATGAAAATAATCTTTAACGCTATATTAAGATTTCTACAATAAAAATTCCTTAACTAACTTCTTATATTTATATGAGTTTGCTGACTTTACATGGTTAGGAAGATGATTATACAATTTAATAGACTGGTAAATGGGAGATAGCTCGTATTTAACAGTTTTGTGCTTTGGAAACGTTAATATTTCTTTATTTCTAGTACTGTAGTCATGGAAACTAGATAATTTCGACAAGTTATTTTCGTTTTCTTTCGCATAAAGCAAACCTCTGAAAATAAAAATGGAGGCAAGGGTTAAAATCCCATGTTCAAGAAATATGGGCCTACAAGAAGACCGGGGAGCAATGTCGAAAATCATGCGCACTATCCTCTTTTGCAAAATGAAAACTCTATCTGCATCGGAGGAGTTTCCCCATAACAGAATAATATATGATAGATGGCTGAAGACCAAACTATAATAGATGTTCAACAATGAATCCAGAGGAAGAGATTTTTTAACCCTACTAATTGCGTAATATGACCTGTTTAGTTGTTTGCAAACAGCATCGATATGAGTACTCCATTTCAAATTGCGGTCTATATGAACTCCAAGGAATTTTGCGCTATCCTTAGATATAATGATGTTATCTGAATAGCGAACGATCAACCTTCTACTACTAACATTACTCAATGAAAAATAAAGGCATTCCGTCTTACTGATGTTAATTATCAGCGCATTTTCGTGACACCACTGGACAAAGCTCCGTACCAGAATCACGCACAACTCCTGGAGCTCCTCAAAGCTTGGAGCCTTTATCGCAACTGAGGTATCATCAGCAAACAGTGTTATCATACATTTTCCCACAAATACAAAAAGATGTTGGGGCACACATTCCGCCTTCGCTATAAAATACGAGGGGAGATCGTTAATAAACAGTAAAAATAATAGCGAACCGAGAACGGAACCTTGTGGTACACCTAAATTCACATTGTGCTCAACAGAAAAAGAATTCTGGACTTTGACGGCCATTGTCCTACCCTGAAGATAACTCAACAGCCAGTCCAAAAATACTCCCCTGAAGCCAAGATTATAACATTTATTTATAATAAATTTGAATGAGAGACTGTCGAACGCTCGTGATAGATCGAAAAACAATCCTGCAACAAAAAAGCCGTCATCCAGACTTTTGTAGACATACTCAATGAAGTGTATAGCTCCAGTTGAAGTTGAGCGACCAGACCTGAACCCATGTTGGGCCCCATCAAGTATGTGAAACTTATCTAAATATTTCATAATTCTGTCGAACACAATCCTCTCTAAAACCTTTGAAAAAATGCTAAGGATGGAAACAGGTCTGTAGTTAGCAATATCTTCTATTCGTCATTTTTTTTGTGAATTGGGATTACAATAGACTTTTTGAGAACATGGGGAAATACCCCCATACTTATTGACTGATTGATTAAATGAGCGAAATATGGACTAATATCAACACATATCATCTTCAATATTTTTGCTGAAATGCAATCACTACCAGTACATTTTTTGTTTTTGAGTGCATTTATGACCTCGACCACTTCGAACTTTGAGACTGGATAGAAGAAAAAATTCGTATTCAACATGCGAGAAGTAGTGCATATGCTGGACAACGAGTTAACATAATATCTGTTCATGCTCGTTTCAGCAACAGTGGAAAAATAATCCGCAAAAATTTCCGACAGCTCGTCAGTCTCCCTAAAAGAAACACCATCGACAACAAGCTCAGCAGACTGCTGTTTTTTAACTTTGTGGCCTGTTAACTCACTTACCAGCCACCAGACCGTTTTATTTTTATTTTCCGATTGATCGATAAGTTCGCTGTGATAATTGAATCTACTATTACTAACCAAGGAACTGTAAGAAACTTTGGCTTTCTTGTATAAGTCAAAGGTGTATTGACATTTTAAATTGACATATAGCCAATATAAATTCTTCAGGTCATGTTTTGCCCTGATAATTTCAGGAGTTATCCACTTTTTTCTCTGGTCAGTGATATTGGTGATCATTTTCAATGGACAACAAGCTTCGAATGCGTCACGAATAATGTCTACGAATGATTTGAAACATTCATTAACATGTTGATGCATATAGATTTCTTTAAAATCACAGTTCTTAATTTTAAAGATAAAGTTGCTCACATTATTCTGGCTAAGATTCCTGATCACTTTTGAAATGCACTGGGGTATAAATCATAACTTATAGAAAACTCAACTGATAGTGCTCGATGGTCACTAATGTGAGCCTCAAAAACTTCAGAGTTACAATTTGTTGCATGTGCATTGGTCAGAATGTAATCTACCTTTGATATGGATGTATGACCATTGACATCAGTAAAAACCCTAGTGGGTGTATACGAGGTGAGTCCCAGATTGAAGCACCCTAGAAAATCGATAAAAAGTTTACGATTATTACAACTAACATCTAAAAAATTAACATTTAGGTCTCCACATACAAATATGGTATCAACATTATCGATGAAACATTGCAAAGCATGTGAAACAATACCTAAAAATTTCACAAAGTTACCTGAGCAGGGTCTGTAAATGCTCAGAATACCCACTCGAGTACCATGAGCCAACACCACGGTCCCACACACCTCACATTCCATCTCTTCAGAGAATTTTGAAACGTACAAACACTTCACTTGAATTCCATCTCTGGTATAAATCATGGAGCCGCCATGTACTCTACGAGAGCGACAGTAGTAGTCGGCTTGAGAATAACCAGGAATCACCATTGACTCAACTCTGTCAGGACAGCACCAGTGCTCAGCAATACTCACAACATCTGGATTTTTCTCAGCTAAGAGTAACTCAAGAATGTCCATTTTATTAGATAAGCATTGAACATTTAATTGCAAGAGTTTCAATTTTCCATACCTAGATGAACGGTCAGCGCTTAGTCAAAGAAGAATATCGTAGAAAATTCGTAGAATATCGCAGAAAATTGTATTGAAATATTTATTAAAACAAACCAACATGGAACTACTTACACAAAAAGGTTTTTCGTGGCTGCTTTTAGACACCCTAACCATTTTTTCACAGTATATATTCTGATGTATTTGAAAATAGTGGTTCTGTATCGATGCATTCTCTTAGTTTATGCCTATATTGCTGAGACTTTGGCACTAATGGATACAATGCAAAGAAAAAAGTTAAAGCACAAAGTGCTATACAAAAATATTCACTTTACTTAAGTATTATACTGGTGGTAGATGCTGTCACTCAACCTGGAGATCATACCGTCACATATTCCACAAAAACCTGCCCTGTTGAAATATAAGACAGAATGAACTCCCCAAGTTGGAATTGAGCAAAATTTCAGCAACAGGATGACAAATATAATACAGGATGACAAATATATAAATATTTAATTTATAATTATGGGCTAGATTAATTAATTATATTCGAAAGTAATTCGAATTATGCTAACCATGTATTAACAGAAAACCATACTTTCGATAATAATTTCAAAATTTTACACAATATAGAGACAAGTAGTCAATTAGATTATTGGGAAATGGTGGAAATAAATCGGCTTGAAAATTCTGGAAATTTGCTCAATGAACAGATAGAATTAAATAATTCACCCTTGTTAAACATTTTCAGGTGATAGAAATTATTTTTCAGAATGGGATAACTTAGATAAAACCAAAACTATAGAACCCCAAAATTCCCTGATATTTATACCTGTGTTTTTCAAAATGTTGTTATTATTCCGTAAGCATCTGAAGAAATCGTTTGTAACGACGAAACGCGTCATGCTATGTAGTCAATAAAGTGTAAATCATAAGTTCAAGTGTTTGAATTTAAGTTTATAATCAAATATATAAATGAAGGATGACAGATGTACCAATCAGATTATAACAGAGCTCCTATAGAAGATACTCAAATAAACTAAGAACGGCCACCTAAGATATATAGTCTATTGATATCAAACATATCCACATACTATATTAAATACTGATATAACACATACTGTATTAAATTGGAACAAAACGGGAAAACGGGAAGATCTTTAAACGAACCTATGACGAACAATGGATAAACACAGGATAATTGATGATTATTGAAAACTTAAACTACATAATGAAACAATATTCAGAATTTTCTCATATTTAATAAATACGCAAATTTCTGAATTTGAATTTTGCTGAATTAACAATGGTTTTTTTGATAAAGAAGTAGTATTTGGAAAGTCGTCATGCGTATGTATTAAATATGAAAAAATTCCAAACATTGTTTCATTATGGATATTAATTTTCTCCAAGTATCGGCCTCATCAATCATCAATTTCAATAACTCTTTATTTGGTGAGGTTTTACCGAAACGTAGGGTGGTCAGTTTTCGATATACCAGTTTTTTAAAATTTACTACCTTCCATTTCCTGAAAGACGAAATAAAATAAAATGAGAATCGTTGTGATGGATATCACGTAAACAAGCACAACGAAAAAATACCATTTTGATCACTGATTTTGAACTAGGAATCCAAAACAGAAACTTACATCAAAGCACATCTGCAACTATCCTGAGGCGGCGAACAAACAAAGAGCACGCAATGATGTTTATGTAATTAACGCTTTGTTCCATCTACATATTCGGGCCGAAATGTCATTTATTTATTTACTCCTGCGAAGATTTGAAAAACTCATTTGCATTTTGGAATCATAAAATCGAAATTATTACGTCGTTGTGAACTGGAAAATTTCCCTCTTCAGAATTAATCCTTTACTCAGGATGGAAATTAATTTCCCCATGTAATTTTCTTCCAGAGTTATTCGGTCAGATTATTGTAAACGACATTACTTTCGTTCCACTCTTTTAAGGAGGATTATTTCTGAAGAAAGTATATTTCATGTAGTTTTCTCTAGATATTATACACGAAATAATAGTGAAATTAAATGTTAGTAGGGATTTCATTAGTCCTTGAAAATACTCCAAATTCTGCTTTTCGTTTTTTATATTGGGAAGACCACCAATATAAAAGTGACCAGATATAATCCATTTTCTGTCTTTTTTTCGTGACTTGTTTAGTGAGTTAAATACGAAATACCAACACTAGCCATGTCGGATTGCATTTATCTCATACGGTGCAAGGACTATCAGGCAGTTTACATCGGTCAGACGACCCAATCAGGGTTACCAATCGTGGAATTTTTCCCCCCGTAGTCAGGTTGAAAAACACCTAAAACCCCCTAGAATTGTTTTTAAAATTAAAATTCAAAGAAAAAATATATAATAAGGTTTTATTTTGCAATTATAAGGTAATCAAGTGTTTTTTATTATTAAAATTGAAATATTATTAAATATTTGTTCATTCATTTTTGGAACTGAGAACATTACGAATAGTTTATAGGGTATAATTTCACACAAAAAATAAATTATTTATTCACTAATTATGAAATGTTTCATTAACTAATCTACATTAACAAGCAGTATTGAATATTGTCATCATGAAATGGAATTTTTTAATCAAGAAAGATATCAAAATTAATTTTAGTTATTTGAATTGTGATATGAAATATTTTGGATTACTTCAAAAAGACCCCTAAGATTACCCCTGAAAATTTTAAGCCTCCAAAAAAACCCCACCAAACATTTTGTCCCCCTAAATTTAGGGGGAAAACCCCCAAGTTGGTATCCCTGGATCCCATGCTTAAAAAGGAGGTTAGCTATCCATAGAAGTGATGCCAGATTGCAACCACAAAGATGCGCACTGGCAAATCATGCATTTTCTTTAGAACATAAGTTTGATTTCGAAGATCCAAAAATTCTCCCATCGAATGTAACTACAAGAAAAGAACGTTCTTGGAGGTGTGCTACATCAAGAATACTCCTAACAACATTAACAAAAGAACAGATATTGAGAGTCTTAGTTGTGTTTACAGCTACCTGTCATCGTTGGATGAGCCTGGCCAAATTTCCAATGGCTAGGACCATCGCAGTTGTTGATTGTTTTCTTTGTCAATACATTTTTGTACGTTGATGTGTCATACTATATGTTCTATGGTTTAACCTCGATTTAGGAGTTTATTATACATGTCATTTATATATCGTACGTTGTTAAGCACTGTTGCATTTACATTTAACATTATTATAATAACGATTGGATGCCTTTTGTGTCGTTTATTGACTTGTGTCAGATGTAGGTTTTTCTTATTCTGAAAGTGTAACTGATTAATTAACACCTGTCTATATTTTTAGTATTCTGAAGAAGAACGAAACTCGTTCGAAATATAGAATTGCTGATGATAAGTCGTTCTATGATAAATGATAAAGAAGTTAAAAAATGATAAATTAGTTCTGCCCACCTTTGCCGACCCAAAATATTTTGAAAGTCTCATCATTACGGAAACACTCCCTAAACTTATATATATATATATATATATATATATATATATATATATATATATATATATATATATATATATATATATATATATATATATATATATATATATATATATAAGAACATATATTTCATATATCAGAAATAAAATCACAAAATTTTTCAACCTCGATAAAGAATATTATCACCATACAACAAAGGATACGACCTCGGTTACCTAGCTTAGTTGGTTATAAGCAATATATATATATATATATAGATATATATATATATATATATATATATATATATATATATATATATATATATATATATATAATATATATATTCTCTATATATATATATATATATAATGTATAGAAATTTAATATTTTCATGTTGTCAGCAATAAAGGATACATCACAAAAGTCATAAACGTGTTAGAAAATATCCTTCGTTATCTATGTTGAACATTTTATGACACATAAAATGGAATTCAAGTTAATTCGAATCCTCCTCATACTCGTATATGGCACATTTACATCTAAGCATCCAATTATCTCTTATTATGTTTATATTTATTACCTATAAAGAAAGAATCTCTGTGATGAGTTAAAATCTCATAAGATGGGTTTTATCTTATGCAAATCGACAGAAATTGAAGTGAATCATAAAGACAATTCTATAGCTAGAAATACCAATGAGCTATTCACACTTGTTTAGAGTTTGATCAACTTCATAAAAGTATATAGAAAAATGTACTAGATCAAGAGTGAGCTACCTAAAAGAATTTTTGTTTATATTATACCTATCTAATACATTGAAAGTTTCATTTTAATATTTCAATAAATTCACATTCTGCTCGTCCTCATGAAGCCTCATTGGTGCAAATGAAATATTGAAATGTTCCAAGAGGTAAAATGCTATAATAAAGGGTGTTTTTTTAGAGGTATAGAACTTCAAATTGCAATAAAACAACGATGAATCACTCGACTGACAAGAATTTTCTTCAGTCGAAAGATAATCTTGTGGCATTATATTCTAAATATGTTTTCTGGCATATTACCGCCACGGCTGGCTCGGATGTAGTCCAATCTGGACGTCCAATTTTCGATTTCTTTTTCCAACATTTGTGGGCGTATATCGGCCATAACACGGCGAATATTGTCTTCCAAATGGTCAAGCGTTTGTGGCTTATCCGCATAGACCAATGACTTTACATAGCCCCACAGAAAGTAGTCTAGCGGTGTTAAATCACAAGATGTTGGAGGCCAATTCACAGGTCCAAAACGTGAAATTAGGCGGCCACCAAGTGTCTTTCAATAAATCGATTGTGGCACGAGCTGTGTGACATGTTGCACCGTCTTGTTGAAACCACAGCTCCTGGACATCATGGTTGTTCAATTCAGGAATGAAACAGTTAGCAATCATGGCTCTATACCGATCACCATTGACTGTAACGTTCTGGCCATCATCGTTTTTGAAGAAGTACGGACCAATGATTCCACCAGCCCATAAAGCGCACCAAACAGTCAGTTTTTCTGGATGTAACGGTGTTTTGACATACACTTGAGGATTATCTTCACTCCAAATGCGGCAGTTTTGTTTGTTGACGTAGCCATTCAACCAGAAGTGTGCTTCATCGCTAAATAAAATTCGCTTATGAAAATCGGGAACAACGGCAATTTCGGTTTGGGCCCATTCGACGCTATTTGTAAGCGTTGTTCAGGCGTGACTCTATTAACGATGAATTGCCAAACCAAACTGAAAATAAATCACTTCTCTGCTGTTAAATCGGTCGCCATCTTCAGCAGTAATGCCAACTCAAAGTTCTACACCTCTAAAAGAACACCCGTTAGAAGGCTGATTTCCATTCCATTAATACTCAACTGAAAAAAAAGCATAAGGAGTTTTTTACTGACGGTGTTTTTAACCTTAGAAATTCGTTGCTTTTACTTCATTCTGTTTGTTTTTTCACAGTTTTCAACACCTTTGGTTATTCAATCTTCTTCAGTTTTCTCAAGAAAAAACGGAGATAGAATCAAAGCTAAATATACTAAATGCATAATGTTGAGGTAATGAGTTCTGAGTGATACAGCTCATACAATTTTATATATTCGATATGCTCATTCAATGAGAAATAACAACTGTTATATGTTTCATGTATGTGGTATCAAAATTCGGTAAATAATACACATACCAAGTCTAATATTTCCTTTGAAATTTCCACAGATTCATTTCGGAGCAATAATTCATTATTTACTTCACACAATATCGTTTCAATCGCAATCAATGTGGAAATGTATCCCACTCCTGAATACCATAAAAGTTCTGTTGGTAACGACCCGTAGATATTTCAACTTTTTGTTTTCATGGAATTGTGTGAGTATTATTTAGAATATAGAAGGTGTCCACCTAATGTTACTGGTCTTAATTACCTAATACCCATTCGAAATTTTCGCATTACAACCACCGCTACCACTTCACTGCTCCGCATAAAAGGATCCGTTCTCTAATTCGAAATAATTCGTGATTACCGTCAAATCTAACGACTTGTTAATCGCCGAAAGGGTTAGGTCTAATTTCGCAGTGAAAGATGGCCTTAATTGCAGCCAGATAGTTAGTTGCTATATTTTACCAGCTAAAACGCTTAACGAGATGCATCAGTTGGATGTGCTGATCATGTTACTTATATAATAACAGGGATTATATGGAAATGTTTTATGATAACGCTAAATAGGTGAAATAGTATTCCCTTTAAATAGGTGAGAAACAATAATGCTTGTATGAATCGACCTTTAGAGGAAATTGTAGCTGATTATATAAACCACATTGTATTTATTGCTAAGTTTGAGGAGCTTTTTGACGATCCCAGAGTGAGATTTGGATTCCCGTTGAGAAAAATCGAGAGCTCTTAACGATGAACGGAAAGAGGAGATGACAGAAAGATAGATAAAGTATTTTTATAACGAGCACAGTGCAACAAACTGAAAACGAAATTTTGAAGATTGAAATGTTATAGAAAAGACATCAATTGATCATTGAATATGCCTGGATTAAATAGAATTGAAACAAACACATATCAAATTAACATTTGTGGTAATTATTGTCATTAAAGAGATACAGGCAGATACAATTAACCAATTCTGAGTGAACATGAATTACATCTCTAACTGAATTTCGTTTCTAGTGATGCTACCAGTTTTGATTATAATCCATATTTTAATTAATAAAAAGATCTTATTTTAATTGTAGAATAAAATTTTGCCAATATAGTGTGTCAAGTTTTGCCAATATAAATGTGTATCAAGTTGAAATAAAATTCATTCGAAATGAAGAATACGAACAAAAACTGAGCATAATATGAATTTGAAACATTTATTGATTTTATCATTAAAAAATTTTTATATACTCATAAATTTACTATAGAATATATAGGTAATACCAATAGCTATATATTGCATATGCACAAAAATCCTTAACTTACTATTTCAGCAATATCGATTTTTTTGAAAATCCATGTTTTTTAAATCTTTAGGTGGCTAAGAATTAAAGTAATTTCAAATTCATCTCTACCTAATAGATAGAGTAGGTATACTTAGTGAGAAATTTTTCCTTCCCTTCAATATTTGCTTCAATGTCCTACTTGAATGCTAATTTTTTAAAAGATCTATTAGTCAGTTCTTTTGTCGCAGAGAGTATTTACTCTCTGATGTAGATTGTAGCTAGCTGGTTGGAGTTAGTTTAAAACCACAATTCCTTGAATACTTAATAAGGTAAATTGTATATAATGAATTAAATTCTGAAGCACAATATAGTCGACAACTTCATAGAAATTACAAAGTACTACATAAGTCTTTATGAACAAAATATTATTGAATAGTATATGCATTTACTTGGAACAAATTAATTATAATACCTTTAGGATAATTCAAACAATTGACTTTTAACAAGTTTTAAAGTCATAACGTGACACGTCTCGTGAGTTGCTCTCTTCTTCAGACCCTAACAGAATATAATTCAACAATATCATACTAAATCAATTAAATCCTTCACATCAGTTAAATCAAACTCTGTAATTGTCTGAAGAAGTCGGTAACACGACGAAACGCGTCACGTTATGACAATTAAAGTGTACACAAATTCAAATGTTCGAATTATCCTATAGTTAACAAAATATTAGCGACAATAATATTCATTTCGTTCACCAGCATCATCTACTTGAAGTGTCATTACATTTTTACACAAGCTTTCATTCCGTTACGGTGGTAGGTAAGATAAAACCAATTTTTTAAAAGTATTTTACATAATCTGGAGAACGGCCATGTATAATGAAGCCACTCATTTTGGATTACTTTCAGCTGAACGTGCAAAATCACATAATTACTTCATTTATCAGAGTGAAGTTGATATATTTATGCCAGAATAATAGTAATCTAGGGAAGAAACTGCAAAATATTATTCTCTAATTCTAATATGCAGTACGTCATTTATTACTACAGAAAAAAAATTTATCAACTGTAGTATTCTTTCATTTATTCATTCATTCATTAAATTAAAGTACCTCGACTGCCAGTCATTGGAACTTAACTGTTTATTTTCTTATATTATTGACCCATTAAGATAACATTACATTATTAATATATTACAATTCTGCCTAATTTCTGTTGTATTTACCTATAATTTATACACGGATGTACTTAATAATATCTTTTAGAAATTTCAGTATATTGACAAAATTATGAGCTGAGCCTAGCTTTTTCCATTAGGCAACAACATTACAAATTATGAATTTAGAATTATCACAGTTGTCAACTTGGTGCTCTAGGAATGACCTGAATCTTATAGGAAACAATCCCCTTTTATCAAAATCATTTGATAGAAGGGGTTGTTTCACTTTCGTGTTGTAAAGTGGTACTGGAGGGAGTAGAGTAAGCATGGGTTGAGGGTTTGAATAGATGATGAGTTATCATTTAGGCACTATGTTGCCTATAGCAGGGATACCAACTTGGGGGTTTTCTCCCTAAATTTAGGGGGACAAAATGTTTGCTGGGGTTTTTTTGGGGACTTAAAATTTTCAGGGGTAATCTTAGAGGTATTTTTAAAGTAATCCAAGATATTTCATATCATAATTTAAAGAACTAAAATTAATTTTGATTTCTATTTTGAATAAAAAAATCCATTTCATGATGACAATATTCAATACTATTTCTTAATGTAGGTTGGTTAATGAAAAGTTCTATAATTAGTAAATGAATAATTTAATTTTTGTGTAAAATAATACCCTAGTTCCAAAAATGAAATGAAAAATTCATGAATAATAAAATAATATTTTAATGATATTAAATCATAATAAATATTTTGCTTTTAATAATAAAAAACACTTAAGTGCCTTATAATTGCAAAATAAAACCTTAATATATATTTTTTCTTCGAATTTTAATAACAATTCTAGAGGATTTTAGGGGATTTTCAACCTGAATACGTGGGGAAAGATTCCACGAGTTAGTAACCCTGGTCTATAGATGCAACCTTATAGAAGAAAGCCAGCTAGAGGTTGGAGAGACTACAAGGATGTATGTAGCAATTAAGTGCAGACTTGTCAAATTTTTGGTATACCGTTTATTTGATTGCTGCTGTCCGGTGTATTATGGTTTATTAACGAAGAAGGAAAAATATAATCTACACAAAGTTCAAAATTCTTGTCTGCGTTTTGTATGTTGTATTCCCTACAAAAGCCATGTTACACTTTACCGTAATAGACGTGAAGAAATCACATATACACAGAGAGCTGAGTATTTGTTGCCTAGTTTTCCTGCAAAACTGATTGCTAGTGGAACTCCTAACTATATTTTTAATAGCTTCAATAGATTGGAAATACGTAAATCAGCTCATCAGGTGAACATATTTGAGGCTGGTAATTTCAGCGTTCCTGCAGATAACATCTGAATTTGAGGGTTGTTTCGATTATATAGTCCCTCACACATTAAATAAGTTTAAGGCGTTTTTTGAGGCTGATACCTCAATAATTAATTTAGAAAAAAAACTGTGCAATTGGCTGAGAGAGGGCAGTTTTAGTTAAGTTTCATATTTATATAACATTTTAGATAGTTAATTTGGGTACTTTATATTGTTTGAATTTCATATCAATGTTATTTGAATTATATCTGAATTCTAATTGATATTTATTTAATTTAAGTTTGAGGTTTATTATTTAGGTCTCTTATTCAAGAATAATCTGTTATATTTTGGATTAATTTCTATAGTGTTGAGTTCTTGTGTTTTCTTGTTCATAATAGAGGAGTGGATTATCCTAGCTAAACTCATGCCATTTGTAATTCTATATGTAAGGCAATTACAATAAACTAATTATTATTAATCTTTCTATTATTATATGGACTGATATTATGTGTCTACCTACTTCAGGCATATTGGGGACATTATATAGTCCATTAGTATTATAGTTCATGTAGTTCATTAGTATTATATTTAATTTTCAATTTTCGATATCTTTGACCTAAATTCCCTTACTTGAATGTTGAACTGTTCGGATTATATTATATTTATACAGCTACTAAATGAAACACTGTCAAAATTTCGGACAAAATTTTTTCTACTGATCAACTACAATATTAAATGAAAAAAAATCACGATTTTAATTAGAAATTGATCTTTCCAGAGAAAAGTACTAACTTAAATATCACCAAAGCAATAAATAATATTATGGTGAATAATAGAGGATTCAAATGGAGAAATTAATTGGCTTCGAAGTATTCTTTCAAAGTTTTTCATTTTGAATACTGTCAACGTACTTTCAAAAAGAATACTGAGTATTAGGCTTTGAATATTCCAAAAATGCTTCAGAGTAATACTTTCAAAACTCAATTGTTTTGTTTTAGACAGTTGAAATGATGTCAATCAACAAAAATGAATTTTTTATGATATATTATGAAAAATACATTGAAAACATGTTGTGCATGACCAATGGATAATTTGAAGTATGAGAGCAGAAAAATTATTTTGAATATTTTACATGAATATAACTTTCAACGTCAGCTAAGGAGCATAAACCATGACGTCGAGAACTCAAAAGCTAGGATGAAAAGAAGAGGAGTCACTACGGCAATATACCAATATATATATATATATATATATATATATATATATATATATATATATATATATATATATATATATATATATATATATATATATATATATATATATATATATAAAGATATATAAATAATATTTGATGCGGAAGAAAATTTAAATGAAAATGGAAATTATCGGCATATCCCGCAGATTGGTAGCAGCCGTTGACACGTGTTTCGAGCTTATTGGCTCTCCTCAGAACGGCGTAGCCAAGTTCTAGTTGTAGGAACCTGGAGGTGGAAACACAAGAATAATACCTAAGAAATACAGATAACCTCTGGAGGAAGTCGCAACATCTTAGGTTACGCGTTTGTTCTCTCCGGATTGGGAGATTTGGAAACTGCTTTGCCCGTGAGGTGACTATTTATCCTTCAAGGATGCTCTAAGACGAAACGTGCAACAGTATATAAATAATATTTGATGCGAAAAAAAGTTTAAATGAAAATGAAAATTATCGGCATATCCCGCAGATTGGTAGCAGCCGTTGACACGTGTTTCGAGCTTATTGACTCTCCTCAGAACGGCGTAGCCTAGCTCTAGTTCTAGGAACCTGGAGGTTGAAACACAAGAAGAAAAACTAAGAAATACAGACAACCTCTGAAGGAAGTCGCAACATTTTAGGCTACGCGTTTTTTCTCTCCAGATTGGGGGATTTTTAAACTGCTCTGCCCGTGAGGTGACTATTTATCCTTCAACGATGCTCTTAGCCGAGACGTTATATATATATATATATATATATATATATATATATATATATATATATATATATATATATATATATATAATATATAAGAAAAGTTGGCGTATCATCTATTATTTAAATTTTCTTCTTTCGGTACTCGGCAGTGGGGTAAAATTAAGAACACACAATCTTCAATCTATCATCTATATTTCATTTATATATATATATATATATATATATATATATATATATATATATATATATATATATATATATATATATATATATATATATATATATATATATATATATATTTATATATATATATATATATATATATATATATATATATATATATATAGTAAATACTGGTCAAAATTAAGAACACACAATCTTCAATCTATCATCTATATTTCATTTATATATATATATATATATATATATATATATATATATATATATATATATATATATATATATAGTGTGTATTTTTGATGTCCGTGACACCTGTCTCTTGTATTACTCACCTGTAGATGAGTTTCCCCGGTGTGTTTTTGGTCTTTACCGCAGGTCAAATGTAAGTTTTCCACTGAAGTTGTGTTGAACTGTCTTCCTATATCTAATTTGAAGCATCCCGATGAAGGAACGCATTTGTTACCGAAATAAAGATAAAAAATTGAAGATTGTGTGTTCTTAATAATTTCGTCCTTACTGCCGAGTACCCAAAGAAGAAAATTCAAATATATATATATATATATATATATATATATATATATATATATATATATATATATATATATATATATATATATATATATATATATATGTGTGTGTGTGTGTACAGTGTACAGATCATTCATTATGGAGAATTTTAGAAATTGAACAGAAATTAGAGATTCATTTGTTTGTTATGATATTGTTGATGAAATGAAACTCGGCATTGTAATGGAAAATATTAATCTCTATTCTTTTGATAGGCTCCATTTTATTCCGGATATACTTCATATCTGACGAAAGATGAACAAATAATATGGAAACATTTCAGCAGCATTTTCAATTTAGTTAAAAGCGTTTCACTGTACCGCCTCGGAGTATGCTGAAATTCAGTCCATTCAGTTTTACCTTCATATTCTACTTTTATACAGGTATCTACCTGCTGCCCAGAAGAAGCATCAATTTAGGCCACATTCAGACAAAATTGTGGGTTTGCAATAAGAACAGTCCCTAATGATATGACAAGAACCTCTATTAGCGTATTCTCTATCTTTTCATTAGTGTCTAATTATACACATTTATGGATATAAATTTCCAAGTGCTTTGAAACCATTTTTGAGTGACGCATTTTTTCTTTGAAGTAGGTGTATACTTATAATAATCTTCGTTCTATACATTCATTCTGATATAGATTCTATATATTCATTCAAATTTATTGTTAGAATGGAATTGTCTAGACGTACCTATTATCAACTGAACAAACATGAGACAAAAATGAAACATGAGACAAAATATGGAGATTAATAATTCCACAATAGATCCACAATAATTTTTGTGGAGGTCTATTATTTCCAATTTCATTTAGAATGAAGTGTATCAATAATTTTAACCTCGGTAAAATATTCTGTATTTTTCAGAGTTTACGACTATTCACAATTTTCAACTGTTCTTATTTGATGAATAAGAAAAGTCATATAAAAACTTTTGTCAGAAGTGGGATTCGAACCCACGCCCTCAGAGAGGACCAGAACGCCCATAAACCTTTGTAAAGGCAAGTTAACCTTGAGTCTGGCGCCTTAGACCGCTCGGCCATCCTGACAGTTGATGCATTGGAACTTTTGCTCTGTATTCCGTCTACTACTATTAATGTTCACCATATTTCGCACCAAAATGACTTATTATTTCATGAATTTTGAGGATAAAAATGAGTAAATATTATCGACTAATCAGCAAGGAACAATTGTGCGAATAAAATAAAACCTTGTTGTTTGATATCTGAAAATCCTATGAATTGAAATAATTTTGTCAATGAATACCCTTGTATTAGGTATGTGTTGATTGTTGCTATATTGATTCGTGTAAATACCTATTTATTTACTAACTAATTTACTACAATATGCAGTTTAAACATAACTGATTTCTTTTCTAGTTCATAAGTAAATGCCGAATTGTTAGAATGAATTTAATGTCTTTATGTTATCATGACTTTATGGTTAAATATGTCGGTGTAATAGAAATATAAAGCACTGAATTCTTTTCTCAGATGTTGATATTACTCATCTAATGTAAATTTAAATTATTTTTTGTTTCAAGTTCCAGTGAATGTGTCATTTCAAAAAATTAATTAGTTCATTTTGAATATCGTACCTAATTTCAGAAACGGGAAATGATGCGCAGTAATCCACCCAATTATCTGATGAAGTTCATGTGCTCAAAACTTATACCTACAAAACTATCGGTTATCTGAAATAGTAAAGTCAGATTAGCGTATTCCCTATATTTTCATTAGTGCCTAATGATAAGCATTCGTAGATATAAATCCACTGGTGCTTAGAACGCATTCTGGAAGTGACCCATTTTTCTTCGAAGTAGACGTAGGTCTGTTTATCTACAATTTTCGTTTTCAACATTCATTAGCAGTTAAATTGAAGTATTCATTTGTACTTGAATATGTTAAAATGAAAATAGTCTCGACTGATTACCAAATGATAATATGAGACAAAATAATGATATTGAAATTTGATAAGTATTATAGCACGTTGAACCAGATAGCTCTGATACATGATGATTTCTTGAATTTTACCGAATCATATGTGTTCAGAATAAAAAGATATGTCCGAAGTGGGGTTCTTAGACCGCTCGGCCATCCTGACAGTTGTGACATCGTCGTTTTTGCTCTGTGTTTCGTCTACAACTGAAAATGTCTTATGTTTGATATGTATCGCAAAAGTTTCAACTCGGATTCATCTCATTATCCAATCTTAATATCTAAAACTCTACTGAATCATATATGCTCAGAATAAAAAATCCTGTCAGAAGTGGGATTCGAACCCACGCCCTCAGAGAGGACCAGAACGCCCAGATACCTTATTACAGGCAAGTTAACCTTGAGTCTGGCGCCTTAGACCGCTCGGCCATCCTGACAGCTGATGCTACGAAGCTTTTGCTCTGTAATCCGCCTTTTACTTCTAATCTTTTCCAGATTTCGCACAAAAATTATTATTTCATGAATTTTGAGAATAAAAATGAGTAAATATTATCGACTAAATATTCGGTTCAATTAAAATAAAACCTTGTTGTTTCTTTTCTAAAAATCCTATGAATTGAAGTAATTTTTTCAATTAATACAGTTTTTCGTTTTTTAGTTATTTTCTTTGCGAATACTCCTGTAAATTTCATGGACATTAAAAGGAAAATACAGAATATTATTAGCGGTCAACTATAATTGGAATTTATCGCTTCATGTGCTGAAAATCCTAGGAATCAATGTAATTTTTGAGGAATACGTAATGTTGGAATTGCTATTATGATTTTTGTGAAACTTATTTGATTAATAGCTAATTTTAGACATGATTTCGACTTGCAATAATTAGGTAGGTAGGTATATCTGTTTCATCGTCTATTTCATGAACAAATTTCAATTTATTTTGTAAATTTAATCGCATCCACAACATCAATTGTGCATAGATATGTTGAGGTAATTATGATTCAAAGCAGTGGATTCATTTATTACATGTTAATATCACTCATCTAATGAAAATTTTCCATGTTTTCCGCTTCAAATTCCAGGAGAAGCGTCATTTGGAAGAATTAAACAGTTCAAATTAAATATTCTGTGCAATTTTAGAAACAGAATATGCGCAATAAACCACTCAAATATCTAATGAAGTTTCTCTGCTCAAAACTTCTACATATTACCCAGAATACCAAAGTGTGTTTGAAGATATTTTATAAAATATTCAAGAAAATTGACATAGCTTACGTGAGCAACGATGTGAACGTGACTGCTGCATTCACCCTAAAGACAGAATATATTTTATATTTCTCCTCTGAATTGCCAGGCATCTAGATATTCTGCTTTTCTTTATGATTGTTATTTCGAATGAGACCTCTTTCGAGTTGTTGAAAATTTATGACGATGAGAATGCAGGTTTATATTTCGAAACTTGGGTAGAAAAGTATTCAATTATTGGAAGTTATCATATAGCGAACCAATTTACTTTGTGTATGATTCCTATCATCTTGCATATTCAGCTAGACGTATGTTTTTGCTACCCCTGGATATACAAAAGTTCTTTTTTTTTTAGGGTGTATTCTTGAAACTCATATTTTTTATTCAGCTACTCGAATGTGGTGTCAGAAGTCAAGTCCACCGAATAATAATCACCAACGAAAAAAATTTTTGTAAAAACTTTTCAAACCAATTTACCTAAATCTTAAGTATTTTTTGGTGCTCAAACCGTATTGGTTCTAGTTTTTTTTAACACAATTTTCTCACAATATGACATCCATTATCTATTCAGAAAAAAGGCAAATTTGATATACAAAAATTAAAAATCAAGCTTTTTCTCATTGAATTACATTTTTTACATAGAATAATATCGAATTAGTAGCATGCGAATATTATGTGCTTATTTATTTTAAATTTTCTCTCCCTTTCTCCTGTAAAATTTTGTTTTTCCAGTTCTTGCCTATAAAATTTAATAAACTGTGCATCTCTTGTCTTGATGTGGTAAATGGATGTTTCAGATTCCAATAAATGTTTTTCTTTGAGTCTAGAACCAAACAGTTCTGCTTCTTCTTTAGTTAACCCAAATCCCTCACTAAATCATTAACTCGGCTTGTGTATTTACTCGAATTGTGGTTTTAAATTATTTGGAGAACATTGAAACTCATCACCACATGCTTCACTTTCATTTGATTCGGGACTGGACTGCAAAACGTCATCAATAGGCTCAGGTGGCATAGAGACAGGCTTTCCCGGTCTGTGACCTACCGGCCGATCAACTGAAGTAGTGTTAGGATAGAGAATTACTCTCTCGTTTTTAGAATTATATCCTAAAACATCTAAGCTGCAAAAATAACAATCCTATAAATGGTTCTTCTGCTCTCTCCATACCATAGATACTGCAAATTTAAATGCTTTCTTCTCCTTCTTGAACCCCTTCCGAAGATCCTCGACACAAACATAACAAACTATGTGAGGAACCCAACATATATCTTCATTACCGATTTCTACACCAAAATATGCGAAAATATACTTTTTTTCACAAAATGAGTAATGTTTCTTTGATGTTTTTTAATTACAGTCACCACATATGTAACAAAAAGCATTGGGAGAATTTTTACACTCACGATAAGTCATATTAAAGTATGAACAAAAATCATTTAGTTTAAACACTGCAATGAGAGGTTATGTCAATCGAAAGAACATAAACAACTATGCATTTTATTACAACTACCCACCAAATACCATTGAATTTTATTGCCAACCTCATAACACTAGAATATATTGTCAATTTATTTAAATGATTAAAGGTAGTACATAAAAAAACATACAATGACAAATAAAAAAAGATAGAAACAGATGAAATATTTCATAGTTCATTTCAAGTAAGTTGGTTTTTCCTGTTTCCTGAATTAAGAAGAAAAGGCAGTGAAAAAACTCTCCGAAAAGCCTTTTCGGAGATGATTATTCATTTCGAAACATGTTAGTTACATTATCGAGGAATATATCGATTGATTTTGGTAGAATAATCGAGTTTGTTCTTTATGGTTTCATAAAATGAATAATATTCAGAATAGGAAAAATATATCATTGATATATCTTAAATAAGATTATTCACTTCTAAGTATGTAACTCAAGATGAAGGAATGATAAAATTATGAAAATAGTTTCAAAAATTGATTTTTTTAAAAATATGGAATAATTTTTGAATGATTCGACGAAATAATTCCAGAAAACTTCTTTTTGTACTATTTTAACAATTATAAACGTTAAAAAATAATTGCACTCATGTTAAAATCCATGAAAATTGAATTATGAGACCTTAGAATGCACAAAGTACTCATACGAATACTGAAGAAGCGGAATCTCAAATCGTACAAATAAATTATATCTTTTTCGTCTTATTAAATTAAATTAAATACTTGGCTTAATGTTTCACCATTTTATTTAACAATATCAGTTCGTCAACATGTTTCGAGCTTGAGCTCATCTTCAAGACTTGAATGACGAATTGACACTGCTAAATAAAATCGTGAGACATTAAGCCAAATTTTTAATTTAATTTAATATTCAAATATGTTTCACCAAGAGTTAAGCCAGTCATCTTAGTCATTTTTCGTATTATTTTCGAAAGTATTTGACAAGCCGTAACGAAAGTCATAAGCCAGTTGAACTATTTCTGTTTCCAAAAAAGATCAAAGTTGTCATTTTAATATTCTTTCTTTTTATGTTGAGCATTATTTATACTAATTTATGATTTAAAAGAATTCATTTCTCCTGCACTTGTCTGTGTCCAGTTCAGTGAATTAATCTTACTTGATAAAAAGAGATATTTTATTTCTAGAGTAATGTTAATGTCGTGTTTGAGCATTTATCCTGTTTTTGACGCATTCGGCTTATTTTTATTCAGGCATAAACGGGAAGTACTCGTTTTCCCTAATCATATTGAAGGACGTTCAAATTTCCATCTTACTCTGTATTTTCATATTCACTGTAGCAACGTTCATATATACTTTAGGTATTTGCTTACATAGTTAACATTCAGCAGCTCCTTCACATCCAGCCTAAATAATATTCGATGCGCCAATTGAGTTACAGTTACGGCAGGAGGAACAAGCGCGCCAACGACGTTCTAATTATATGTCAACTACAAAATCAGCCCCTTCAGCTTCAGACAATTGATTCGACTTCCAACTCGCTTTGCTTCTATGTTTATCTTTCTTCCTGATTAATTTGGATCAGAATTTCTCTACGTAAGTTAGAGTATTTCGAGAAATTGTGTGTTTCTGAGATCGATATTAGAGCATATTGTATGAGCAGCCATTGAACAGCGAAAGAAAAAAGTATGACAGATGTTAAATCTATTTCCCAATATTTATTTTGCACCCTGTAAATTTAATTTTACGATATAATAATACAGCTTCCAAATTTAGTAGGAATTAGATAGCCACAATTTTTATACCCCCAGTGGCAGATCCAAGGGTGTGTCATCGAGTCCGGACCTATTCCACTTTGGAAAATTTCCAGTTAACTTCCTTGTATTATATTGCTAAAAATTTTGAAATAATATTTCGTTATTCAAAAAAAAAAGAATTGTATATTTACAAAATAAAAACTTAATAACAAATTCACAAATAATCGGGTAAAATAATTTCATTATATTTACACAGAAATTTCAGGTATAATGACCAAACTGGAGAGAAAAACTTATTATTTTCTAAACTTTCGGTTTTTAGAAAAATTTTTGAAGATCACCCGTCTTCAGACAGTTCGATTTGTGAATGTATACTCAAAGAAGCGAGACCAATCAAGCGTTCCTGTCCCATTTATAATAGATTACTTTTATAATCAATAACTACAGTCGACTATCATTAATTCCAACCTCCGATAATTCGAACCTCTCTATAATTCAAAGTTATCACGATTTCCCTACAAAATCTCTTTATATTTCGAACTAAATGAATACATTTTTAGGCAATTGGTAATTCGAACGAAAAAATCATTGCTATATAACAAAACGACGCGTTAATTCGAACACATCATCGGCGTCCAATACTCGACAATTCAAGTTGCAGATAGTAAGGGGCGAGCGAAAAGATTTTGCGACAAGTTTTGACTTTACAAGTACAAACTTGTATCAACATACAGGACCCTTTGTTTTTGTTATGATTAATTTTAGCACTTCTGCACGAATTGGTTTGTTTAGTTATATTTCAGTTACTGTTATTCTTTCGTTGGTATACAGATTAAAAGTTTGTGTTAGCTATGAGCCCTAGAAAGTATAAATGTTTGACGATTGCTGAAAAGAAGAAGTTAATAGAAAAAGTAGAGGAAGGAGAGAAAAAAAGTGATGTTGCAATATAATTTAAGATTCCTCTGAGTATTCTCTCAACCATAATGAAGCACAAGGAGAAAATTAAACTGAAACTGCTGGAGTACGAAAACAAGTACTGAAGGTGAATGTCCTCGTCTGGAAGAGAACCTTTGGCAGATGTGTCAGTTAAGGAAGCAAGATCCTCATTCGATACCTTATAAAGGTTCTGTCTACAAAATGAGAGTAATGAAAAAGCATTTCAGGTACTTTTTCCCTTAAAAAAAGTTATTGAGCAAACTTAACAGCCGCAATGTGCTTTGGAGCAAACCAGTACAACAGAGCTCTTTCGAAAGATTTATTAATTCACATTATGAATACTTGTATGAGCTTAATTTTTACTGCAAGTTCACGTTACACTTGCCTCATGTGGAAACACAAGCTACATATTGAAAGTTTAGTGCATATTATAAGTAAGTATTGAAATTTCAGAAAATGCTATTTTATTTGAGTTTTGAAAATAGCTTCTTTCAATCATTTCTTGATAACGGATTATAGTAGCTTGAAAGAAGTGCCCAGTTCATTCAATGGCTTGAGTGGACTGTTGCCAATTATTTAGAATAATATGAGTATGTAATTTCAATCAATTCAGGAGAGAAAAATTTTGAAAACTGTTAAAAACCGGTAGAAATCATAGTACACGCTACTTACTTGTCGAAACAACTCGATATGTTATCATTCCGAAATATAATTCATTATTCGAATCAAAAATCAATCAGAAATTAAATAATTAACTGAATACTGTCAAACTATGAAAATTGAAATCCCGAAATGAAACGACATTCTTTGAAATTATGAAATCACTCATTAACATTTTTCAAATTATTCGCATTTTTCAGACACTTATTACCAATAGTAAATATAAATAGTACCTGAAGTAGATCATATTCATTATTTAGAACCATATCACTGCATTGTATATACACTGTATGGCTAACAGTTTCATCCTTTCGAAATATGTTTTGGTATTATCTGTCAGCCAACTCATGCATCACTTATTGAAAAAATTTGCCAAGTTTGGTTTTTCTGGAACATTATTGCAATGGTTCAATTCATATTTACATAATAGAGCACAACATGTTAAATACGGAAACTATGTGTCCAAACCAATAATTTGTGAGTATGCAGTTCCACAAGGAACAGTTTTAGGGCCATTAATGTTTAATTTATATATAAACGATATTATTGAGTATGTAAAGAATTGTGAAATTTCTATATTCGCTGACAACATGATGTTTTATACTGCGGGCAACAATTTACAAGAATTAGCTGATAAAATTAATAGTGACCTTTATAGTTTCCATACATGGCTGTGTGATCATAATCTTTCATTGAATACTGATAAATCTCAATATATTATTGTCGGAAAGCAAAATTATGTAGATTAGAGTATGATATACAAATCAAAGTTAATAATGTACCATAGGAACTAGTCAGTCAAATAAAGTGTTTAGGTGATATTATCGATAAAATTTGAGTTTTGAAAATTATTTCAGATATGTTATTAGTAAAATTTCAAGAAAAGTAAATTTTTTAAAAAGAATAAGTAATTATGTTAGTGTATTCACAAACTATTCACTGTATAATTCGATAATATTACCACATATAAAATTTTGTTCAACTGTATTATACCCCTCGCCTCAAAATGATATTCAAAACTTGCAAAAGTTCCAAAATAAAGCATTTAAAATTATATTGAAGTGCAGTAGGTACACACCTGTATTCTTTATGTTAGAAACACTAAGTTGTTTGAATATTAGGCAGCATATAGTATATAAAACTCTAGACTTTGTTATAATATATTGATAAAATATGGCAAAGTTCCTAGCTATATCTTTGACAATGTAAAATACGTTGAAGATGTACATGGTTACCAAACAAGGTCTAGGTAACAAAATGATTTCTATATTGATATGCACAAATATCTAAATAATTTATGTGCGAGAATGATTGTAATTAATAGTCTAGATCCGAACCTAAAATTATGTGAGAACCATAATGAACTCAAAAAATTATTGTATCATTTTGTAAAAAACAATATCTATGGTGAAATATGTTGTTTGATATTGTATATATAACATGTCTTTTTTTGTAAAGTGTATTAGCTGTGCTAAATAAAGTTTACTTCTACTACTTGCACTCTTTCATCAATTCGAATAGAGCGCTTGCGCAGCTTTCTGTTGCAGACTTTCGTAACACATCTTAAAATCATTACCAAGAAAGCAGAAAATCAGGAGAATAGGTTTCGAATTACACAAAAGTATTACGATAATTTAAAATTTTAACACAAATATTTAAATATTGTATTTATTCAAAGTAAACTGTCAAAAGCTATATGTTTCTAATATCAAAAACTTGGACGCTTCATTTTCTAACAGAAAAACAACAATCAACTGTGGAAAATATGACATTAAGCGATGCTTAAACCCTATGGTCTGCTGGCTGCGACAGGCTAATAGATATAATCCCAGTTTACGACGGGACTTCTCTAAATGTCCCAAACAGTCCTGTGAAGCAAGTTGAACAGTTTAAAGTCGAAGGTTCTAGGGTGGATATTAGCAAGGAGTAGAAGCAATGACCGCGATTCCAGAAGTCCACACAAAACTTGAGTCGGCAGTTTCTACTGGCCCTAGAGTAATTATTGCACCGCTTACGTAAGGCCTGTCTGCAGAGAACTCATGCATAAACAAGGAGATAAGTGGTACGAAGTAAAGCTTCGCTTGAAATTGTCATTATGGAAGTCTAAACTATTCAACCCACAACAGATGGTGAGTACAAGGAAATTTCTGGTTTTAGTGAATTCATTTCAAATTTTGTCAATTTCTCTTGAAGGAATATTATCCAAGAAAAGATTTTAATGAGCAATATAATAATATGAAATTACTCGTATAGATAGAAATGAAAAAAATACATTGTATTTATATATATATATATATATATATATATATATATATATATATATATATATATATATATATATATATCTATGAAATGAAATTTTTTTTGCGGTAATGAGTACAAAAACACCTTTACAGGTGTTTTCGTTTGTTGGTGATTCCATCTCTAGTTTCGTACACCTTGTACTTGGGTACGTCGTTCTGAGGAGAGCCAATAAGCTCGAAACGCGTGTCAACGGCTGCTTCTAATTGAGTAGCGGGATATACCAAGAATTTGACTTTAGCCTTCCTCAGTTTGTACCTCATAAAAACTTTTCATTCGTTGTTCACTTTCTCAGTGAAAGACTCCGTAGAGGATAAATGGTCGCCGTAAATACGTCGATACGTCGACCAAATCTCCAAACTGGGAGAGTTTACTTTGGAAAACACGTATAACAGTGGAGACTTCCTTTATACGTGTGTTCTTTCTTTGTTGATTCCATCTCCAGGTTTTTACACCTGGAATTTAACTATGGCGCGGCGTTCCGAGGAGAACCAATAAGCTCGAAACACGTGTCAACGGCTGCTTCCAATTAAGTAGAGGGATATACCAACAAATCGACTTTTGCCTTCTTGAAGAAGACAAGAAGTGTTTTTTGTCGGCCTATAAATTTCATTATTTGCCTTACCTTGAGTTTTTCTCAGAATTTTTCTCATGTCGAAGATGATATTCGCATCTTCCAAAACTAAAGCTTCCCCATTACCTTTTCTGGTATATTGAAAAAATTGAGAGCTTACGGCAGTACTTTGACAAAGTGGAGATTGCAAAAAGTGTATGTGAGAATTGCAAAATTTTTATCAATTATATAATTATCGGTTATTTGAAATTATGGAGATTAAATGGTTGATGAAATATAGAAATAGTCTGACATTCATAAATAAAATACAAGAGATGCCAAAACTATGTAAAAAATAGATATATTTGAGTAAATCACAAAAAAAACTGAATTCATTGCAATTTATATAATACTCTACGAATAAATTTCAAATAACTTACTTCCAAAAAATTTTAAATAGTGTTAATGACTTGCTACAATCAGAAATCATTTAGTTAACTAAGTCAATAAATATATAAATGATTCATGAATGAATATGAATACAAATGAACTTAGTGGCATCATTCTAGTATTTGCTTAGAATGAACTGATTTTATTAGGAGATCATAATGCCGGTAGCCTTCATAGTAATTTTTATGGAGAATGAATATGTCAAATATTTGCTCTTTATTTCTGAAATGTGCAAATTTCAGCTATCTAGGGGGTTACATTATAAAGATAAAGCAAATACATTATAAGAAGACATACAAATAGCAATGGTACGTGAAGGACATTGAGTTAGTCGTTCAATAAGACATGCTTTCCAAGAAATGAAAAAGGAATTATTGTAATTATTCATTAGCGGCAACAAACTTGAAAGAAATTTGAAACACATTCATTCCATACATATAGGTATACAAATTTTATGCACTACCTTCGATATATCTTGAGAGAAATTTAAAAATGTAAAGCTGATTTTCAGTGTATTTCTAGAAGAATTTGTGTGAATGTTCAAGTCTACTAACAGGAGCATAATTATAGAAAAAACTTTTCATACGCTCCACGATGAAATATTTGAATGACAATAAATTGAAATTAACACAACTGGCTTAAGTTGCACTAAATATCATCTACATTTGTTTCGGGTGGTTAACCCATTATCAAGAGTATACAATGTTACTGACCCGATAACCGAATAACCACCCGAAACATATGTAGAGTTTTTAATATATTTAGTGAAACTTAAGCCAAGTGTGTTGATTTTAATTAATTGTTATTTATTGTTTTTAACATAATATTTCACCAAGAGATAAGCGAAACCTCCGTATCAATTCTATTTGAATGACTTCACAATCCACGCTTAGATTAATTATATTTAATTTGTAATTATATAATTAGCTCAATACATTAGTATTGAGCTGATATATAGAATGACTGTATACAATTCTGGTTCTATTACCAACCTGGTCTTCTAGTGTTTCAATTAAACGTCTTCTTCGTATTCTTCCAGTGCTGCCAGCGGAAATGATCCATCTATTGACAAAGTGCAATAATAAACTTTGAAAATCCATTTTGGTGATCCATAAAGTGCTATTTTTTTTCTGATATATCCTGAGCGTCAATGATTGCTACACCTTATGTATTAATTTATAAACAGGTTATCTAGAGGAATTTTTCTCGACTGGCTTCAGAGTTTTATTTCAGAGAGATCAAAGAGCGTTCAAATGAAAAATTGATAATTCCAAAAATTTCAAAGCAAGTTAGGTGTACCACAGGGATCAATACTTAGTCCCTTCCTATTTTTGATATTCGTGAACGACTTACCTGTTACCTAAATATTGCTAAAGTCATTATATTTGCTAATGAAAACATTGTAGTGGAGGCACAAACCATACGAAATAGTGATGAGATATGTGATGTTAATATGCAAATAATTGAATTTGGTATTGCTCAAATCCCTTACCTACCTACCTATCTACTCAATATTGTGACACCTGAATGTATCTATTTTCGTTTGAAAAATACTGTTGATGGTCGATTGAACTTGAAATGTTTGCAACGTATCATATTGTCGAAAGACTGCATGGAATTTTCAGGAATTAACATAGATAAAACGAATGATAACTGGATAAAGCTTATTATGCTTTTAGTAGTATTAAGAATACCCTGTCGATATCTTCAGTCGTAAATGTGTATTATAGCCTAGTATATATTGATTTGAACTATAATATTCTGCTATGGGTTTGCTTAACATAAATAAATGAACTGTTTATTACTCAGAAGCGAATAGTTCGTTCAATATTCGATATTAATCGACGAACATCTTGTAAATCTATCTTTATTAAAAACAATCCATTTGAACAAACCATTTAGAGATGATTATAAATTGAGTTTGTTGAATCGATTTGTTATCATAAATATTTAACAAGGAGCAGCGATGTACTATTTATTTTCCAGAATAAAACACCCAAATATGAGTCCTCGCTTAATTACCAGAGCATTGAATGAAATCTTTGATCATTTACCAACCAATTTCGGATCTTTGAATAGTTATTTGCTTAGGAAAAGAGTCGAGTCTTTGATGTTAACAGAGGTATGCTATAGTTTTGCAGAGAACTTCGATGATTGTATTGTTCAAAGAATGTAAAAGAATCAATTTTTGTTTACTTCATTTATTTTGATCAGTTATGACTGATGTTATGAGCTACTGTTTATGCAATGAGATATATTTATCAATCCCATTTCATATCTTCTTCTTCGATTTTGGCCGACTATGGACCACGTGAAATTACTTTTCATGAATATTTTTCTCCATTCTTTCTTTTCCTCCAATACTCCTTCATTCGTTCTCCATGCTTTTTTTCTATCTTCTATCCATTTTGCTCCAGTCTTCTTTTTTCCTTTTCTTGAAAACCCCCGAATCCCTTGATATTCTTCCTGAATTCTTCTACTCCTCTTTACATCCTCTCCATCGATTTCCATCTCTTCCATGTCTATTATGATCTCCTTGATCCATGTTATCTGAGTCTTGGGGTTTCTGTCGAAGTAATTGAATAGTTTCTTGGTCAGTCTTCCTTCATTCATGCTTCTAATGTGTCCGTAGAAAGTCACTCTTCTTCTCCTCATTGTGTCAGTCATCTTCTCTGTCTTTGTGTAGATCTCTCTATTGCTTCTCAGTTTCCATTTTCCATCTTCATACTTTGGTCCCAGGATCTTCCGTATAATTTTTCTTTCTTTTTTTTTCACCTCTTCTAACTCTCTGGCCGTGGACTGGCAACTGGAATGCTAATTCCATTTTTCTTGCTGCATGGATAGCTTCTTTATCAAGCCCATTTCATATATTTATATATTTTAATCGGTGGAAACGGCTGAGGAGCCAGACTCCAGGTCAACTTGCCTGCACAAAGCTTTATGGGCGTTTGTTCCTCTGAGCGTATGGGTTCAAATCCCACTTCCGACAAAGCTTTTATTGTGGACATATACGATTCAGTTGAAATCTACATAATACGATGAATCGAAGTTGAATCTGTTGGCATCTTTATTCAACATGGAAGTGTATATTTGTCATTCGCAATTTATTTAACCTGTTGTCACTCCATTCTGTGAGAACAGCTTACTTCGCGTTAACGGAGTCACTCATAAAAGTCTTCTCTATGGTGCTGCTCTTGAAGAGCATTGACCTCAAAAGAGTTGTCTTAAATTATTAGGAAAACTAAAAAAGCAATCCTGCTGCAGAAATACAATTTCACAATGTATCCTGACTTTATCTTGTCTTTATAATGACGAATGTCTAATTTATAGTCATAAACTGAAAAGAAATTGTTAGAGAAATCAAAACATAGCTAAACGTTAGGCCAAAAGCAGGTTCCCAAATATATGAAACAAGAAATGAACAAGATCTACGTGAAGGCAGGTGCAGACTGGACAAAGCACTGTTCACAATTTATATTGTTTTAATTTCTTCAACAGGTTAGCTATTGATTTGAGGATCTCTGATCATGACAAATTTGAAAAACATATTGAAGGATTTTTACAGCGAAAGAGCTGTTTAGTCTCTTGATGAATTTTCAAGAGATTTTGCACTGGAGATTTTATAACGATTTACGATTAACGACGTCATGATTGTGTCAGATTACAGTCTTCCCTTGTCGCGGTTAATTTGTGGTGTAACAGCAATGGGCTGAAACTGAAATATCAGTAACTGTAATATTTTATCATTTTCTCGAAAATTGTTTCCAATTCATCATAGTTATACATTGAAAGGTCAAATTCTAGATAGATGTGCTGAGTTTAAGAATCTGGGGGTACTTTTCGACTATAAGCTGTCCTTCTCTGAACATATAACTTGTATTATGGCTTCTGCTTCTAGGATTCTGGGTTATTTGGTCAGAATTTGGGGCAGCTTTGTTAATCTTGGCACAATTAAAACGCTATACTACTCCTTTATTCGCAGTAAACTGGAATATGCGTCTATAATTTGGTGTCTTGTGTACATTAATTCTATTGTCAATTGGAGGCAGTTCAGAGAAAATGTTTGAAGTATATGTTCTTCAGATGTTATGGGCAATATCCTTCTAGAGGCTTCGACCATTTCATCCTAACCGATAGTTTGGGAATTGAATTATTGAAGTTGAGGCGTGAACGGTTCGACCTAACGTTTCTCTTCAAAATTTTGCACAATTCGATTTACTCACCATTTCTTCCCAGCAAATTAAAAATTCGCGTACCAAGGCCTGGTCTGAGGCGGAATAATACATTTTATGTCACTTACAGCAGATCAAATGTTATGTCACGTTCTCCTATCAACTGTATATGTAATCTTTATGATGGGTGTTGCGGTCGATGTGATATCTATTTTGATCGGCTATCAGTTATCTTGGCATGCCACTCAGAACAGCGCAATGGGATGTCGTGTTATTTTCTTGAACTTCATTGGTCTACATATGACTTAGTTATAAATATCATTTCAATTTTATTTGTTTCATTTGTTTACTAGATAGTACTATTGCAATCGATTTCAATTTACTTTTTATTCATCAAATATATTTCGTTACTATATGTTCAACTTCTGATGAACATCCGTAACTTTGTAATAGGACAATACTTCATTTTATTTTTAGTTATCTGGTTATTGTTCAATACCATTTCAATTTAAAATAAATAAATTTTTTCGTTGTATATATTCGCTTATACTCTCCATTTTCGTTTTTTTTTCTCGTTCATTTTTTCTTATTTTTTATTATTTTAACAATTTGTAATTTTCTGTAAATTGTAATTTTTTTGTAATTTTTTCTCTGTAATTGGATGTATATCTGTTGGGAATAAATGTATTATTATTATTACTTTTTGTATTATTGAGTTTTATTCTTTTTTTGTTTATTTTAATTTCATTTATTTTTCTATATATGCTCAAAATTTTACAATTTGAATTGCATCAATAAATATCTCTCTGCAAGGTACTCGTCACCTAGAATTCCGAATGCTACCTAATCAAGCTCCACTTTTTTCACTCTAGCGTCCCTGGGATAGAAGGGCTGCAACAGGAATACAACATTTAGCGCAAAGCCAAACTCCAGTTTGAAACTTTACTAACGAGTCAGTGTTAATCATAGCTTATATTACAAGCAAGTCCTTCAGTTCCTGTCCAAACGACTACGACTTGGCTAATCTCATGAAAATACCCCAGGGATAGTACACGATATTATATCTCTGGAACTTGAATGCGTCCTCTATTTCGTGCTATCTCACAAATAACAAGGCTAATGTGAATAACATATAACGCCCCGTTAGCTATTTGTCCTATCTTATACGAAAATGTGAAGGTGACAGTTTCTCCACTGAATAATGAATATTAATTGATTTTCGAATTGTATCGAGAATTGGGACAGTCAGCACAGCAATGGAAGGTTGTTTGTGAAGTTTTACGGCATGAATAATAAATTCCAGGGAAATTTGTAATATACAACTAGAGAATGTAATCCTGGAATTAACTTCTGACATGCTTCAATATAATGAAATATTTCAAATGAGTACTTGACTTTCTTTAACTGAAAAAATTTTGTTCTCTGGCATATGTGTATTTCGGGCTCTCAAACAATTATCGAGAGTTTTCAAAGGATATGGAAAGATGGCAATCTATGTATAAACAGATTTCTTGATTAGGTTATTCTATCGTTTCTCGATTCACATTTTCCTCATTTCAGAAAACAGTTTGGTGTGTTCATTATTAGTTATCACTCATTATAATCACAAATTTGTTTTATTTCTTTCGATAAGTTCTGTGTTCTTTTCAATCAATTTATTGATAATCTTGTGACATAATGCAGGAATAAATTAATTTAAAAAAAATGTTCATTTGACTTTTATTTTAATGTCGGCATATACATTTTCAAAAATTTTGTCCTGTTGTTTTACAAAACTAAAATTTACGAAATTTTATGAGTTATTATTTTTCGCTTGAAAAGTTTCATTGCGATGTTTATATAAGCAAAATTTAAATACATTTATATATATATATATATATATATATATATATATATATATATATATATTTATATTAACGAATATAGAAATTAATTTTTGTTATTTGAATCATACATGATAGAAAGTGTGTAAAATCAATTATTATGAATTCGATATGATATATATATATATAGAGTTCCATATAAATATAATATATATATATAAGTTATATATATTATTATATGTGATTAATATTGAATAAAAAAAGATATTACTCATCTTTCCTTTCCGTAGAAGACGAATAATTTCTCTCTCTCAATCCAGATGTTTGAAAATAGTACTATTATCATATTGAAAATTTTTAAAATTTCCCCTATTCATGAGAATATCAACATTCGTTATAAAATCGGAATTAACCGTTTGCGTGAAGATTAAATACAAAGAATAACACTAAATTTCAACTACAGGAACACTTGAATTTGATATAACCTTTGATTGTCCTAACGTGCTGCGTTTTGTCTGTAGAATCGACTTCTTCAGACGTTAAACAGAATATGATTTAAATCACCCTATATTTGAATATCCTAGAGTCATAATAGATTTGCCCAAGTAAATGCCAATGCTATTCAATACTAAACTACAAAATTATTTTAGGCCTTTGTTCGATTTAAGATAATCGATTTGAAATCTGCAGTAATTTCTTAGTTCGTACCGAAACGAAATAACAAAAATAACAGTTATAAAAATTGCTCAAGGTAGTATTTGATTATTTTTCACTTTTTCAAAATTGAAGCTTCGTTTATGTTCTGGAGGCTTTGCTAGTATGTATAAACCTCCTGTACCTATATAATATTATATGCACGCCCAGTTTCGATTCCATTAATATAATTAACATTAAATTAATATTATGAATTCGAAACAAAATGAAGGTAGAAATATTATATATTCAGAGGCAACCAATGAATTTTCTGGCCCAATGCATCATTAGTAAAATAGATTTAAACTCATGTTACAGAGTGTATGTATTTTATAACCTTAAGCTACACAACAGAGCAGAAAATGAATTATTAATTGAATTATCTACGCAAATGTTTTTCTTTCATTTCCCTTATGAAAGGAAATTATTTGGTGTTCAACGAATTGATGGTAGGATGCCTAAATAATGAGAACAATGTTTCGATTATCTTCAGGCAGAAACGGTTTTATTTGAATAACTAACTGATTAATTGTTGGGTTAACTTAAATTTCTATTTGTTATGGTAGCCCATTCTACTCTGCAAAAGACGTATATCTGTTAGAAATTACTAAGGGCTTAAGATTTGCTATTCGAAAAAAACATTTTAGTTCTACTTATTATCTCTATTATCTATTTTCAATTTCTTACGACAGACAATTAATTTAACAGTGTTAAATATTTGATACCACATATAGATGTAGTCGCTATAATCCGATAAGAGATGTTTCATTTGAATTTTCCACAATAATATATAAACTATATATTTATTTATTATACATGGAAATTAATCCCTATTTCTCTTGGTCACGGTATCACCCATAAACTGCTAGACCGATTTCACTAAACCTTTTCTTGTTGTGTTTACTATTGCAACCGAAGATTCTTATAAAAATTGAGGAAACTGCTCGGAATATAGGAATTTTTAAAAAATGTGAAAGAACCCAATATTAGTTGATACGAGTGTTGAAATTAGTGGACATCAAGATCAATTCAGAACTATTACTTGGAATATTCAAAGTTGAATCTTATTTGGTTAGACTAACGTACACGTTACTAATCATACTTGGTTACAATGAAAAATACATGGTTTTCTTCAATTTACAATTTTTGTATTAAAAATACCAGCAATTAGAGTAGCAAACTCAAGTCGCAGAACACATCTTGCTGCAAGTCAAATACAAGAGAAACTCAAACTGATGAGCAACGCGATGCGGGTAATGAAGTTGAAGGGAATCGATGTCATCGAAATCAACAACAAAGAAAAATTGCGTTCAACTCCTATCAAGCAGTATTCAATGGATTGCCCAAGTCCAAAGAAGTGACAGAAGGTAGAGAGTCAATAATTGACTCTAAACAAAAATACTTATAACTGTAACGATCTTTAAAAAATATTTTAATCGATTCAAACTGTTTTGAATTTTTCAAGCCGAATCATCCAATAAAATTATCTCAAATTTAGTGAAAATGGATATGATTTGGTTGAGCTACAAGGTATTTAATCAAAATACACAAATTGAAGTTCTTAATCATCCCCAAAATGAGAAAACTCTAAATTAACTTATTTTCATTGAGATTTCCCACTAATAAACTCATTCGTCTGGAGTCTGACGTCAGATTTATGCAGTTCATTATAACGTGGAAATCGATTACAGTTTAGAGCAATTGATTGCTATTAAACATTGTTTACCAATTTCAAAGTGATTAAAAATTACCAAGCGATCACATGAAATTGACAGTACTAGGTTCATTTAGAAATTTTTATGAGCTGAATAGAAAATATTTGAAATCCTCAGAATTTGTAGAGCGAATGAGCGAATGAGACAAAACACTTACAGAAATGGAGTACTTAAATAATATTGAGAGTAATGGATTGGCATAATTCAATATATACCATTACTTTTTTTGCAACAGAAAACCGGTATTACCTATATTTTTATGTGTATAAACAGGTTAAGAACATCGTGTTATTTATGCTATTGATAAGAAAATGCCGCCAACGATGCAAGAAAACGATGTAAGCTTCAACGTTGACAATTTATGACACGAGTATATCGAGAAAGTTCTATTCAAATTGAGTTTTCAATGAAGAAAAATCTTGAAATCTTCAACGACATCACGGACTCTATAAAAGGGAAAGATGAAGGAGAGAAAATAGGAGGAAATATAAAGAGTAAGTACCTACATCAAAATCCGAATCTCCGGTTCAACTATAGAATTGACATTTCAATAAATTTCTAGCATCAAACTTACCAATATGAGGAATTATTGAATCCGATTGATCTGAAATTACTGAACTTGTTATATTTCCTTATTCCATGAGTGTTCCTCTGGGCTCCACACAGGATGAATGGTAAAAATATTGTTAAGAATTTCGACGGATTTTTTTTCATTTGCTTTGTATCATCGGTATAATTCATTAGATCTCAATAAATTATTGTTTTTCACATGTAAAGAATTACACAGAAAAGAAAAAGTGGAGAGTGTAGTTCAAATACTACTAACTACTTGAGAAGACTATAGTGAGGAACGAAAATCTCAAGATCTGAACACTGACTTGAAAACGTCATTTACTATAAAATGAAAAAACACCATCACGTTTTTGAAAAATTTAAATCTGTTTAAATCCGTTTAACCTCTGTTGTTTATCATTGATTCGTTTTGTATGTATCTCTGATTGTACCACCGCTAGTAACCCTCCGTGGTTGATGCGGGTAAATTCAATAAAAAAAATACTCACTTGAAAACCGGAGATATTTCCTTAGTTTAAAGTTTGTTGAACTTCAAAGTAGTAAGAATTCTATTCGTTGTTCATTTCGACACTGCATTCAATAATTCACACCAACCTTGCAGGTGGCAAAATCATACATTCGCAGGAAAATTATTTCCCGAGTTCGCTAAATACTTGGATGTAGAAAGTTCCGACGGGTTTCATATATCAGAAACTTCCAGGCGCCCTGAATTGTACTCCTCTGTTTTTCCTTTTAGCTGGGCCATGATCTTCCGGTTCCGGTCGATTTAAACGTCATACAATCGACATGAATCAAAACTTGGTCGTTTTTCTTAACTAATACAAAACATAATGGAACAAAGGAAGTAATGGATTTTATATATGACGACAACGGTTTCTTTGTGATTTCACTAAAGCTTAGAATATCGAAGAAATGAATGACCCAAATGAATAAAAGAATAAAGCTCCAGTAGTTTTGACATTTAGGGTGCGGTATTGCGTATTTGATATTAACGCTGCATATTTTCTGCCGGCATCATTTGTCAAACAGAAAACTTTATATTCGCCCTGTCAGTAACCATGATGATTGATAATATTCCTTCAATAGCATCTATCTCAATCTGAATAATCAAATACTACCCTATGAAAAACGTTGACACTGATGATTTGATTCCTTGTTATTTTGTTTTTTTCCCCAACTGAAGAATTTCATTTGTTCGATGGTTACAATTGTCAAAAAAGATCTACATATTTTGGAACTTCATTTTGACTGCTTTGAATTAATTGTTCCAATTTTATGATGTATGAAAGTACAATTATTTCTTCTTTCTTTCAAATATAGGTAATTGAAGAAATTTACCATATCAAAGAAACCCACGTTTTCGATTTGTTTCAGTCGCACCACGTCCATCGAAGTGAGGCAACGATCTCAATCCCAAGCATATTTTTGTGACTCCAAGTGAACTACCGTATACAGATTACAGACACACCAAGCATCGAACTTTCACATATCTTCTATACCCGTAGGTATCTACTAAATTGCAATGTCTATTTCACAAATATCATCATATGATGTTTTCAAATGTCATAGGATGTGTTAGAAGTACGCTCACAATTGTTCCCGTATTTCAGGGGCCTATTTGACGATATTTTAAGCTCTACTATAACATTCTTTCGGTTAATTTGAATTTTTGGAATGAATGTTCTAGCGTCCATTCACCTAAATATTTCATTCAGTGCAATAAGCACAAAAAAACTTCATTTCCTTAAAAAATCGCCGAAAACTAAGCAATTAAACTATTAATTAGTTTTGACAAAGTTGTGATATACAACGGAACGTCAACGAAAATAAAGCTTTTCATATTGCTGAAAACATTGAAAATAAACTATCTTAAATAGGCAATAAATCAATTATATATATATATATATATATATATATATATATATATATATATATATATATATATATATATATATATATATATAGATTCAATTTGTAGTGAAACGTCAACTTAAAAAAATGAAATATTTCCATTATAACAAAGTGTGTTATTACTGAGAACATTAATTTTCAGTTAATATATATATATATATATATATATATATATATATATATATATATATATAATAATATATATATATATATATATCTGTGTGTGTGTGTGGGTAAAATATGAAAACCAATGAAACATTGAACACATGAAAATCAAATGAAATCGAAAGGATGTTTCATTATAATTTAAGAGATTTTCTTTTCTTTGTGACATAAATTGAGGTGTCTCCTGATCACTAAGGCTGAGTGTTCACTGTGAAATTCAATTTCAAACTACTGTCAATAAGGAGCTCAAATCTTCACCTAAGATCCAACCGTTCCACACGACGTAATTGAAGAAGGTACAAATGAATGAATTCACAGAATTTCACCTCGCAGAGGGTTGAATCAAATTACACTTGGTTGTCATCACAAAAAACTTTATTTTCGTTGACGTTTCGTTGTATATCACAACTTTGTCAAAACCAATTAATTTGTGATATACAAAGAAACGTCAAGGATAATAAAGTTTTTCACATTAAAATAAGCCTGTTATTGCTGAAAACATCGAAAATAAACTATAGTAACAGGCAATAAATCAATTTTAAATATTTATATATATATATATATATTAGTCTTGAAAATGAGCTAACGCTAAACATATATATATATATATATATATATATATATATATATATATATATATATATATATATATATATATATATATATATATATATATATATATAAATGTATTATACAAGATATTAGGAGACTGCTGAATTCGGTTGAAATCTATTTTTATATTTCCAAATCTGAAACTTTTCCGGAAGCGAAGTATTGGAAAATTCTGAATGGCTGTCGAATGCTGAATACAAATTTCACTTTGCTTTCAGAAAGTTATTCGCAGTAGGTATAAAAACGTAAAATCTTTTCAAAGTTTCTATTCTCACGACAAAATCTCGGTTAACTCAATTATTCAAGTAAACAAAGTCATTCCATTTGAATACAATCAATAAATCCGTAAGTTAATATATTTTATCAAAAACTGAACCTGATATTTTTCTCAAGTTATTCTCAAAAATTCATTGAGTTGGAATTTCACGCTTTAACAGATTCGAATAAAAAAGAGGCTTTTAATTAATTCGCCAACATTAATTCTTCAAAATATATCAAAAATGGAAATATACCTTCAGCAATATCATTCGTATAGCTCACTGATACATACTTCGAAAATTATTTTTCGGGATTGAATCAAATTACATTCTTTCCTTTCGTTGATATACATGTGATGATAACAATAATAATAAAATTTATTGAGATACATTCCTAACATTGTAAAATTACATTCATTCAATTGATACAATAATTACAACTAAGAAGAATGCTCACAAAAGGACTGAATTCAGTTTTGAATATGATCTCTCATTCAGCCCTCGAACAAAAATATTGGTTCAAACAAAAATATCGATTCAGTTTATATTCACAATAATATACAACTCTATTTCAAAAGAAAAAAATTACCTCAGAAATATTTTTGAGTCAATTTGACATGGTCAGGGACATTAGTGGTAAAAAATAAACAAATGATATAAAAAAATTTTTTTTCATTGAAAATTTTAGGTCTCATCAACCTCTAGGGTTATTAGAGACCACTTTTAGGTATTACAGTTTTGTCAATACATTAATATCATTCAAGAAAATTTTCACTGATTTGATATCACATGATTAGCGTAGGCCAATAACCGTTTATGTTCTACTGTAGTATGGTCGCCATTTATTGTAAGAATGAGGAATCACTTTCAGATTCAGATAAAAAATTGATTCATACATTATTGCCTACATTTGAATCATCGAAGTACTCTGCCACGCTGTAGTACGCCTTTGTTAACATCAATGACTAAACTCTCTTCTTAAACAAATTTAGCTGTGTTATGCTTAGTATAAGTAGCACATCACTGTTCCTTGTTGAATAAGGAACTCCTGATAACTATTCAATTTAATAAACCTATCTTCATTTTCTTCAATATATTCAGTAAACATCTATAAATATATAAACAAGGTAGGGTGTGGATGTAATTATTAATGAAGATAGTTTTACAAGATGTTCGTTGATGAATATTGAATATTAATCGAAGTATTCGCTTCTGTGTAATAAACATCCTATTTATTTCTGAGTATCTCCACAGCAGAATATTATAGTTCAGATGACTATGTACAAGACTGTAATACAAATTCATAACACAGTTTCTAGGTACAATGATCTTAATTTTAGAGATTGCAAAAAATCAGTTACTCAATGTTTTACATAAAACTTCGATGTGTGTTGTGCATCTCAAGTTTCTGTCCACATATTTTCCAAGAAACTTAGTTGACTGGGAAGTTGATATAGTGTTGTCTCAATATTTAACATTCAAGGTAGTGATTCTATTGCCTTCAGACAAAAATGAACACATACAGTTTTGTCAATCTTCACCATCAGATTGTTCGTTCGACGCCAATTTACAAACTCTCTCATAAGGTATTCACATGCCTCCAGAAGTTCTTCTGGAGTCCTGCCAGAAACAACCACCGATGAATCCTCAGCAATAATAATGTCACCAAAAATGGGACAACTTTGCAGGCAGATCGTTTATAAATAATATGATATGATATAAATAATATTATAATGAAAATTATGATTAATAACTTTAATAGGGTTACTATTCCAACAATATTACTTATTACAATATTACAAGGAATTACGGGAAATGTACTCAGTTGGCTTGAATCGTATTTGAACGGTGGAGATCAAAAATTAAAATTTGGAAATTTCTTATCCTCGAGCAAAGTAAATGATCAGGGAATTCCACAGGGCACAGTGTTGGGGCCATTACTTTTTTTTGTATGTAATTTTTAAATATGTGTTGAATTATGAAATATCGTTATTTGCTGATGATACAATGATTTTTATTTCTGGAGATAATTTAGATCATATGTTTAAATTAATCAATGATGATTTGGATAGACTTTTCTCTTGGTTGTGTGATAATAATCTCAAAGTTAATATTAAAAAATCGAAATTTATGTTAATTAAAGGATTAAGTTGTCTAATCACAATTTAAATGGTTCATTTGTAAGAATAGAATGTCAGAACATCGAACGAGTTGGTGAAATTAAGTATCTGGGTGTTATAATAGATGAAAATTCAAGATTTCACAGTCATGTGAATAACATTGCTAGAAAAAAGTCCAAAAAGTTAAATTTTATTGCTACAATAAGATATAGGATTGATATGAATACAGCATTATTGTTGTTGAGATCGTTGGTGCATCCTCATGTGGATATTGTTCTTCGATTCTGTTCAACTTACAAAAAGGTCGTATTGAGAAGTTACAAAAGATACAGAATAGAGGTATGTGAGTAGTTTCAAAATGTAAGAAAAGAACACCTGTAAACTAAATGCTAGAGGTGTTAAGATTATTGAGTGTCCATCAGAGAATTGCATTCAGAATTCTGGATTTGATATATAAATTGAGAAAATACTATGCTGCCTGATTACTTGATTGAGAATATACAATTCGCAAATGAGATTCATGATTACGATACGAGACGTCGAAATGATTTTTGTATTGAGAAATTCAATTCTACATTTATGAACAAGTCCACATTCAGCAGAAGGCTCCGTCTATACAATGACTTGCAAACAAATTTGAAATATTGTGATAATTATAGAAAATTCAAAGGATTGTTTGTAACATATATTTTTACGAAATGTTTTGATTGAGATTGAGTATTTAGTGGATGTAATAACCTTGTTTGTTATCGATAACTTATAGCTAAATAAAGTGTTATCATTATAATTATCATTAATATTGAACATACAAGACAAGTTTCTAGAAGCATAATCACTTACTCAGATGAAACAGTGTTGACTGTCAAAATCATAACATCATTTTGATCATTAAAAAACAGGCCGGGGCAAAATTCGTTAATATCCATTCCTTAATACAACGTAACCTTAAAACATAGGAACACTAATGAAAGAATAATACAGATTGATCTGATTATATGGCCTGCTCTATCTCAAGGAATGTCGAAACAACGCAATATATCATTTCTCTAACGCTGGAAAGCTTAAAGGTGACATTTATATAAGATTAATTACTCCAAGAATCATTACAAGAGTCGCGAAGAAAAATGAGCAGAAGCACTCTTGAAGTTATCAGAAACATTCTCGAGATAAATTGACTTGGGTTGTTTCTATTGTGTTGGCCTGGTAGTTATTAAGTGAGAAATGAAACTATAGGAAGTTATGTTGTATAGGTACGGAACATATATATTCATAAATACTTATATATGTATATATATATATATATATATATATATATATATATATATATATATATATATATATATATATATATATATATATATATATATATATATATATATATATATATATATATATATATATATATTCAATATTTTCAGCAATAACAGGCTTATTTTAATTTGAAAAACTTTATTTTCGTTGACGTTTCGTTTTATGTCACAAGTTTTTCAAAACTAATGAATAATTGAATTTATTGAATTAATATATATATCAAGACTTCATACTCATTTTTCAAAAAAATCTAATTATTTTTTTTCTACTTTTACATATTGATTTTTAGTATCAGAAGAATACTTCTGGGTCAGCATTCGCTTCGGAAGTTTCAGTCTTCTTCACCATGAGGAAACCTCTGAGAAACTCATGTTAAGCCAGGTTATTCTTATAAGTGTGATTTATATAAACATATATAAATAATTACATATAGTCGAGTTTTATACTTATCCAGAATATGTATATTAATTGGTGTTTATGTGTAAAATTGAAGGTAGGTCTAGAAAAAATGAGTTTTGAGATGTGATATTTGGTGATTGTTGTGTATTCATTTTATGAGTTTAATTCGTAAGGTTTATCAAATCGTTGTAAATAGAATTAAGATGTTTGATGTCTGTTCTTTCATTTACTGTGTTTTCTAAATTTTTACGAATGTGTAACATTTCTAAAATTTTTCCATATTTTTTGTCTTTTTCAGTTGCTAAAATCTTCGTATTGTTATTATCAAAATCGTGTTTTTGTATTATTTTATATAAGGCTCTTATTTCAGTTTTTGCGTATTCATGCGCTTTAATTCTTTCTTCGAGATTTTGTGATGTTTGTCCTATATAGCATTTACTCCAATTATTACATGGTATATTATAAACAGTATGAGTTTTTTGTGAGTTACTGTGTCACTCTTTAATTTTGTATATATTTCTTTGATTCGATTTTTGGCAGTACCTATGTGCTATTATTAAATTATAAGGTTCTAATTTTTAAGCAATCCTTGTTCTCAATTTTGGAATATATGGTAGGAAAATGTAATTATTTTTGTTAGATTTACTTTTTTTCGAATGTAAAGTATTATATAATTTATGAATTCTGTTTTTCATGATTTTGTTGATCAAATTTAATGGCTAATTATTTTTCATGACAACATTACGAACTTCCTCTAGTGTTTCATGTCATGAACATTTCAAAATAATTCAGAGGTTTCCTCATGGTAAAGAAGACTAAAACTTCCGAAGCGAATGCTAAGCCAGAAATATTCCTCTGATACAAAAAATCAATATGTGAAAATATTAAAAAACTAATTTAATTTTCATAAAATTCATTTATTATCTTTTTTCAAGAACACTGATTTTTATGCTAATTTAACCCATAAAAAATTTTTGTGGGTTAGAAAATACTATTCAATGAAATTTTCCTAAGACTTTGAGGTTTTTCATCAGATATCGATAACTGGAGCGATATGCTTTCAGTGCTTTGGAAGGAAGAAAGTGAAACGTTTCTAAGAAATTTGAAGAAGGTTTTCTTCCGTTTTTGCATATCCTTGGAAAGAGCTTCAGAAGACCAAACGTTTGGAAATATATAGTATTCAATGAATGTTTTTTGCTTCCATTAATATCAACTATAGAAATATACACTTTGATATCTACGGTGTTACATGTACGGTTTAAAAGAATTATTGCTAGACCAGAGGTCAATAGATGAATTCAGTATTAGAGTAACTTACTATACTCATATTTATAATCTGATTTATATTAATATTTTTATTCGATGGGAAGATACGATTTTTTTGCTGAAAAGCCTCCCTCACGATAAAATCCTCAGTTTTTCAAATGGGAGAAATCTACTTCCTGCATTTTATTTTGAAAAATGTTAACATTTTCCAGTTCATTGCAAATATTCAAATGATATATAATTACTGATATTATAAATTATGTACTGTCGATAAAACCGGAAATGTCCTCAACTTGTAAGGTATACATATATATTTTTGTATATTCAGTATATTTCTGCCGTTTTCGATAGATTTTTTCACGGAATCAGTTCATAATAGTTTGAGAGTGAACAATATTTATAAATATGAGAAACTACTAAAGTACATTTATTCAACACGTTTTTTTAAAGGAAATAATAATTGAAAATGAATAATTGAGGTAGTCAAGGAAAATTCCTCAACATTCATCCCCTTACCATAACTGAATCCTGAAACTACTTTTCTAACACTTTTTTATGTAATTGTCTAATTTTTTCCACCATAATTTGCCTGAATTCAAGCAAGGAGGTTGTTTGTCTAATATTAACTTATGATTTCTTCTTTTTTCAATTATTGTATTCATATATATTTTTTTGAGAATTTATATTATTTTTCAGATATTTTTCAGAGAAAAAGTTTAACAAAAAAAAACATCACAAATTCATTGAAATCGTTTAAACACTGCACAGCTAGATTAAAAGTTGGAAGATTCATAATATCGAAAAATGTTCAAGAGCTTTCCGTAGTTTATTACATCGTAACATATATTAACCTATTACATACGAAAATTGTGCGCATGAACGGATCGTAAATTATTGACGCTGTGTTTTGGGGAGTATAAATATTATATTATTGTACGGAACACGTACGGTTGCCAGTTTTTTAAGGTGAAAGTGAAATCAATAAAATTCACCAATTGTTTATCCACTAATTATATAAATATATAATATAGTCATATACGAGTCATAGTCAATATAAAGTCAACTCATAATCAAAATATCGGAATATTTAAAATAGAACTCTCAGGGAGCTGTCTACACAAATTCTTCTATAGGAATCTTCAGTGAAAATTAACCAAACAATCAAGTTTCGATAACTTGTCGAACTTCCCCAGGTTATTTATTTAGAATGAAGAATTATATTCATTCGTGAACTGATTGCGTGAGCTCCCTTTATCGAGGAAATGACATAAACTCTCTAGCGTTCTGGGATTCCTCCTTCGTGGCGAGATCAGTGACAGTACGTAGAGGCTTTGTAGACATTTCATTCAAACACCTTAGAAATTTGTCTGCAGATGTGTAAGAAGAGTCTTATCGCTTCTAATCACACCCTAGCGGGTAATTTGATAACTAGTTTATAACGAGAAATATGAAAAGGTTTATATCAAGAGCTTTATAATTATTTGTTGAATAATGGTTAATGTATGGTATTTGAACTCCATGGCATGTAATGTATGATATTTGAACTGTAGCAATTTATTACAAAGCGGCTATATTCACATCGTTGTAGAATGTAGATGGTTTTCAACAAATGAAATTCAGTAAAACCAGTTTTTCAGAAATAATCGGAAGAAATTACGGTTACTCTGTAGCCTTTAAGTGAACAGTTATTGACAATTTATACGCAATGTTATTTCTTTTTCATATTGACCGGTAGAGATGAGCTTTTTTATCACAATCAAGAGACAATAAGAATAATAACGTCGCTATGATATGAAGAAAGCTTCTAGATTTATTTTCATTTACTCACAATCACAACAATATAGGAATATATTCCAAAGCATTGTCAATTTTGTGTCTGAAAATCTATGTATATTCAAGGAGCACCGTTCTTAATTCTAGATGGTCAAAATTGTGGACCATTCAAAATGTGGATCTTCAAAATATATCGTGAAAACTGTATTCGTCACATTCTATAAACTTCAACGTCAGATCGGTTAAATTCTCTTGAAGCCTTTTATTCCTTAATCTTTTTTCATTTCGTCCATTCATTTAGTAAAACACTGTCTTTACGCAATTATCATCAAAAATTTAAGTCTATTCGAATATTCTGATATATAAAAGTATTATATTTTTCTGGCAGTTGTGCAGTAACGTCGTTTGTGCAAAAGTTTGTTGAACAATATATAAATAAACATTGTACTCATTATTCTTTGATTTTATCGAAATATTATGTATTTCGATAGGAAATAAATATCCGTTATCGTTCGATGATCTGACAGGAAATAAAGGGCCCTTATCCATCTCTTGAACCTGAACACATGCTGGAGTGCCCAGAGGGCAGGAGGAAAATGATTGACTGTAAGAAACAGATAACAGTCATTTTATTTTGAGTTTCTGAATGAACTATAAATTATTGCAATATGCAAAAATGATAAGAAATGATGGGTATTAAAAATCCGAAATAATTTGTCGAAACAAATTTCATTAGCAATGCTTGTGTCTATTCTTCTGATTCAGTCCTTTAGTTTTTTATTTTTTTCCTTTTTCCTCAAGTTTACCCAAATACAAAAACGATCCTTCCGTTGTTCGTCATTAATAATGGTTCAAGTAATAATTCCGATCGTTTTTCTGAATTTTGAACAATAAAAAAATGTTTATTTCTTGTTCTTTCGTTGTCTTCAGTCTGGAAACGACAGATATGTTCGAAAATCTGATTTCTAATCTATTTTGTTTTATGTTAAGTTAAGGAACGAACGACAATATAGCTGAGGATAGGATATTAGCGCAAACATATTTTTGTTAGGGCTAACTGAGGATCTGTACCTACATGATCATTGTATCACGTAGGTACATAACACATATGTATGATACGTGTTATACTTTGGCATATTGTCTCAGCTATTGTAACTTTTCTCGATTTTTTCTTTTGAAAAGGAAAACTGCATTTGAAAGATAGAATAATTCGAAATGGGCGATTCATGGGCGATACTATTTAATTCGATTGATTGGTGAATTTGAAAATTCAGAATTTTTTAGAAGCATTTAAATCTATATGTTACCGGCCAAACTCGATTCTAGGCCAAACTAGTTTTCCTAGGCTAAGCTAGTTCATCCTATATGCGATCGGATAAACTGGTACAGACTAGGCCAAACTGGTCTTTCCTAAGTGTGATAGGAGAAACTAGTTTAACCTAGGAGAAACTGGTTGAGCCTGATTTGAATAAGTACACTTCAGGATAAACTAGTTCGGCCTAGTCGATATTAATACTCAATCAAAAAAGTTTAAGCGAGTACGTGTTCAGTTCATAAAAAATCGTGGCTTTCACTCAGGAGTAAAACAATCGCCATACCATGCCTTATTTGGTATAGAGCCTAGAGTAGGTCTTTCGACTTATCGTTGCCGCAAGAAATAATTAATGATATTCAAGATGAGGACGACCTTAGAAAAATTATCGAAAATGATTCGAATAGTAACCAAAGTGAAGATGATGGTGATGGTGGCGTTATGGAAATTGCACACAGAGCATTCAAGATGCTAGAAAAACGGCGGCGGCTAAAAATCTTGAAAAGCAAGCAAAAAATTAAAACTTCTTCGGACAAATCCCATCCACCTTCTAATATTAGAGACAATATTACTATACCAATTCCAGACGTAGACAAAGGCAGAGGTGATCTCAGAAACATCATTGGGGTTATTCTTCAGACAAATGACGAGGGCTTTTATAAAGTTGGCACGAAACATGGTGTACTGCAGAAATTATATTGCAGGTACAGTTTTTTGCTCGCTGTATTGTTAAAGCCGATGTTAATAATACCATATTTTTCTGGTGATTGAAAGATATTTGTTTAAATTTGCTTTTTTCTCAGAACTGACTGAACTGGCTGAAGAGGACTGCAGCCACTAAACATTCGGTTGGTTCAGGGCAAGGTTTCGTAAAGTGCAGCTGCGTACGGAACTGTTTGACAAACAGGTGCAAATGCAAAAAAATGCTGCTTTGCAATCCCAAATGTCATCAGAGTACACCATGCAAAATAAGTGAAATTGATTTTGATCTATTTAATAAATGCATCTTGAATTTATTTTTTGTGGTATTTTATTATTTTCTGTTAGTATAGTCTAGGCCAAACAAGTTTATCCTGAAGTGTACTTATTCAAATCAAGCTCAGCCAGTTTCACCTAGGTTAAACTAGTTTCTTCTATCGCCCTTAAGACAGACCACTTTGGCCTAGTCTGTACCGGTTAATCCGATGACATATAGGATGAACTAGTCTAGCCTAGACAAAACTAGTTTGGCCTAAAATCGGGTTGGGCCTGTAACATATAAATATATTATAAATTTTATATACATAAACCTATTTTATGCAGTTTTATATTTCATTTCAAATATCGGAATGGAAAATTCTTCATCTCCAACTATAAAAGTGAATCTGGTATCGAAAAACCGATTTTTTCATTTAAACAGTATCGTAAAAGTGAAGTATTATTCACCAAAGAATATGAAATATGTAAAATGGTGGAAGCGCTCCCATCACGTCGGTATAGATATTCGTCGAAATGTATAAAATATTATGTATTAGATATTATGTTGAGTCATCATTTTCGAATGAAATAATTCATAACAAAATATGAGATCTACAATAAAAATACCTCTTTTCAAGCAAGAATCTTGTAGATACATAAACCGAAATCCGACAAACGCAGTAATACATTTTGCAATTCAAATTATGTGATTTATTTTGCATAGAGCATTATAACTTGTGGTTCCGCTGCTGCTTGCTCTGGGAAAACAACAATAGAGTACAAATAAGTCTATGCATTCGAAATAATGATTCAGGAGATATACAGATGCCAATTTTCTTTCACTAACTTTTGTTATACCTTTCTGAAATGTATTTTAGATGATAAATATTAATGTATAATTTTTGTCAGTACGAAAATGTCTTAATGCTGATAATGAAGAATTTATTTAGAAGCTGCAATCTGTTTGCAGATTTTCAACAATATAAGAATGGGGTCCGCAGCAACTTCTGTTTGATTTTCACCTCATTGATTACCTGATTACACATGATTTAACTTTATTGAATACCCAAATCTGTGAAATTTGAACTTCGCTACGCCGTTTTGATGAAAAACACCAACAAAACACGTTTCAAATGCTTCTTCCTCATAAGACTTATAAAAACTACAATATTTTTTTCATTTTAGCCAAATTGAAACAACATCAACATATGTAAAGAGCAAAGTTTTTCCAATGATTTCAACATAAATGCATCAAAAACTATAAAATTAAAAATTTACACACTTGACTGAAGTTTCACTGAATATATTAAAAACTCTACATATGTTTCGGGTGTTATACCCATATCAAGAGTATACAATATTACTGAATTTCAAAATGTACAGCTTCCACTTTTGTATCCTAAACCACAGAATTTAACACCGGTTTCACGGAAAAATCCACCTAGTCATTACAAATAGGTAAATTCCTCTTTTTGGCTATCGAAATTTCCAAGACTTTAACGATATCTAATCTTTTGCCATACTACCTGAATGTACTATTTCGGTCATCCTGGGACCCAAGAAATGATTATGTTCAATGCAGAGTTCAGTTTCCTTGACGTCTTGGAACTCCCTGTGAAAAAACGAGATTGCCGTTGTTACCGATTTTCATAAGCGAATTTTGTTTAGCGATGAAGCGCACTTCTGGTTGAATGCCTACGTCAACAAACAAAACTGCCGCATTTGGAGTGAAGATAATCCTCAAGTGTATGTCAAAACACCGTTACATCCAGAAAAACAGACTCCTTGTGGCACTTTATGGGCTGATGGAAATATTGGTCCGTACTTCTTCAAAAACGATGATAGCCAGAACGTTACAGTCAACGTTGATCGGTGAGCCATGATTACTAACTTTCTCATTCCTGAATTGAACAACCATGATGTCCAGGAGCTGTGGTTTCAACAAGACGAGTAAAATTGTCACACAGCTCGTGCCACAATCGATTTATTGAAAGACACGTTTGGTGACCGCCTAATTTCACGTTTTGGACCTGAAAATTGGCCTCCAAGATCTTGTGATTCAACACCACTAGACTACTTTCTGTGGGGCTATGTAAAGTCATTGGTCTATGCGGATAAGCCACAAACACTTGACCATTTGGAAGACAATATTCGCCGTGTTATTGCCGATATACGGCCACAAATGTTGGAGAAAGTCATCAAAAATTGGACGTCCAGATTGAACTATATCCGAGCCAGCCGTAGCGATCACATGCCGGAAATCATAATTAAAATGTATTGCCACAAGATTATCTTTCGAATAAAAAAAAATTCTAGTCAATCGAATCATCCTTCGTTGTTTTATTGCAAATTAAAGTTCTATACCTCTAAAAAATCACCCTTTATATTCTTGATAATGGGTTAATTACCCGAAACCGATGTAGAGCTTTTAATATATTCAGTTAAAGTTACGTCAAGTGTGTTAATTTTTAATTTTATAGTTTTTAACATATGTTTCACCAAAAGATAAGCGAATCCTCCGTGTCATTTATAAATAAATGCATCAATATCGAACCATGTATGAAAGGTTTGAATGAGGTCCCTTAGCAGATTTTGTTAAATTTTTTTAATACTGAAATCTGTGAAATTTGAACTTCACTACGCCGTTTTGATAAAAAATAGCAGAGAAGAACGTTTCAACTGCTTCTTCCTCATAAGACTCATGAATTAACAAAGTTGTTAATTCAGCATTTGATAAAGAAGTAGTACTTTGAAACGCGCAATGCATATTTTTGTTGATATATGAGAAAATTCAAAATATTTTTTCGTTATGGATATCAATTATCTTCAAGTGTCAGTCTCATCGATCATCAACATATACAAAGAGTTGGTGTTGCAATTTTGTCCAAGGATTTCAACATAAATGCATCAACATGAAATCATGTATGAAAGGTTTGTGTTCATCCACAACACCTCACTAAGCGAAGGAATAATTTTAAAAGCCGTCAAGGTTTTAGTCTGTTCTGTCTTTATGAGTGTTTCGAAAAATACTCATTCGAAGACTTCCATAAAACTCGATTGAAAGTCTCAATGTTTCGAGAAGAATTGACTCTATGTTATAAACGAACACTTTGGGTGATAAATCAGCGATGTTTTCAAATTTAATTTTCATGCATTTGAAAGGAACATAGTATAATGGGCTTGGAAATTGTGATTTTGATAACTGGTAAATTGGATAGATGCCAAATTGAGTATACTGACAAGATGGTCACGAAAGGATTTGTAAGTTCAGTTGATGTTGAAGTATGCTATGAAGCTACTGATTTATGCATCAAGACTCTAACAAAATAGCTGGAATTTGTATGGTCCTACATCATCTGACGAGATAAAGTTTCATCAAATTGAAAAGATACCTCGAACCAATACACTTTTTATGTTGAGGAGCTCAATTCAGCCGCGATAACAACCGGCTGCATATTGATTATGGTTTAATCCCGTGGGATGAAGGCTGGAAAGACGCCTGCACTTTCCTAAAACAATATTTATATACGTCCTTTTTGAAATAGCTAATAAAGAATGCACCCCAGTTCGATGCAGCGCATGAATTCTCTCCCCAAGGCCATTGGCGAGATCGCTGCCTGAAAGTCAAACTTTCGTTCTGGAGAAGAGGCAGGATCCGCATACTGATCGGTCAGGATAGAGGGTACGGAAGGAAACTATAGAATTCGATAACTTTCTCTGTCGTCTACTCTTATATTACTTCGGTGGAAAACTTTCCGAATAAACAGATATATACCAGGTATTCATATGAGTATAACATGAAAATATGAAAGTTTATTGAGAATTTTTATTAAGTGAAGAAGCGAAACGTTTCAGAATTCTATGGTTATTTTTTTGACTATCATATATCATCCAATTATACACAATAAGCTGTTATCGGACTAATGAGCACCATATTACCATTTCATTTCAATTGAAGTTTCTATATACTTTAAACATTAAAACAACAGAGAGATTTGATTCATCAAACTCTTCTTCACAATAAACTTGATATGCACTGGTGAATAAAAAGCCCCAATAATACAATAACTGATGTGAAAATCTCAAAAACCATCACTATATCTTGGAAGTATGCCAAAAATATCATGAAATACAGAGACCTTCGAATGAACAGTGACATGAATGAACGAATATCGTGAAGAAAGTGTGAATCATCTTTGCATCCACTGTGAAAATTCCAAATAACGGAATGAAATACATTAGAGAACTAATAATTAACAATTATCCCCATGAGGAAATGCAGAGAAACAATTTTCTATATTTCTGTAGAAAACGTGTATTTTGGAAAAAACGGTTATAGCCGCTATGCAGACTACAGCAACGAACCCTGTTCTTAGCAAAGGTTCTCGGAAAGCCGTATCCCTTGGATATTTAAGATCTGTGTGAAGTGAAATTTCGATTTATAGAAAATACAAAAACAGTTTACTATTTACAAATTTCGCTCATTAGCCAAGCTTTCGCAGTGCCTATACAATAAATAATCTGACATGTGTTACTTTTCTTCTTTTTATTTACTGATATAACTTAGAAATGATCCACGCGTTTTCTACAATAGAATCGACATTAATCCTCCGAGAAAATCAACCCAAAGCATGAATACACTATTACATATATTCATTTCCTTACGTTACTAAGGTAGTTTTCGTCATGATATTCAAAACCCATGATATTCAAAAGTCCATTATCGAGATTCGAAATTCAAATACTGGTGGACCAGAATTTCTGACTCTAACCAAAAATAAATTGATCCAAAAAAATATAAATTGAAACTGACTGAAAAATAATAAGACCAATTGATAAACGAGAAACCATATGATATAGCTTCAAAAAACGTATCAGCAACAGAAAACAATCCCACTACAGGGAAGCCTCAAAGAGGCTTCTTGTAGTATGTATAAGAGATTATTATTATGAATATTACAATCGAACCTCATCATTGTCAATGCTATATTTTTGTATCCAATATTCATATCAACCAATTTTGAACTTTTGTTAATCAACAGCAAAAGTGTTGGGTACACTTATTTGATATGAATAAGTACTAAAATGAGTATCGTCCTTCTGGAACACATAGTAAAAAATTATATATTGATAACATACGGGCACGTGTGTTATCAATATATTGGATTTCCAATATTCCGGAAAAATACTCATGATATATTCAATGAACAGCTATTTAGGTAAAGATGATTTCCGTTATTGCAATATCTATATTGAGGACTGATTTTCCCTTATATTATTTATTTTATTTCCATCTAGATGACAAAGAAAAAACTCTCCATAGTATGTATATAAAAATTATAACAGTTGTGTTCATATCGAAATTGTTATAATTTTGTTATATTAAAATTATAAGAGTGTGTAACTGTTAATTTGTTAAATTGGCTTTTCAGATCTTCAAGGAGAAAATCTGAAAGCTGAAAGAGATTTTCCTCGAGATAAGGACTCAGCTTCACCTCAATATAAGAATAAGCTAAAATTAAAAATCATTCCGGATAAACGTATAATTGCTGCATGATTTTGGACTCTTCATATTATTATTTATATTTCTCTCATGAGTTTTCTATGAGGATTTATCGTTTGGAACTAGGTATATAAACATATAAAGACATATTTTTCTATTTTATTGGAAGGAGCGTTTTGGGAATTTTAATGAAGTACACAGGTTGAAAGTCTTTATGATTGGGTGAAGAGGTGATGAAATATCTCCTGTTATATCACTTTCCAATGTCAAGATGGATCAACATTTTTTTCTCATCTACTTGAAATTATATATTTTCTGTTCGATCACATTTTTTGTTCATCCGGTGTATATTTTACCTAGAGATAAATCTTAAGAATCACAGTTTGTATTTTTCACCTCATATTAACTGAATGATATTCATTCTACCATTCTCTTTCAGGTATATTTAATTCTTTAGAGAATTGTGAAGGTGCAGATAACACGCTATTTTGTTCTTCTGGAATTTTTCAAAGAGGTTCCGTACAATAAAACTCTTTTGAACGTTTCGATGTTGCCACCGACACTATAATTTTATGAACCATATTTCAGCCAGATACGGTGGAAATGCCCTGAGGTACGATATGGCTAATCTCTGAAATTAAAAGGAGTAATTCTTGATGGCTGGCTGGCAAGATATCAAATGTTGTGGACGCTGTTTTCATCCAAATCATGGTTGTGAAAGCGTTTGGATGATGTAATATTTTTCTCTCGTTGATCTAGACAATTCAGCTATCATAATTCGAACTTTTTAACAGCACGCATAAAAACTTTCTTATATCTGTTTGTTTTTATATCAGCTTCTTAGATTTAAATAACACGTCAGAATATTATGAACAATAAAACGAAGAATACACATGCATATATATATATATATATATATATATATATATATATATATATATATATATATATATATATATATATATATATATATATATATATATATATATATATATATATATATATATATATATATATATATATATATATATATATATATATATATATATATATATATATATATATATATATATATATATATATATATATATATATATATATATATATATATATATATATTTAATTATAGTGAGAATTGAGAATGAACGTTACATGCAAAAGTTTTTGGAACTCGACTGGGATTTGAACCCAGGTCTTTCAGGTTTACGACTTTTTTTACTTACTTAACAAATTTTATTTATAACATATTTACAATACATATATAATACATGAGTAATGCAAAAATTCAACATTATATAACTTAAACTAAATACATAATTCATTTTTCATTACAATCTTAAAATTTTTTTTCGACTCAACAAAACTCAACAAAATTTTTATCCACAAAATATAGAGGATACTATGAGTTATGTAAGAAATTTAGCCTTAAATAACTTAAACTAATTACATAATTCATTTTTCATTAGATACAGATTTTTTACAGTTCCTACATTTAAGTTTTACTGTACATGTATTTGAAATTTGGCAAATTTTTATCTAGATATATGTGAAGGTACATATATGTATAGATGTTTATTTTGTCTTTAGGAAATTATGTTTTCTGTTTGATTGGTCGCTATCGTTGTATTTATATATTTTTGATTGTTATACAGGAAACTATTTGCGAAAACCTGCTTTTGATATTTATATCGTGTGACGATTAATCGTTTGCTTTTGTATTAGGTTATGAAATAGCATCTTCAGTATAGTAGCCCAAGGCTTTGCATTCGTTAGTGTTTTTATTATCCAGGCTGCGGATGTGTATTTTCTATTTATATTCTTTCATGAAAAATGGGCAAATTTTGATACGGTAGTTTGTGTTTGCTGTTTTGTTCTATGTTATGTGCTCTGATATTTGTTATGTTCTTAGTTAGTGAATTATGATTAAGTTGGGTTTTGTAGAATTTATTGGCCATATTATTGATATATTCCCTAAGCTGTTCTATTTTCGCTTCTCTGTGTAGTGTTTTTATAGGCGTGTCCTTCCAGTCACGAGTCTTAATATTTTGTTTTCGAATACTTGCAAAAGTCTCAGTACTGATACTTTTTTTCGACTGAAGTTGCTCTTCCAACTAAGCTACCGATTGATAAATAGAAAATTATTGTGAAAAATATCCATGAAATAGTTAATAAGGTAAATTCATGAAGACAGTTCAAATTTGAATTTTTATGAATATATGTTTGTTTTCATTTTCAAAAATATTAGAATATATTGAAGAGTTATATTTTTAGTTATATTTTTATTTCAATACCTGTAAACCCAACGATAATACAAATAATATATAAGCAAACATGTTATGAGTACAATTCACACGCTATTGGAAGGAGCCCTTGCTGAGCGTGTTTTGAGCTTTTTGGCACTCTTCAGAACGGCGTAGACAAGGTTGCTGGATATAAAAACAACAAGAGAAGAATACTACTGCAAAGAAAGTCACCGCTTCTAGGTTTCCAGAAAATATTAAATTAATCATTTGATATTTTCAAATTTCTTTCTGGCGGTGAAGATTTAGTCACAAATGTAATTTTTTTGATGTTCATTCTGGATATTTCGTTTCTCGTGCAACAAATTTTTCACGCAATCCATATTTTTTTCCAACAAAAAACGAATTTTCCTAACTTGGTTCCTAACTGAGTTTTCTTAACTAAGTTCAAATTTATCAGTGGTCTTTTGCGACAAGAACTTTACAGCTACGTTATAAAAAATTTTATAAGCAAAAACCTGAATCAATTATTTTATACAGCCAATATTTATGAATGTCGTTTGAAATTTTCATTTGATTGATTCACACTTTTTCAGATATTTTTATAAGTTTATTTTGATAAGCGTTTAAATTATGATTTTTCGTGATTTCTAAGCACTATAAACCAGAATATATCTTCAAAAAGCCATCAAAAATGTTTAGCTTATAATCATTTAACCACAATCATAATTATCACAATTATTATAATTATCAGCTTGTAATCATATAATCACAATGTAATTCAATGTGATGTTTTCAAAGAAATATTTTATTTCACTGAGAATGAACAACACAGATTTGAAATAGTTCGAGCTATCATGTTTTATTGGATAAAGAAGTCGTATATTATTTATTATGCGAAATCCAATAAGTGATCGCTTCCAATTAGTATCAAAAGATGGAATTTATCTCCACAGATGTATTTCGTGAACAGATGGAAATATCAGCTTTTTGAACCCGTTTAGCTCCCGGAAACCTGAAAAGAATGACAAATCGGTGCGTCAGGAAGTATTATTTTCATTCAAGTTCGCATTCAACAGTAGTAAGTACAATATTTCACTCCAGACGGCATTGAAACTGGGAACGATTCAACTGATGTCAGTAAATGTATGAGGGGAAAGGCATGGAAATAATCAATAATTTAGAAATGCCTTAAGGTTCGTTTCACCCCTGTCTCGAGGGGATAAAGCGTTTGAATTGGGATATACATCCAATGAAAACGGACAGTTTTCTTGGTGTCCGTTTTCTTCATTTTGAGTTCACCCTAAATTACATTACTATTGTTGTTAATTGGCTGATGCTGAGTCGTTTGAAGTTGGCGATTGCTTCAAAATATGCTGTAATTTCATGGACCTTCAAAGGATTCTGCATTTGAAATATGAGATATTCTCTAAAGGCTCATTGAATATTTTGTAAATTAACCGAATGAATACAGGAGGTAATTATCTCTGAGAAAGTGTTAAAAAAGAACGAATACATCTGATCCTATTCATAACTGAAACGGAAAGTATAGGAAATTATTTTTCCTTAGCATATTTTTTTAAAATTTAAAGGTTGATGACAATTATTCGAATATGTGTTTAGGAAACGAAACTTTCGCAGAGTTTGTATGAGTCATAGAAAGTTGCTGTACAAGCCAATATTACACAACCTGAAATTGTACCTACCAAAATCGAAATATTTGTAAGAGAATGAGTGTCTGTAGAAATTAAAAAGACAAAATGTTTGATACTTTCCGAAATTTTGAATCGCATAGAAGAAAGTGATATTTTTACTCGTCAAAATAATCATTCTTTTAGAATCATTATTTTGTGAAGTAGTGAAACAGTGGTAGATTGAAAACATCTGCTACCTGAGTAATTGAACACTACCTACTTTGATACATACCAACTTCTGACATTCCAAAACTGCTTGATTGTTAGTGCTTTTAATACGCTGATGATACTAAGATAAAGGGTGTTTTTTTTAGAGGTATAGAACATCAAACTGCAATAAAACAACGATGGCTAATTCGATTGACAAGAATTTTCTTATTCGAAAGATAACCTTGTGGCATTACATTTTAAATATAATTTCTGGCATATGACCGCCACGGCTGACTCGGATGTAGTCCAACCTGGACGTCCAATTTTCGATGACTTTTTCCAACATTTGTTGGTCTTATATCAGCAATAACACGGCAAATATTGTCTTCCAAATGGTCAAGCGTTTGTGGCTTATATGCATAGACCAATGACTTTACATAGCCCCACAGAGAGTAGTCTAGCGGTGTTGAATCACAAGATCTTGGAGGCCAATTCACAGGCCCGAAACGTGAAATTAGGCGGTAACCGAACGTGTCTTTCTATAAGTCGATTGTGGCACGAGCTGTGCGACATGTTGCACCGACTTGTTGAAACCACAACTTCTGGACATCAGGATTGTTCAATTCAGCCCCATAAAGCGCACGAAACAGTCAATTTTTCTGGATATAACGGTGTTTTTACATACACTTGAGGATTATCTTCAATCCAAATGCGGCAGTTTTGTTTGTTTACGTAGCTATTCAACCAGAAGTGCGCTTCATCGCTAAACAAAATTCTCTTATGAAAATCGGGAACAACAGCAACCTCGTTTTGGGTCCATTCGACGAATCTACGCTTTGCTTGATGATCGTTTGGCTTCAATTCTTGCACGAGTTGGATTTTGTAAGCACGCAAACCAAGATCCTTCCGCAAAATCTTCCATAACGTGTATAGACACAGATCCAATTCCTGTGCTCGATGGCGGATGGAATCATTCGGGTCTTCATCAATGCTACGCTCTACAGTAGCAATAGCTTCTTCTGTACGGTGCGGAGTCTCTGGGGATGCGAGTTATCAGTGAAAGTAAACGTGGTGCGAAAACGTTCCATGGTTAATCGAATTAACTCCTCTGATGGACGATTTTGTCGATGATAAAATGGACGTAGTGCACGATACGTATTCCGCACAGAACCATTATTTTTGAAATAAAATTGCACTATTTGCAAGCGTTGTTCAGGCGTGAGTCTATTCATGATGAATTACCAAACCAAACTGAGAAAAAATCACTTCTCAGATGTTGAATCGGTCGCTAACTTCAACAATAATGCCAACTCAAAGTTCTATACTTCTAAAAAAAAAACACCCGTTAAATACGAATTCATCCGAGTACCACGATATGATCCAGGCTTACATAATAACTATTTCTCAATGAAGCGATGCGTGCATTATTTCTATGAGCATCAATGAGTATAGTGTGCTTCACATCCGCAGAAATAACCCAAATCTGCCATACTTTATCCAGGGGTCAGAAGTCCTACCGGTAGTTACTCAAAAAAATCCCGGTGTTATGATTTCGAACAATTATTCGTGGTCTCCCCATTAAATGTGATATGCAAGGAAACAAACTCATCTCTGTATCCGTTCTGGAAGGTTTTTAAACAGCCCTGGGTCCAAACTGCTTCTACGAACCATGAGACATATTTTCCACCGTTGCTGGGAAGTTCCCTCATTTGGCCTCAGTCAAAATCTACTTGAAAGTGTTCAGAGGTTACTAGAATGTCTTATGGTACCCATCAATCGATCTAATGAAGAGTATTTTCCACCACTCATTGGTTTCATCACAGAAATGGGCAGAATGCATCGGGAGATTATTAAGATTTTATCAAGCATCACTAGCCATTATCACGAGAGTCTCGAGTGAACTCTTCTGTTTGAAACGTCCATATGAACCCAACACTGATCAAAACAGTTGAAGGAAGTGCATTTTCGTTAATCGTCGACCTTTTGCAACGAACTATTTATTTAGTCAACATCGATAGACGTGTCGAAATAATTTTTTTTTTTAGGCAGCGTAGTTGCCTAAAATTGATATTGAATGTGCGCAAATTTGACATCTCATCAATTTGACTCACATGGAGAATTGGAAATTTTAATGTACAAACACCACAACATTTGTATAATAAAAGGAACTTTCATTCTAATGAGCATCATTAAATGAAGCAGAGAAATGTTCACACCCACTAGATATAATACTGCGTTATTTTGAAGTTTTTTGTATGAGATACGTAGTATTTATCAAGCTTTTCCTTAGTTTCAGTGATGGTTTTTCACGTAAAAAGTAATGCTCAATCAGCACACGAAATTCACTTTTTTCCATTTTCGTAAAAATTCACGAGGTTGTCTGCTTTGAATGGCTATCAAACACCAACTGCATGACGTAGCTTGCTCAAAATTTGACATTTGCCCACTAATTCATTACAGTTAACGGCAGCACTGTTGCATTTGTTCACTGCATCAAACTTTGTATACAATGGCCATTGTGATCACAAAATTGAAAACGCAAATTCAAAATGTCAAGTGCTATTTGGCTCAGACTTAATCAAATAAGAGCTGAAAAGTGATTGAAATATATAGAATAGTCGACTTTTGTAGTTTTTTCATCTCATGTCGGCTTTTTTTTCTAACTCAAATTAATGTGGAAGAGTCTTTGAAGTGAACTGAATCCAATCCTGCTAAGTGTGGTAATTTTCTTGTATAAGTAGTTCATTTCTAGAATTTATAAAAGTTCTTGTTTTTCCAAAGTACCACTACTATTATTCAAATTGCCAAACCCATGCTGTTGAAAGTCAACAATACTAAAATGCTGTTTTTGAAACATTTCAAATTACTTTCTAAACAAACAATAAAATTTGATGTTAAATAACCAATTATCCATCTACCTTTTTCAATATACTTATCTGTTATTTCCACAGTAATGAACGCACCACTTCACTGCATAAAACGAAAAGCTAAAGTAAATCGCCCTCTGCTGTTGGATATAATTAACTACGTCCGATGTAGCGCCCTGGTTGAGAATAGCAATAGCACGCAGGCAGAACAGATGCATAAAATATTGTCACTTCCTACCCTTTCTCCGGAGGGTGACACCCCCAACTTCACAGTGACACTCCAACACATCCCGCATATGCATATTTCATGCCTACATCTCGCATTAGCTGTGAGTTATGGCGTTGCCACAATTATTCAATTGCGGACAGGTACGAACCGTAGAGGCCGAACGCATATGCAGATGTATATTACACTTTATTTTCTGGCACTCGGACCAATACAACACGATAAAACAAGCAGAAACATCAATGAAATATTCATTGGTTGAATACCAACATACAGCATCAGGAGAAAAGTATATTTGTCATGGATTTTTCTAATAATCGGAGAAAAAAGCGCCAGGTTTCGATAAAATAAATAATAAGATGCTCAAGGAGTCACCTCGTAAAGTCGAAATTCAATTAACATACATTTATAACGCATGTATCAAAATGCAATACTTTCCCAATTCTTGGAAAAATGGTATAGTTCTATCATTCTAGAAACCTAATAAAGATCCAATATTCGCAGAAAACTACAGGCCAATTAGTTTACTGCCAATGATGTCGAAAGTTCTAGAAAAAATCATTCTAACAAGACTGAAAAAACACGAAAAATCACACAACATCCTAATAGATGAACAGTACGGCTTTAGGGACTACCACGGTACTATTTTACAACTTGCAAATATGACTAATCAAATCACAAATAATTTTAATAAAAACAAAATTACAGCAGTTTTAAGTTTAGATATCGAGAAAGCCTGATGATACCGTCTGGCACCGTGGACTCATATACAAACTTATACAAAACAACATTTCAATCTACATAATTAATACCTGCGGGGATACCTCAAGGCGGAATATTTTCCCCGTTATTATTCAATTTCTACATAAATGACATACCTAAAACACCTAAAACCAAATTGGGATTGTTTGCGGATGATACTTCTATTATATCTGCATCATGGTCACCAAATTTGGCAAACATACATATTCAAAATCATATAACACTCCTTCAGAAATATTATAAAAAATGGAGAATAAAAATTAATGCCAATAAAACTACACTTACACAATTTACAACAAAGAAAAAAGTACCTAATAAGAATGTTATTTTATTTAACGAAATAATTCCTACACATAATGAAATTAAATACTTAGGTCTTACTCTTGATAAAACATTAACAATCACTTCTCACATCAATAAAACACTTAATAAGGCGAATATTATCACGATTAAAACTTTTCACCTCATTTCCAAAAAAAGTCACGTTTCTCGGAAATCTAAGTTAATCTTATACAATCAAGGTATCAAACCAGTCCTGACTTATGTAAGCCCCATTTGGAGTCAAACAAATGAAACGAATTACAGAAAACTGCAGTAATTTTAAAACAAAATTCTCGGAAAAATTACAAACAAACCCCGTAAAACCAAAATCACAGAGCTTCACCCTATTACAAACTTAGAAACAATCAAATCATCAATTATAAAACAAACAAAAAAATTCTACTACTCTACAACCAATACTTTGAGTAAGACAAAACATCTTAGTCTTAACTCAAACAATAGAATAAAAAGCAAACATAAAACAATTCATCGCATTTCAATATAATGAATGGAGACACAAAAATTATCTACAATTTTAAGAAATTTATCATCATAAACATCACCATAAATACTTTATTGTCAGGAATAATCTCTTAATTCCATACGATGAATAGTTTTATTTATATAGTGTTTTATTTCATAAGTTCAACGTACCTCTGTAATAACTACAATAATCTAGCCATAAACAATAGCCATAATCTGTACATTTACATATTTCAGCTTGTAAATATTTTGTATTAGGTACTTAGAGAAATAAATATATATATATATATATATATATATATATATATATATATATATATATATATATATATATATATATATATATATATATATATATATATATATATATATATATATATATATATATATATATATATATATATATATATATATATATATATATATGAATATATACATATATATATAAAAGATTATTTAATATAATAATGATAGACAACATCATACATTCAATTTATTGAGTGCTAACCTCGTTTGTGCTCTGATCAGTATCTATACCGATCCAATTTGTAAAATAAGATGCGTTCAAGTGATGAAGAAAGAGAGAAAGGTTAGATTGGCAATATCAAGCTGATCCTCGAGAGTTATCAAATTGTTCGTTATCGCCAACTTTATTTGGTTCGAACCATTTCAACAGTACATTTTTTCTCAACTCTCTTTCAGTTCTTTATGCTTTCCCCCAATATAGCTGATGATTTATAAAACATTTTTTGACATTACTTTCCTTTCTATTTCTTTTCAGTTGTCAACACACTTTGGTTCGTGCAATGAACTCTTTGTTTGGAAGTCTGTATATGAGATATAATGTGTTAACATCATATCAAGAAGTCCTATCAAATATCTCGTCATATTGATGCTAGTGGGTTCGATTATCACCGTGTTCTTGGGCCGTTCGGTATTGGCCTTAAACTGTTGGTCCAATGGCAGCGATATAGGTCTACGATCTATGAACACTAATTATTGTAATAATAACGCTATATCCAGCACATAACAAGGGGATCTCAAATAGTTGCACCTACGCAATAAAAAGAGAGGCACGACGCCGTAGCAGAGACGGTTCATTAGAATTAGCAATAAAATAACTTATTTTACAGAAGAAAAAGGTGCCTTAGTACAACTATATTACGCAGCCAAGTTTGGAGAATGACCAGTTCAGACTCTACTGGGACCGCATTTTCTTGACTAATTAAACAGTTCCCAACAATAGGTTTGACTTTGTCCTGATTGACAAAAGAGTCAGAGAAACTACTTTTATCCTAGTAAATAACCATTACGAAATCTATAAATATCGAAAACTTGAAGTGCGAGTGAAGAGACAAATGATCGTGGTCAGAACTGTTTCAATTATCTAAAATTTAATACAACTTATTCCGTTCAAATTGAAGGGAAAAAATTTAATAATAAATTTTGATATTTGACATACTAATTTCAATTTTATAAATATCAATACATATCAATTTTACTAATTGATAATTTTGAGATAGGCATCTTGTTTCGAGTGACACTTAATGGCACTTAATCTAATGAATAAACAACGTAAGTGTTATATTGCAAGAAATTTGTGATCCACTTATAATGATTTATAATCATAAAAATTAAATTCATTCAATTTTTATCTCAATAATTATTCAGTTCGAATGAATTCATTGAAAGTCTTCGTCTTCACTTCCAAACGCCACTTAATACAAATATTTGGATGAAATGCAACACAAGGTTTGAAGTAGTTATACTTATATCTGAGAAAAAGTATAAAATTAGCTCTTGTACTTGAATGAAGTTTTTCCATTAAATTTTGATTCAGAAATTTCCTGAATTGTTTCGAAATAACGTAAAAAGTTTTTTTAGGACAGTCGATATACATGTATATTGTATGTATCAATTAGGATTTTTTCGTATTGCGTGTCTCAAACACGATCAATAAGTGTCCTTATAAAGTTTGAAAAAACTGAGTTACACATGCATGATTATCATTCTTCAAAAGGTGAACCAAATTCCAATTCATTCGAACGAATGCAGAACATTACTCTCAAGGGAGACAAACGTAATACGTCGTCAAATTGGAAACAATTATTTCGAAAACGTACCGCTCCAGAAATTGCTCGATCAAAACTTTGCGAATATTCAACATAACGCCAGAAATATGTAGATGAGGGCACGTATGAGCAATTCAAAGTTTACATCGTTCCACTGGATTTTTATGGCCTGGGAACTCAACTGAGTGACGATACTCCGCAAAAATACTGAAATTGGAAAGTGATAAAAGACTCCATTAAGTTCAATAAAAGGGTTTTTAACAATAAATATAAAATAATGGAAATAGCATTGGATTCGTTTTTAGGACTCAATTGTAGTTGAAATTTCCTAATTATTATTGAATGAATGACATAAGATTTTATTCAGGTCACCTGTCCTTAAGACAATATTAATTGCTTGACGATTTTTGTGAATCGAACTTTGAAAAAAATTATGTTGAACAGTGGAACACATTTCATAAAATTCTGCTTCGCACTTAAAATATTGAATGGTATTGGCATTTACTTGATGTATATCCATTATAATTACCTAAATATAAGTTAAAATTCGAACAATGGAAATTTTGATTAACACTTTTATTGAATACATAGCATGACGCGTTTTTCGTTCTAAACGACTTGTTCAGATGCTAATAGTCAATATTCCATTAGCGTCTGAAGATGTCGTTTATAACAATGAAACGCGTCATGCATGTATTCAATAAAAGTTTTTTTATTTATTTTATTTATTTAATAGTGTTGGCGTTTACTTGATGTAAATCCATTATAATTGAATATAAACTTAAATTCAAACACTTGAACTTAAGATTTACACTTTATCGACTACTACGACGCGTTTCGTCGTTACAAACGACTTGTTTAGATGCTTACAGAATAATGTATTTATAATTTGTTTATTCATATGTATATTTATATATTTGTAATGTTATTATAATTTATTCTGTAAGCATCTGAAGAAGTCGTTTGTAACGACGAAACGCGTCATGTTATGTAGTTAATTAAGTGTAAATCGTAAGTTCACTTTTATTGAATTGAATATAAACTCAAATTCAAACACTTGAACTTCTGATTTACACTTTATTGACTACATAGCATGACGCGTTTCGTCGTTACAAACGACTTCTTCAGATGCTTACAGAATAAATTATAATTACATTACAAATATATAAATATACATATGAATATACAAATTATAAATACATTATTCTGTAAGCATCTAAACAAGTCGTTTGTAACGACGAAACGCGTCGTAGTAGTCAATAAAGTGTAAATCTTAAGTTCAAGTGTTTGAATTTAAGTTTATATTCAATTATAATGGATTTACATCAAGTTAACGCCAACACTATTAAATATAAAAAAAAGTTAATCAGTTTTAGAAAATATTCATAGCTAGCAGATGAAGGATCTAATTCTGAAGTAAAGATGCAATTCAAAACCTTCTGTTTGCTGGGTATATATTCCGTTGGTTCATTACAACTCAAATAACCAAGATTTTTTTCGAAAGTGAAGAATTCTCTTCAAGAACACAATGAACTTAATTCATCCCAAATGTTTTCGAACATTGGTCAACTAAATAGGTATAAAATCCCGTAACATGAAAATTGACTAGAAATATTCATGTATATTATATGTGCCATTGAGAAGAAATTTAAAATCCAATAATTGAAGATCAATCATATTTCTAATAACAGATTCCTTCTACAACAATAGGGCTTAGAAATGACACTGAAAGCTCAAAGAAGCAATCTTCCCAGCAAATTTCAATTTCCCTTTTCTTTATATCTTCCTTTGCCTCTGAGCTCTTTCTGATCTTATCTTCTCACATCATGATGAGAATTATTATTCATAATGAACAGTTTAATGATTTAATTTCTTTGTATTTGTTTTATTGATTTTCTTTACTAACACTCGGAATTTTTTTTGAATTAACGCAGTCAATTTAAAGAAGTTTTCATAAGTCTTCAGGTGAAATAGTTTTTCATTCATTGAATACTTACCTATATCTCCTTATAACAGAAAAAATGACCAGGCTAGAGAATCTCTCATAATCTCGAAAAAAGATGATGTACTCTACAGTGCTGAGAATTTTCTTGAAAGAACAAACTAGAATAATACATTGCTTGTACCAAAATAAAAGCGTGACTCTTTTCGAGGGAAAAGAGGTCCTGCTCTGTGTCTCGTTATGAATATCCTAGAAGTTAAATATCTTTTTTTTCAGCTTTATTCTGTTTATGGTAGCAATGAGTGGCGAGAAAAAAAACTCCAGAAAACCAATGAAGTTTTTCTTATCGTGGAGAAAATAGTGGAATATATTGACATTAAGTTCGTCTATGAGTAGAAAACAATCATGTCTTGGGAAACTGTTGATTTTTCCGTTCCAATAACCTATGGTGTCTTCGAGGAAATAATTCGATTAAAATTGAATACAATAAGAATACTTTCCTTTCGTTAATTGGGTTCCTGTTACAATATGCCTTACATAAGTAACTTTCTTCTAGATAAAATCTTCCTCTCTAATTGTAGTTTTCCAAGCCTCGCAACTTCACTCGTCCAGGTTCCTATTAATAGAGATAAATATGAGCCGAATTAATTTTTCCAATTAATTAATTTAAGAATTTAATTACGTGGCGTCTAAAAGATCTGGAGAGTCTTGGCAAATACTTTTTATGGACACTAGGGGCGAAAGTCAATAAAATTGGAGGAATATTTCAAGAATTGTGCTTTAAATCGCATTTATCCCAAATTTTCAGATTGTTAAATTCAGGTGGAGTTTTCTATAACCTAGACAAAATGAAAATTATTTTTAGTGAAAGCAAAATTCGATAAATTACCAGCTCTTAGGCTTCTTCGCCTAACTGATGAGACCCCGAAAGGTCGAAAGCTAAAGTGGTATCAATTACAACTAACTCAAAGGATAGTAGACCCTGTTGTACCCAGTTTGCAAGGACAGCATTTGACAAAAGCAAAGGTTTGACAAAATCAAGAAATTTGAGCAAAATTCGCTCTTTTGATCGTCTTCCAAAGCAAAAGTCATCGCTGATTCGCAAAAGCGTTCTTTGTGCAACAAAGCACTGTTAAGTTTAGCTTGTTTCGACTTAGGTTCGTCATCTTCAGTCAAGAAAGTACCTTGAGACAAGTAGAAATAGTAGATTTTCTTCTGAGAAGTTGAAATTCACAGAAAGTTTATAAAGACAAAAGTCAAAGACATAAGTCAAAGACAAATGTCAGAATCTTCCAGATTTGTGAAACTTCGATTTTCCAGACACGGTCACAGACTTTGTGTCGTTTCGGAATTGGAAAGGACGAATTTCGATCTTCCGGGGTCTCATCATCGGGGTCTCATTAGGCGAAGAACCCTAAGAGCTGGTAATTTATCGAATTTTGATATTTTAGTAGTTCAAGAAGTGATTCTTCAAATGAACAAAATTTATTCAATTCCGAAACGACACAAAGTCTGTGACCCTGTCTGGAAAATCGAAGTTTCACAAATCTGGAAGATTCTGACTTTTGTCTTTGACTTATGTCTTTGACTTTTGTCTTTCCAAACTTTATGTAGTGAAAGCGTTCACCTTTGACTAAAATCACACAATTTAATCGTCAATCACTGTTCAAATATTATTTCTGAATACATACTGAAACTCACTGAACAGATACGAAACATCACTGCCACAATTTATTCAAAACCGAGCTCAGGTGAAATCATCTAATACTTCAATATCGTGTTTCAACGCAAAAATATATGCTAAATTCATCATATGAACAAAGTATTCGACGCTGGCGAAGCTACTATGCGGTTCAAATCCTCATACACTCTATTCTCTTCGAAATATATGAAATACGATTGGCCGGGATAAAAATAATACAATCCAACAGCTCCACACAGCCCCTGCTTAGGAGATATCAGGAAAAATGGAGCGTGCGGAGACACTCCGATAGCACAAAATGTACCTTATTCGGTCTTCGATGAAAGTTTCAGAGTGTGACTGCATTTTTCATAATAATGCATTTTAGAAAATCGCCTTGCCTTTCAGCTACGGAAATGAATTTGTCGAGGAAAACTTCCGTTCTGGTGATAACTTCGTGATCGCGTGTCTAGTGTTAATCTTCATTTGAAACAGAAAGGGGTGTTCATGCAAAATGAAGTGTAATTTATTGCTGATGTCTGGTATATTTTTAGCGTTATACGTAAAATGATATTTAAGTCGAAAAAGATGAATTCATATAATTTTTTAAGTTTTGTGTGAAGCAAGGGTAGCTGTCAAAACACAACACGAATCAACTAATATTCCTGTTAGTTAATATCATAAAAAGTATTTAAAATGTAGAAATATTTAGTGAAGATGTCGTAAACGAATTGGTCCTGTTGCTGGTTGGTTGGTTCTTTAGATGAGTGTAGTAAAAATTATGACGTTTACTCATAAAGATGATTTACTCGCTATGAAATTATGATTTACTACAGTATTTACTCGTATGAATATTTAGTGAATCTTGAAACTAGCTATCTTTTTGCCCGCCTGGGCAGATCTGGAGCGATTAGGCATGGGACCATTCTTACACATTGCGGACAAAGGTCTGCTGTGTTCGAATGAAATGTCTACAGAGCCTCTACGTACTCCTACTAATGTTGTCATGAGTAGAAATCTAGAATGCTAGGGAGAGTGTATACGTCTTTTCTTCGATAGAGGGAGCTCACGTGAATAGTTCACGAACTAATGTTCTCCTCATTCAGATATAGGACCTAGGGGGTGTTTTGAAAGTCATCGATTCTTAATTGATTGATTAAATAAGACTGATAATTCATAATAATGATGAAACAATTGTATCTTATTATCTTTCATCAAGTTCGATGATTTTTCGAAACGCACTTAATATTCACTGTCGAAAGTGATAGGTTCGTTCTCGTAGACAACATTTGTGTAGATAGCTTCCTGAGAGTTCATTTGAAATATTTCGATATTTTGATTAGAGTCACAGTACTCGAAGAAATTCTAGTAAAGATTTACTGGCCAATCAATAGATACGGCATTTGGATGAAAAAAACTCCATCAAAATAAAAATACAATAACGGAATAAATCAGAAAATGACGAGCAACGTTCTAAGCACATGTCTGCAGAATGAAACAGTCCAGAATACCGAAGAAACTACTCGATATAACTATAGAGAGTAAATGCGGAACAGAGTGGTTTAAAGTGGTCCAAAAAGATCTACAACAGATCCATATGTAAAATCACCAAGATCGCACTGAGTGTCGCTATAAAATCGCACACGTGAAGTTTGGGAACGGAAAAGTGGGATGAAGTGGTCCAAAATCAACAGATCAATTTACTACAATATAAATCAACAATATAAGATCTGGATTAAAATTGGGCACAACGATGAACGGAAAATAAACAGATGAACGGATAAATAGCATTGCGAGAGGATGAAACATTTTTTGGAGGCATAAAAAAATTAAGCAAAAATCCTAAGAATTGCGATTTCAAGTTCAATCGCTCTCCTCATGGGGAACAATTGTTATAATGTTATACCCTACAACATTCACACAACGATCAATTTACTACAATATAAATCGAACAATACATTGAATTAGTATATATTGAGTCTTGAAACATAAATACAAGTTCTCGTGCATTCTATAAAGGTTGAATTTCTTCGGATACCTGCTTCAGCGGAAAATCCGAGTTTTACATCTGGAAAAGTAAAAGTTCGAAGAAATATATTCAGTATATACAATAACGGAAGCTTGAGATAACTGGGATTCCTCATCAAAATAGAACAAAAAAGCTCCCGGCCAGTTGTCTACACAAAGTTTGTCAATGGTAAAACAGCTTGTCTAATTTCCGAGAGTAAATATTTAGCAATTTTAGAATCACATCAAACTTGTTCTAAATACCATACAGCGCTGTTTCAACATTTTATGAGAATCGCCACTGGCACGCATATCAACAATCAAATTTCGATATTCTGTCAAAACGCAACAACTTCAAAATACAGGAATTATTTAGTGAAATACTCACATAAGCTCCCTCTATCGAAGAAAGAATACAAACTTTCTCGAATATGGTAGAGTGTGTTCACGACAAGATCAGTTTATTCTTTTCTTCAAATATGGTAGTATCTGTTGACATTTCATTAAAACAAGTCAGAGGTTGCTGAAGTGTGTAAGAATGGTCTAATGCGACGCCATTACGATAACTTATTTTGCGATTCATAATTCCGTCATACTCAGTGAACTGAAATTTTCAATCGAAGTTAGCTCAGTAAGCTGTCCACACAAATGTCATCAACGAAACACAAACTATCACTTTCGAGAGTGAATATTTATTGCGTTTCGAAAAACATCGAACTTGTGAAAAATAAATGACACGGAGGTTTCGCTTATCTCTTGGTGAAACATTATGTTAAAAACAATAAATTAAAATTAATACACTTGGCTTAAATTTCACTAAATATATTAAAAACTCTACATATGTTTCGGGTGGATAACCCATTATCAAGAGTATACAATGTTACGAATGTACAGCTTTCACTTATATATGCTAAATCACAGAATTTAACACTGGTTTCAAGGAAAAATCCACCTGGTCATTGCAAATAGGTAAATTTTTTATCATGGCTATCGAAATTTCCAAGACTTCAAGGATATCTAATCTTTGGCCCCTACTACATCAGCGTACTATATTTTAGTCTTCTTGGGATCCCAGAAATGATTATGTTTAACGCAGTGTTCAGACCAACCCGTATTAGGTTTATTCAATAATATTGATTATCTATATTCACCGACTCATGTTTGTACAAAACGTCCAGTTTGACCTATCTAAAAACTATTACATTCACTGCAAAATATTTTTATAAAGACAAAAAGAATTTGGGTTCATTGATGGTGAATAACAAGAACAAACTTGACTTATTTTCGATAAATAGCGTTTGCTAAGTTTGTTAATTTTAATTTATTGTTTTGTTGAAAATACATCACATCGCTGTTTCATTCTATTGTTCAACATTCTATATATATTCAAACTTTATGGAACGCCTTTGAGAAAGCTCTCTGAGAGTTTTACTTGAATATTTCCATAGTTCGATTGAAAATCTGTGACGGTTTAAAATACCAACAATATATCGATTTGCATATTCACATGCACAAAGAATCTGAAAATTATATGTCAATTCACATGAAACATCGAAATCAATATAGTTTAATGTGAAGCTGTAATTTTAATTGACATATACGAATTTGTCAAAACCCATTTGTAATCAATTTAAATCGAAAATTAAAAATGTGTCACTTTTTATGGGGTAGACTTAACCGGTCTTACTTCCAATACAAATTGAAAGTTGGCAACGTCGGCGGGGAATTAAAACGGCATTACCAACTATAATTATGATAAACTGTGACATGGGGCAGCTGCAACGATAGCTAGTCAGTCCCGCATTTTGCCCTAAAGATTTCGTATTCTGTTTGAGAAGAAATGACAACATCTATGTAGAAAATTACACCCTATTGTATTAGTCGTCCACCATCAGAAATAAAATACCACTTAATTACTAGAACTTCGTGTTCTGACTCTATATATCTTGTTCATTCTGAAAGTGAGGGTGGAATTAGAGATACTGATGCAGTTTGCTTCCCCCTAGGACATGAGTCACAGATAATATACTCAACATTCTCGAATCAATTATTTGAACATTGCATCTAGATACCTCAGACAGAAGAAATTTCCAAAACAAAAAACATTGGATAAATATATTATACAAAACTGATATATAATATATATATATATATATATATATATTATATATATATATATATATAATATATATATTATAGAAATATCCTTTTTCCTAAATTATCAAGGTTTAAGTATTACTACTGATTGTTAATCAAAATCACAACAATTAGAGAAATTCCTTTTTCCCAAATTATACCAGATTCCTTCCATCAGGAGATTTGGAAAACATTGTTTTCTGCTTATACACATTCATATACAAATTTCAAATCTTCAGACCTACTAAATTCGTTAGTCGAAACCGCAACAATTAGATAAATTACTTTTCCTAGATACTCGTGATTTAGGCTAGGGAATGCCTGATTGCTTCTATCAGGAGACTTGAAAAACATTGTTTTCTGTTGATATTTAGAAAATATATATAAAAATTTGTATTTTAAATCTTCTGATCTACAGAAGTTGAGTTATCTTAGGTTATTTATATTTTGCTAGAAGTATCAGTACATATAATTTTGATAAAAAGTAAATAGATCTCACCTTTAAAATTCAATAATGAAGTACGCAATGTGAAACAATGGGTTACTAAGTTCGAAAACCAAGTGAGTAAGAATGTCAACTGTCATTTTGACATAATAAAAAGTGAATTGTATTAGTTTCTGCGCTGTTTATTACTTAATTGATTGATTATCTAATCAATAATTCGAATATTTAAAAAAAAATCCAAAATTGAGGAAAAAGAGAAGTTTCATTCACAAAGAATAAAAATATGATTTGATAAAAATTTGAATAATTGAATAAAAATTGTATAATAAAATATTGAATAATAAATTGTATTATTGGCTTGAGTTTCACTGAGTATTTCAACAACTTTACATATATTACGGGTGGTTAGTACCTACATTTATGCATTATTCGGTGCAGACATGTGAATTCTTTTTCATGGCTGATGATATTTCTATGATTTCGAGTGTATCTAATATTTTGTGCTCACTACCTGAATGTAGTAAGTTGATGATTATATTCTATGCAATGATCGGAAAATCTAGTATTGGATCAGTCAATAAAATAGTTTGTTTTTGTTCTCGAATTCATTTTTGAATAGAACGTTCAGTTTGACCTAAGATGTAAAAACAATCATATTCTCAGCAAAAAATTTTGACAACACAATTTTTTTATTTCAGTTCATTATTATGCTTCACCAAGTGATAAGTGAAACCTCCATGTCATTGATAAAATATTGGCTACGAAAAGTATAAAATTAATATCATATATTTTATTCGTATTAACATAATATACATAAGCAATAATACAAATCAAATCGCTGTATAAAGATAAAACATTTCAACAAGAAATGAGATGATATTTTGAAGTACTGTTGTGATTGATGATTGATGATGACCGATACTTGGAGAAAATTAATATCCATAATGAAACAACATTTAGAATTTTCTCATATATTTACAAAAATACGCTGACGCGTTTCGAAGTACTTCTTTATCAAATGCTGAATTAACAACTGATGTTTTTTACAAATATAATACAGCTAATCTCACAGAATGTACCGGGTAATTTCTATGACTAATCTGGAGTGAGGAACATAGAATACAACTGAAGTTTAACAAGGAAGAAATAATCGTCTACCTGAAATTGAACACCGAAAATCAGTTTCTTAAGTCAGGTATACCAACTGAGAATGTAGGAAAAGATGTTAGATAGATTAGATTAGATTAGATATTAGATAGTTTATTGCATGTGTTACAACATAGTGCTTACAATTGTCATGAAAGAGAAAAAAAAATTATAAAGTTCAAAACAACAATATAAAATTATAAATATATACACATATACTACCATATAATCATAAATAAAATGGACTTATATAGAATACAAGAAACACACAATATAAACAAACAAACCATAGCAAACAAACAACTGTGTTCAGAAACAAAATAACAAATGGTCTCAAGTCGACCCCATTGTGTCAAAACGGAAAGAAAGATACTCCTTAAAATCATAGAAGGGATGCTCAAGTAAAAAGGCTCTCATGGTCCTTCCAAATTGAGGAGACGGCAAGATCCGAACATGATTGGTAACTTGTTGAATAATATGATTGAAAAGTAAAAAGCCCCTTTTGAGATTTTGTGAGCCTACAAAAACTTGGCCTCAGGCAGTATCTATCTCGGGCGGAATACCGATAGGCAATCCGCACCCCAGCGACATTCTCCAACGAGACCATGAGCGAACATGAGCGCCTCAAAAATATACAGATATATAAAGGTAAGAATTTTATATTTGCTGAAAGCACTCCGACAGTCTTCACGATATTGAAGAGCTCTTCTCGTAGAGTAAATATTCTTGTTTGCGATACACATGTGTCCCATGCCAGAATGCCATATCTCATTCTTACTCCTATTAATGCGTAGTAAGCCACTCTTAGGATACTGGAGGACAATCCACCTGATAAGCTTCTAAGCAAATATATACTATTGCACAATTTTCGTGCTAGACATTCAGTATATGTCTCCCAGATCAAAACTGAATCCAACGTCATTCCTAAAAATCGAGCATTCCCCATGAAATCCCATTCCTTCACACGCTCAAGCTGAATACCATTTTGGGGGTTTTCTGTTCGTTTGTCACTAGTCTATTTGACACGAACTAGTCAAAAGCCATGACTGTGCCAAATCACCTTCCTCCAGCCAAGTTCTCCACTCAGCAGATGTAACAGATACAGTTGTATCGTCTGCAAACAGAATTGCCAGGTAAAGAGGAAGCTCGTTCATAAAAACACGAAATAACAAAGGCCAAGGACAGATCCCTGAGGTACACCCAATGGAACATTTTGGTAGTCAGACCACTTATTGTTGGAATATGCAGCCTCTGATCTACCTGACAAGTATGATTCGATAAGAGCGCAGCAGTCATTCGAACAGCCATATCCAGCGAGCTTGCGCAGAAGAATAGAGTGTGTTATGCAATCGAAAGCCTTCGCAAATCTGAGAAAAGGGAGTAGCAGAATTCTCCTTCCTCAAAACATCGCAGGACCCTGATACAAAATAATCATACAAAATAAGATTTCTAAAAACAGATAATGGAAAATTAAAATTTTTCAACATCAAAAAACATAAAATTGAAAGTGAATTGAATAAAAAATAGGTAATCAATTTAATTTTTTATAATAGAAAAAAATTGTAAAAGAAGACAATAATAAATGTTGTTATTATAGTCGTCGTCATCATTTTCTACCTCTTAGTGAATATTTTCATTGAAATATATAATTAAATGACAATTAACTCATGCAGAAATGTGTTGAATCATCACTGAAATCCTATTTTTTCTTATGATTACAAGTTACAGCCAAACTCATACAGAATTCTTTATTATATATCCTGATTTATTGTCCTTCATTCCCATTAACTTTGAGATATCAGAGATTTCTTTGTTCATTTAAATATCTAACTTTGTGTAAATTGAAGTTAAAGAACAAGAAATTAAACATATAATACAAATTCAAATTATTATGACTGACACATCCAAGCGAAAATTGAGTGTTATGTTTCCAGCATCATTTCCTATCCATATCCAACAAGGTTTACATAAATTACGTAGAAGATGGTACAAAGCATGCAAAAATAACAAAACTCCATCCAGATTCAAGATGAAGTAATTACCCTCCACAAATAATGGAACATTTTCCATGCTAATAGCTGAAACAAATGATGATAAACGCTAATTTTCCTCCGTCAGACCGATATTGCCGAAAATCTCAAACAAGTATTAGGTACGTCGAATTCCCATTGTCCAACGGAAATTGCCTTTTATGTTTGTGAAGTTGAAGCTTATACTGAATCCAACCACGTTGATTTCCCGTTCGAGCTGTAGAAAGTTTCAATACAGCATTAGACTTAATAATAGAGTATTACGGTTATAAACGTATACCGCGAAAGGGCATTAAAGCTCGTTTGCGTGACCCTTTATTATGTCCTTTGAATTTTATATATTCACCTAATCACGTTATACAGAAAGTTTACGTCAGGCTGGCTTTAAGGTGATTGGATGATGAGACCCACAGAAAAAATCACAGACCGATCCTTTGTCTGAGAGCCTTTTAAAAAGATAATATGAACAAATGATGCTTTTGTTTCAATATTTTTGCCCAAAAAGTCATATACAAGGTTTGTTCAAAATAAAAGGTGAATTCGAGGCTGTGCTCATTCGATTCGCAAAAAGTTTTTCTGTTATGTTGGTACATATACGTTTCTCATATGTTGACATTATTAGCCATTTTGGATTAATAGTTTGTTTTTTGACAACTGAAAAAGCCACCTTTGTGTAGTAGATTGTTATGACAACTTTTTGTGTGTTCTTCGATTTTTACATTCGAAAAAAATGGATCAGAGAATCTGTATTAAATTTTGCGTCGAAAATGGCATAAAGTGCTCTAACGCTCTTAAGATGAGGACTGTGGCAGTCAGAGAGTATACTTTTTCCCAAAAAAGGGTTTATAAGTGGTACTCCTATAAGCACTTTACAGAAGGGCGAGAAGATGTTAATGGCGATGAGCGTCCTGGGGTTACAACCAAGACAACAAACGAAGAAAACATGAAAACAGTGAAAAGAATGGACTTGGAAAATCGTCGAAACGCTATTGAATAAGTTAAAGAGGATGTTGGCAAATCAATCGGCTCATGCCATACGATTTTCTCTAATGTTTTGGACATGAAACGTGTAGCAGCGAAGTTTGTTCCGAAATGGCTTAATTTTGAGCAAAAGCAACATCACATTAGTAGCGCTAAAGAGGTGTGGAATGACATCAACGACAATCCACATTTGCAAGAAAACGTCATAACTGGTCGCGAAACGTGGGTACATGGTATGGCGTCGAAACCAAAGCCCAATCATCCCAATGGAAGCGGTCAGAGGAGCCAACACCTAAAAACGCACGCTAAGCTCGATCAAATATGAAGGTTTTGCTGACTGTTTTCTTCAATTACAAAATCGTGGTGTACCATGAGTCCTTGCCAACAGCCGTACGGTTAATAAGGAACACTACAAGGAAGTTCTGCAACGTTTGCGTGAAGAAAAACGGATTAAACGATCGTAATTGTGGAAAAACGAATCATTACATCATTTTGGACTTAACCGTTAACAATGTTCATATCATCAGACGGTTAAAAAAATTAGATAAGTTAATCTATATCTGACTAGCCGTCTGAATTGGAAGAACCACATTGAAAACGTAGTAGGTAAACTAATAGGTTATTAGGTGTCTAAATTTCAAATAATAATGATAATAAGGTATAAAACTTCGAGTAATGTAAAAATAAATTTTGAATTCTTCCTTTGTCATACTGACTGCGTCTAGTATAGATTGCATAGAAGGTTAATACAATCTGCACTAGCAAAAAGAAGTTTTGTTCATAACTGGTTAATAACAAGTACTGACTAGATTCATTTTCGAAAAGTGGTTGTCGCAAAATTTCATGAAGTGAATGTAATTTTTACAAATGATAAACTGGACGTTTTATTGAAAAAAATCAAGAAACACAGAGAACCTATTTTTTGAATGAATCAATCCTTGAATTTTTCGATCTTTACATAGAATATAATCCATGCAAACCTATAACCTTTAGTATATTTAACAGTGTTCGCATTACTTGATGTAAATCCATTATAATTGAATATAAACTAAAATTCAAACTTGAACTTTTGATTCACACTTCATTGACAATAACATAACGTGACGCGTTTCATCGTTACGAACGAAGAGTCAGTTTTCTGTTAGGATCTGAAGAAGTCGTTTGTAAAGACGAAACGCGTCATGCTATGTTATTGTCAATAAAGTGTGAATCAAAAATTCAAGTGTTTGAATATCAGTTTATATTCTATTACATTGAGGATTTAAGTACAAGGGATTACAGACCCTTTTAGTCCTAGAAGAAGAACTGCTTGCAACGATCAAGTAGATTATTCTTTATAACAAGTTTTGAGCTTATAATATTGCTATTACTCTTGATAATGTGTCTTATTATGCTACCCACCCGAAGCATATGTAGAGTTCTTGATATACTCATAATACAATGTTAATGAGAATAATAATACCCGATATATAATCCCGAAAAATCTCCTGAAATATTCAGTTATCTAGGACTCAGGCGAACATTTCTATAAGAAATTACAGAAATCAGTGCTGTTTGCCACAGCGAAATATGTCCTTAAGTTTCTGGGACATAACGGAAATCGACGCCATGAAGATCGCTGCCGTGAATATAGCCGCCACGGGGACCACCGCCACGGGCCTGATTACATGGGAAGGGTCCCCACAGAGCTTAATGCCTCTGATATATAATATCTGGTATAAGGGAAAGTGTCCCTGTGAGGGAGTGTGAAGGTGTAAGGCTGGAAATCAGGAATATTCCTCTGTCGGAATTGTCTTTTTTATGGTTACAACAAACGAAATCTTGAGGTGTTATTAGCTAATACTCAGTCCACAACTTCCATATCACCTTCGGTGATATCGCGTAAGGCATTCAATTATTTTCCGAAAAAAAAACCTCCAAAAATTGATTCGTTAGCTTTAACTAGAAAGTCCTACCGACGCGACGCGATATCACCTTCGACACAGTAAGGCATTCATTTACTTTCCGAAAAAAAAACTTCAAAAATTGATTCAGTAGCTTTTAATAGAGAGTCCTACCGACGCCATATCACCTTCGACACAGTAAGGCATTCATTTATTTTCCAAAAAAAAACCTTCAAAAATTGATTCAGTAGCTTCAACCAGAGAGTCCTACCGACGCGATATCACCTTCGACACAGTAAGGCATTCATTTACTTTCCGAAAAAAAACCTTCAAAAATTGATACAGTAGCTTTAAATAGAGAGTCCTACTGACGCGATATCACCTTCGACGCAGTAAGGCATTCAATTATTTTCCGAAAAAAAAACCTCCAAAAATTGATTCGTTAGCTTTAACTAGAAAGTCCTACCGACGCGACGCGATATCACCTTCGACACAGTAAGGCATTCATTTACTTTCCGAAAAAAAAACTTCAAAAATTGATTCAGTAGCTTTTAATAGAGAGTCCTACCGACGCCATATCACCTTCGACACAGTAAGGCATTCATTTATTTTCCAAAAAAAAACCTTCAAAAATTGATTCAGTAGCTTCAACCAGAGAGTCCTACCGACGCGATATCACCTTCGACACAGTAAGGCATTCATTTATTTTCCGAAAAAAAACCTCCAAAAATTGATTCATTAGCTTTAACCAGAGAGTCCTACCGACGCGATATCACCTTCGATACAGTAAGGCATTCATTTACTTTCCGAAAAAAAACCTTCAAAAATTGATTGTAGCTTTAAATAGAGAGTCCTACCGACACGATATCACCTTCGACACAGTAAGGCATTCATTTATTTTCCAAAAAAAAAACCTTTAAAAATTAATTCAGTAGCTTCAACCAGAGAGTCCTACCGACGCGATATCACCTTCGACACAGTAAGGCATTCATTTATTTTCCGAAAAAAAAACCTCCAAAAATTGATTCATTAGCTTTAACTAGAGAGTCCTACCGACGCGACGCGATATCACCTTCGACACGTAAGGCATTCATTTACTTTCCGAAGAAAAAAACCTTCAAAAATTGATTCAGTTGCTTTAACTAGAGAGTGCTACCGACGCGACATCACCTTCAACACAGTAAGGCATTCATTCTTTTTCCAAAAAAAAAAACTTTTGAAAATTGACTCAGTATACATACATCGTTTGTATAGTTATAGGAAATTCATTAGAAATTGTTTTAAATCTTCATTTATATAACTTTCATGTTATAAGAAGGAAAATTGAATATTAGATAAAATTCAAATCATTTGAACTATTGATTTACAGTTTTATTGAATACATAAAATAACGCGTTCTGTTGTTAATTTTAGATTAGTTTATTTTTAATTTTTAGTTAAATTTTTTTCGGAAAATTTCACCTTTCATTCAATTTTAATGGATTTACATCCAGTAAACGCCAACACAATTTAAAAATACAGATGTTTTTCGTGAAAAAGCTACGTTGAGAAATAATTTTTACAGGAACAAATTTATATTCACTCCAAAGTGTATTACGTGTTTTGGACGGAATATGGCTAGATACAACCATTTTAGAGTTTCACGTACGTGCATTACATTCTGGAGATAATCAATTGCGGTATTATTTTACCACTAGCTCTCACGTTTTTCAGTTTAATACTTGAAAACTAGCCTTGCAAGTCGATGAACAGTTTCAACAGTGTATAAATGTTCAACGTTTCTGAAATAGTCTCAACAATGTTGTCAGTAATTATTCACATCTTACGTATAGAGGAAGCATAAAAATACTTATGTTCTAAGCCAATTCAATTGAAATTTAGGTTTATTTAAATATGAATATATATATATATATATATATATATATATATATATATATATATATATATATATATATATATATATATATATATATATATATATATATATATATATATATATATATATATATATATATATATATATCCTTGTTTGTCAATAACTATTCTAAAACCTGATATTCTTAGCTTACAACAGACTGTAAAATGAAAAAATTAATTTCCGGTTAACGTATCGCTACGAATTGCAGGATTGTTGAGAGGAACAAACTTCTAAAAAAAAACAAAATTTCGAAAAAAGTTTTCGAATAAATATTTCGATCGTGCTACAATCTGCAGCGAACTAAATCTTCAAAAGGAAATGGAAAAATCATAAAAACACCCTGACTTTCGAGTTCCAGGTTTCATATTATCAAAACAAAAGAGGTATAGTGTAGATCTTCTACATTTTTATACAAAATCAACGTATGCTTCCTAAGATGAAACGCCACCTTATGAATTTTTCAGAAGTCTTGTTCAATTCTAAATCATATACCATCATCATGGTTCTGAACTCTACCAACGATTCAGTCACTTGAACACCTGAAACGCTCCATCATACCTGAAAAGAATCTTCTTATTTTAAATTGTTATGTTATGATACGTTTCATTCTCACCAAAATTCTTCTCATTCCAAGCATTATTTAATGATTTCAAAGACTTGATGCTCATGCAGAAAAGTCAGGGTTCAACTAGAAATTTTTCCTGAATTCTTGTATTTAACGTATTGAAAATATCCGAACTTCATTAACTACAATTCGATCACGCTCAAGAGCTCTTTTGCTTTTTCGTCATTTGTTTTCAGAAGCATCTCGAGAAGACTTCTTTCAAATTGTTGATACAGTAGATGGAGATAATCCATCCCTTCCGAAAATTGTTTACCAAAGTCATAATGGTGTGCTGTCGCAATGCCACCAGGGATTTTCTGAAACTGACTTGACCAATTGAACTCAAACTTTTCACCTTGTGAGATTCTGTGTGAAATGTACACAGGGGTGGATTATTTCAGAAATGATGTTCGAATCTTTAAATTTGCCAATACAAAGTGAGTATTCTTGGAAGGATAAAAATGATATATCAGAATATATCTCGAAATGTCTTGCTTGGAATTCATAATGAAATACATACTAGAAGAGTGATTTCAGTTTCATCTGTTGTTTAAAGCATTTTCGTATCATTAAGATGAAACCATCTTCTCTTCTCTTCTTTTGAATCTTAATAAATGTTAAAGGGAAATTTCGAACAAAAATTCTGCTCAATAGTCTAGGCAACTGATCTACCTATATCAAGTTCAAAACTCTGGGATGTCATACAAAACACAGTAGGAATATTTGTGGAGTATAAGTTTTATTTCACAGAAATCCACAAAGGACAATTTTGGGCATCCTTGTTGTTTCTTTATATTCCATCTAAGAGATTTATCAGTATTGATTTCATAAAATACTTGCATTTCAATAGTTATAGGTACAAAATATTTTGATCAATATAAGAACCACAATTTTTAATCAAGTATGTATCATCAAAAATCTTCGAAACTTCAGCTACATTGCAGTTATTTACTGGCTCAATTAACTGTTTGAAGTGCAGTGCAGTTTAAATGGAATGTTTAAGATATTTGATTTTTTCATTATAAACAACCGTTTCAATGAAATAGAAAATTAATAGACACATTACTGCAAAAACACAATACAATAAGTTGAAGAAATTACAAAATCTGAATGTCAGATGGACTTCAATTCAAAAATGAATAGAAAAATATCAACTATAACAATTTGATTTCATTCAAAGTATCATTAATAGCTTATGTGCAGGACTAGATAGATACTAGTTTTTGACTCAATTTGACAAATATTGTAAGTCTCTAAAAATAGAATGCATTTTCTAATTATCATCCTAAAGTACCTCAATGATGACAAGCATATTGATCTTCAGGGTACTTTGCCCCATTCCGATCCACACAAAGTATTAGAGTGAAATTTTCGACATATTACTTACTCTATAGTGATTTTTCTAAGGCTTCTCCTATATAGCTTAGTGTAGATTTACTATTATTTCTTTTTGTGAAACTTGATTATCAATTTCGTTTCTTTAAAGGTTGAATTCCCATGAAAAATATTTCACTTTCATCATTATTATCGGAGATAATAATTTGGTTCCAAATTTTCACTACTCGGAGTAAAATTCGACAGGAAAAAAGTACTACGAATTTATGCGTTCCAACAGAATTTGTACTGCAAACTTTTGAAACAGCTGGTCCTAACAGTTGATGTTTTGAGTTTTCTTATTGCATCGATTTCGAAATGTCTCTGAAAAAAAGTACAGTTAGTCTGAAACTCTAGGACAACAAACATCTTCCTTACTAACCATGGAGAGGGTCAGGTAACAGCAGAATGACCACTATTGGAAAAAACGTGCATTAAATAACTGAATTTTTGTCTCACGTGATAGGGTTATTACAAGGGGAGTACCACAGGGTAATATCCTTGTACCTCTTTTGTTTGTGCTATTCATAAATTCGCTGCCTGTAAATTGTTGCGTCAATGGCTCCAAAGCAATTAAGTATGCAAACGATACAAATTTTCTAATCAATTCCAAAACCATTAATTCTGCATTGTCTTCTACAATGTTTATAACTGAAAAAGTGACCAACTGGTGTCTCCACAACAAATTGATGGTGAATTTTTCGAAAACAGGGAGTATCTTTTTTTGTACTAATAGATCTACGAATGACTATCCGAAATATGTTGGTAGTTCTGAAAACCAAATAACTGTGAACGATCATGTGAATTTCCTGGGTATTACTACAGATAAACACCTGAAATGGTATAAACATATAATGATTCTCCAAAAGAGGCTCAACTCAATCTGTTACACTCTGTATATGCTAAGGGACCAGGTTGACTTATATATCCAAAAGTTAATTTATTTTGGTAATTATCAGTCGATATTGGCATATGGAATACAATTATGGGGAGGTTCTATTCACTTTCGTAGTATATTCATATGCTAAAAATGGACTATAAAAACTTTATTGAAACTCGATTACAGACAGTCTTGCCGTGGTCAATTCAGAAATCATTGTATACTCACTGTCTATGGACTTTATATTTGCAAATTGGAGTAATTTTTCAAAAGAACAAGCATTACTTTGAAGAAATATAAGAATAATAATAGTACCAGACAAGTGTTCCCATATTTTTTCAGTACATTCATCCTCACTTCGTGAGAAGGGTGCGGCATTCATGACTATCAGATTATTCAATGTTTTGCCCAAACGTCTACAAGATATCTCCAGTCAAAATCAAAAGAGAGGTTACTAATGCAATATGAACCGTACACTGTTGAGGAGTTTAGGGTTTATTGTCTCAAAAAACAATTTTTTTTTCTATTCGTATTTGACTTACTTCATTTTCATTTGTGCAAATTTGTGTAAATAATTCGTGAAACTAATGAATATACCCTATTCTTTTCTATTCTAACATCACCAATCAGCGGAATTTTATTCTGTGTTTGATACATTGCACTGCCAAGAATTTCCTTTTCAAAAATGGTTTGAAGGCTCAGAAATTCGAAATTATATAAGATAAATACATTGCAATATTGGATAAATCGCAGAAATTCCTCGATTTTCATTTCATGGAAATTTCGATTAATTTGCATTGAAGGTACGTGAAATATTCTAAATATTGGTTTTCGTAGTTGATTTAGCGCAAGCAGGAAATGATCCTCAATTCAGGATGTTAATTTTAGTGCCGATGCTTATTAATTCGTTGGAGGCAGAATTATATTTCTGATTGAATTAAATTCATCGATTTCCGAACACTTCACTTCTCCACCGACTTCCAGCAGCAAGTTGTAACTCAATTGTGGCAGACATTCCTTGTCGACACATTCTCATAAACGAATTTCACGGAGAATACCTCGATAAATTTAAAAGCTTCTTAATTATTTGCGTTATGCCCCTCTATCTTTGCTTCATCGGAGGCTGTTGGTGAAAATTATTCCATTATTTGGTACTTATTCATTCAAAAAGCGGAAATTGCCACCGAATGTTGAAAATGGGATCAATTCCAGTTTATCAGGCAATTTCCTGAGAATGGAAAATTAATGTTTCTCATTTTGCAAATATTTGGAATGGAAGGTAATTTCGACCATTTAGGGAAATCTCTTATACCTCCGCGAGGATTACTTGAATCTTTTTAGCATTCCAAAAGGAATTTTTCATGAAATAATATACGCATAGAATGAATGAATCATAAGTTTGATGAGAATAACTTTTGCTGTTGTACCAATTGCAAGATATTGTCGAATAGCTCTCAAAAATTAGACGGAATATTGAAAAGCACTGACATGAATCTGTATCTTGAAATTTGATGTACGATCTTTTTCAGTCAATCAATTCAAATCAAAAATCTGAATGATTTAGGCAAGAAATTGAGAAGACAATAGACTAATGTTAAGATTCGTGAAAAGGTGAAACAGTTAGAATTTTTCTTATAAAGAAAATTACTCTGCTTCAAAATGATTGTGTTTGGAAACATAAAAAGAAAGCCACTTGTCTCAGGTGTGGTCTTTGATTTAATTTAAAACACTGTGTAGTAGAATCCAGATTTTCAAAATTTTAAGTTATAAGCAAATTTCCGAACGCTTTATGTTATACTAGTTGAACCTGCCAACGTTGTTTTGCCAAATAGATTATTTCTAGGGAATTTATACTGTAAAAAACATTACTATTTCATTGTTAGTGTGTAGGTAAGGATGTGGTGAAAGCGGCATAGAGCGCTGTGAACGATGAGAGAATACAAAGTTAAAAAATCACTAAAATACACTGAAGTACACAAGTTAAAAATGTATTATAATTTATTCTTTGAAATTATAATTATATATATATATATATATATATATATATATATATATATATATATATATATATATATATTTACCTGAGATTTACGTTGTTTGTTTATTTGTAACAGCCGTTTACATATGTTTCAAGCTTTGCTTCAAACAACAAACGTTGTTTGTTACAAATAAACAAACAACGTAAATCTCAGGTAAATACCGTAAATTCTTAACTTCATTTTCAGCCTGACAAACCTTGTTTTTAATTTATATATATATATATATATATATATATATATATATATATATATATATATATATATAAGATATTTAATTTTGAATGTTTTTACCAATAACAGGCTTCTTTTAATATAAAATAATATGCTATATCGAACAAATATCACAAAATCTCGAAGAGAGAATCAAAGCGCATAAATACGCAAAAACTCAAACAACAGCATTACATAAACATAAAATAACAGAAAAACACGATTTTTATTACAAAAATACGAAAATTTTAGCAATTGAAAAAAATTGATTGTTTAGAAATGTTAAAAATTCGTGAAAATTTAGAAAACACAGTAAATGAAAGAACAGACATTAAACATCTTAATTCTATTTACAAAGATTTAATAAACCTTACATAACACTCATGAAATGAATACACAACAATCACCAAACATCACATCTCAAAACTCATTTTTTCCAGATCCACCTTCAATTTCACACACAAACCAATAATATACATATTCAGGATAAGTATAAAAAACTATATGTATTTATATATGTATGTATATATAAATCACACTTATTAGAATCACCTGGCTTACCATTAGTTTTTCAGAGGTTTCCTCATGGTGAAGAAGACTAAAACTTCCGAAGCGAATGCTGAGCCAGTAATATTTCTCTGATAATGAAAATCAATAAGTGAAAATACTAAAAAGTGAGTTTGACATTCCGATATCTATAGTAATTCATGAATTCATTCATTCATTAGTTTTGACGAAGTTGTGATATACAAGTTTTTCATATTAAAAAAAGCCTGTTATTGCTAAAAACATTCAAAATAATATATATATATATATATATATATATATATATATATATATATATATATATATATATATATATATATAAATTTGTTGATGCTATAACGTGAAGAATATTTCTTGTTAACCCATCTCTAGATAGAACAAACTGGAAGGTTCTCAAGAGCATGCCAAGTATGATGTGCTAAAATCTTTTTTTTCATCATTTTCAACAACATTTTCGATATAAATTTTAGTTCATGGATTTCATCATAAATGTATAATATATAATAAAACATAATAATTTAGAATTACAGCACAATAACCGTTGATGCCATGAGCTAGTGACACTTATTGAGTACTTTTAAGGTTGTGTAAATCATTTAATCAACTGATTATAGTGCGAACTATACTAACAATTAATAATTTCATCAATCATTGATAAACATGAAAAAGAATGAATAATTATAGTTCAGTAAAATTGATAATAAATTTATTGAGAACATAGTTAATATGACAGTTACACTGAAATAGTAAAATGATAATTGTGTACGTTACTACTACGC